>CM069459.1:24519075-24987091 GCA_035610835.1 Ophiura sarsii | reverse complement strand
GGAGATTACAACGATTTTTGTTTGAGATACATATCATCGGTAGTTTTCCAAGCCACTCAATTATTCAAAAAGAGAAAATGATCATGCATACCTAACGTAAAATTGACCAGCTCATCCTACTAGTATCCATAAAAGCTCTTTTCAGAGCCACAACAACTTCAAGAGAACGATATTGAACGACCCCATTTAGTGTGTAGTACTCCAACATAAACAATGTTGTGCCCAAACCATAATGAATGAGATGGTTTTCCCTCGCAATATTTTAAAACACTACGACATTTTTTCTTCAAACAAATCTATATTACAATTCACGTAATACCATCCTAATAGTCAACCAAGCCACAGTCAGTCGTTAGGGCTATGCATGACTGCTGCAGCCTTATCTACGTTGATACAATAATGTGGGAAAGGTTGTGAACTCTTCCACAGCTCAATCAATTATAAAGACGTAGCGCATTTTGAACTTGAATGGAGCAACGCTAAGTAAGATATTACCACGCACGTACATACAAATGACGTTGTTTTATGAATTAAACATTGGAAATTTAATTTATACTACATGTATACAAATGCTTTTTTTACCTCTGAAAAATTACATTTTGAATTAATTGCAATTTAATATTAGGGAGCGATCACTATTTACGCCAGGGGGCCCGGGGTGGAGGAAACCAGGGGGGGGGGGGGGGGGGGGGGGGCTGGGGCTGGTTGTGGGTGGAGGAACTCAGGTGGGGGGGGGGGGGACACGATATTTGATTTGGTCAAAAGTACAAATATGAAAAATGTTAATTTATACTATACATGTTAATTTATACTATACATGTTAATTTATATCATACATGTTAATTTATACTATACATGTTAATTTATACTATACATGTTAATTTATACTATACATGTTAATTTATACTATACATGTTAATTTATACTATACATGTTAATTTATACTATACATGTTAATTTATACTATAGGGCCTACAAATGTTTTTCTGAAAAATTACCTTTGAATCACTATTTACGCCGGGGGGGGGGGGGGAATCTGGGAGGTGGGGGGGGGGGGCACGAATTTTTTTAAACATGAAGGGGGACGCGAAATTTATTCTGGCAAAGAGGGGGACATGAAATGTTGATGGTCAAAAGTACAAAGATGAAAAATGTTCGCGGAATCTCACTATACAAGGCCCCGAGGTGGAGGAAATCAGGGGCGCGGTGGAGGAACTCAGGGGAGGGGGAACACGATATTTGATTTGGTCAAAAGTACAAATGTGAAAAATGTTAATTTATACTATAGGGCCTACAAATGTTTTTCTGAAAAATTACCTTTAAATCACTATTTACGCCGGGGGGGGGGGCAGTAGTTGTGACGTTGTGTAATGAGTTAAACATTGGAAATTTAATTTATACCATACAAATGCTTTTTTTTCCTCTGAAAAATGACATTTGAATTAATTGCAATTTAATATTAGGGAGCGATCACTATTTACGCCAGGGGGAGGAACTGGGGAGCGTGTTGGCGCAGCGGTTAGTTCTCTCGCCTTGCACCAATGAAACCCGGGTCAATTCTGTGCACGACCGCGGGCTTTATGTGCATTTGGTTTATCACGATCCAGGACACGCTTCGCAGGTTTTCTCCGGGTACTCCGGTTTCCTCCTGCTTTCAAAATCTGTGATCAGTTGTTTCGGTTATCAAAAACTTCCTTGACCCAAAGGTATTTGGGGAGCTGCATTGAAAAATGGTGGATGTTACAATCTAACTGCGGATAGGTTTGCGCTAGAAATTGGCAGCACCCTAGTTGATGCGACATGATTCTGATGATTCACCAGCAGCAAAATCACAGCGCTTTGAGCCATTTGGAAAAGGCGCTATATAAATACTGATTATCATTATTATATTTATTTATATACATGTTAATTTATACTAAACAAATGCTTTTTTCCTCTGAAAATGACCTTGATTCACTATTTACGCCAAGGGGGGGGGGGGGGGGGGGGGGTGGAGGAAATCAGAGGGGACACGAAATGTAATTAGTGTAAGGTACCAGCCCTGCACCAAGTCTATGGTGTAATACAATAAATTGTCCTTTATTCTATTGTACAGTTACATTAAGCCTTTATCGCTTGCTTACGGTTATCGTGGTGTTTAGAATTACCCAACGTCCCCTATTTGTTCATAAACGTGGGCCTAGGCTTACAAGTAAGTATGCATGTCCCATATGGCCAACCTGAGAAAAAACAAATCGCCTGTTGCCACTGATGTACATAATTATAGCCTACAAATTGACATGATGCGACAAATTATACCCCATAATATATTAAGTTATAGAATAAAAGATGTAAATCAGTGGCATAACATTCAGGAGGGGGAAAGTCTTCCCCCGCTTTTGACCGGCGTACTGAGTCTAAGTCAACGAAGTTAAACAACACAATTAATGGACATTAGTGTCCCATCTCCACCCTCCAAAAAATGCAGTACTTCTCAAAAATCCCGAAATATTAACCGCCCAGGTTTACTCATCGAACCCAAAATATTAACCGACCAGGTTTACTCATCTGGCGGGTCCTGCGCGAAGCGCGGGTGCCCGCTTGTAATAGACCAAAATCCCGCAATTCATATATAACAACTGAACACGTATTTGAAAAAGGAAAATATAACTATAATGTATGGAAGCTTAAAAGTGCCACCCAGATGTCGAGATAATTATCTTGGTAAGTCGACATCATATAGGTAAGATGATCAGATGATAAGATGTTGATCTCTTCAAATCAACTTTTTATAATGACGAGATTGTTAGATGACAAGATCCCAGATCTCATCAAGTCGACTTCCCGGAGGAGTGATGATCAGATAACAAGATTCAGGATTTCGTCAAGTCTACTTCCTGAAGGAGAGATGATCAGATGACAAGATCTAGGGTTAGGGTTAGGGTTATGGGTTAGTAATAAGGGTTAGTAATAAGGGTTAGGGGTTAGGGGTTAGGGGTTAGGGGTTAGGGGTTAGGGGTTAGGGGTAAGGGGTTAGGGGTAAGGGGTAAGGGGTAAGGGGTAATGGGTAAGGGGTTAGGGGTAATGCGTTAGGGGTTAGTGTAAAGGTTTGGGTTTGGGTTAGGGTTACCCTAACCTTAACCCTAACCCTAACCCTAACCCTAACCCTAACCCTAACCCTAACCCTAACCCTAACCCTATCCCTAACCCTAACCCTTACCCTAACCCTCCGGGAAATAGACTTGACAAGATCCTGGATCTTGTCATCTGATCATCTCTCCTCCGGGAAGTAGACTTGACAAGATTCTGGATCTTGTCGTTTAATGACCTTTCCTTCATGAAGTCGACTTGACGAGATCCTGAATTTTGTCATCTGATCATCTCTCTTCCAGGAAGTACACTTGACAAGATCCTGGATTTTGTCGTCTTGATAAGATCTTGTCATCTAACCATCTCGTCATTATAAAAATTGATTTGAAGAGATCAACATCTTATCATCTGATCATCTTACCTATAGGATGTCGACTTAACAAGATATTTATCTCGACATCTTGGTGGCACTTTTAAGCTTCCATAATAATGCACTCAAAGCTGACGTCGTAAAAATGTCGCTAATTTTTAAAGATGAAATAGTCGTCCCCTTTTCACAAATATGACAATACACGAGTTCTGGAACAAATTAAATCGTTCCATTATCGCTCGAGCGATACTGGAACGATTTACATGTTCCAGTATCGAGCGATACTGGAACAAAATGTTCCAGTATTGGGCGATACTGGAACATTTAATTTGTTCCAGTATCGATCGATACTGGAATGAAACCGTTCCAGTGTCGGGCGATACTGGAACACTGGAACACATGAAGTATTCCAGTATCGGTCAATACTGGAACACAATTTGATGTTCCAGTATCGACCGATACTGGAACATGTAAATTGTTCCAGTATCGACCGAAACAACTGGAACATGTAAATTGTTCCAGTATCGAGCGATACTGGCAAAATTCATGTACCAGTATCGACCGATACCGGTATACCAGTATCTGGGATCTAAAGTACACTTGTTCCCAATAATTATTCGCCTTTTGTCAGTACGACAACAACATTTATTTCCATTTAATAAGGATAGCAGCCGGGGATAGCAGTTGCAGCGTTCAGACATAAAACATGATAAAGGCATTCTATGCCTGAGGCTGACAGTACCTGTAATTGTTTGCAAATGAACATTTTTCTTCAACTTCTAGATTTGTCGATCTAAATATAATGTTTGGAAGGGCATTTTGAAATAATTACAACAACGTTTCATTCGCTTAGGCCTACATGTCATAGGCGCGTAAGCAGGATTTTTTTAGGGGGGCGTATTTTCTGGGAAAAGTACATTGGTACCCACAAATTGTAAAAGGTTGCCCCCCCAAAAAAAAAAAAATTAGTCATTGGTACTAAAAAAAAAAATAGTCATTGTACTACTAAAAAAAAGGTACATTGGTACCAAAAAAGGGTACATTGGTACCAAAAAAGGTACTTTTGTACAATTTTTTTCTTCTTCTGATTTGGGGTTGGGGGCGCCCCCCCCCCCCCTCGACCCCGTTCTAGTTACAGGCCTGGGCTATAAACATAATAAACACTCAGCCAAACAATATGATGTACTTTTAATGGTAAATATCCCATATTTTTACCATGTTAAATTGAGATTTGAACGTCCCATTGAAACACATGTACCCTTTCGAACGCTCAGATATGATTTTCTAGCTCCTATGCAAATCTCATACATTTTGAGCGTGTTTCTGCTCGGGCACTGCAAACGTAAACGCTAATAAACGCTAAGTTTCACTCGGTCAGTTTTTAATCCCCCCCCCCCCCCCCCCCCCCCCTTGTTTCTACTCGTGAAAAGTTACCGCTAAGTGTATCGATCCTAGTCGATGGGCCACGAAATTTGACCTTTTGTAATACCAAACAATGCCACCGCACCTGAAAATGATTGCTTCACAATAATGTGTATAACCCAGCGTGACACGGTTCAGGGCGCAAACCGCTAAGAATCGCCTTTTTTGTTTCTATTGGGTTTATTGCCGATTATTGCCGATTATTGCCGGTTCCAAACCTGGTTTGTGAAGGTTTTTGGGATTACCAAAAATACCGATTATTGCCAGGTTTTGCCTGTTTCTACTGGGCAAACTTAGCGTTTATTAGCGGTTTCTTCCCAAGCAGAAACACGCTCATAGATCATGTAGATAGAACGAAGAGATGCTTAGATGCAGTCAGATGTAGTAGAACAACATTTGCCATAGAAGTCGTCTATTTGATATAGGGGAGGATGGGGCAACTGGACCGGTTAATCATATTTCATGATATAAAATCTTAAAGCTCGTGTAAATATTTATGGAATTGCTATGAAAATATCACCCATGTAACTGTTTACATATAACATATAATCAATGTTAAAAAATATCCAAACAAAAGGCCAATTACCTGATTACCACTAACTAAAAACTTTACTTGGCACGGTCCAGTTACCCAACCGTTGGGGCAACTGGTCCTATATGTTCCAACGGTTAGAATACACAGAAATCATTGATTGACAACACGGTAACTACGCAGTATTTTCTTTACAAACTCATTTCCATATTATTTAACGTGTAAAAATGATACAGGTCTCATGAAACCCATGTTTTATACAGTTTTCGTGGTTAACGTGTAAAACGCAGAAATACTAATGGTGTACAAAGCAAGCGCAATTTTCGACTGCACGTTTATTAGATAAAACGGTATATGAACCTAGTTAAATGGTTACATTGTTCTGATATTCAGACGCCCCATACATTTGTCTATATATATATCCCTTTCTTTAATGATTTTATTTACTTCATATAATCATCATTTAGTACTTATAATAAACCATCTTGATATTTAGCCAGCTTTTCATGTTACAGGGGAAGTTAGTCAATATGACAATGATGACCCAACGGTTGATATACACAAAAAGCAGTGGATAAAATACATAAATCATGATATTTCGTCATAGCAAATACCTTTACAGACACCATTCAAAATATAACAAAGATGTAATTCATAATACCGAGGTTTTAAACCATTCTAAAGCAATTTCATGTCATATTGTAATCCCTCAATATCAGAAATAGTGGTATTAGACCCGAAATGCCCAAAAATGTCTAAGAACTTGAAAGAATGTGAATTATTTCATATTCTATTCACATTTCTATACCGAGTCATGTTTTATTGACACTAACAACTCATTTTCAAAATGAATTTTACAATTTTGATTAAGTTTTTGCAGGCGGTCCAGTTGCCCCACACCCCTTCGGACCACTTACCCCAACAAATGACGTAGCACTTTGTCGAGATGAAACGTTATTAAAACACGCCTGTGACGTAATACATTTTACGCCAAAATGTTTTAAAACATACCACCATTTGTCAAACTCCAATACATTTCAGAAAAAAAGGGAAAACTGCATTTTTGCTTTTAGCCATTACACAGATTTCTGTAGCCAGTGAGTATCTTTGAATTCGCAAATATTACGGCGTTCGGATCCTACAAGTAGACGAGTGTCTTTAGATAAATAAGAAATGGTGTACTTTGTTATTTGCAAATTCATGAACAAATAACTCTAACAAATGAATACCCGTGATAATGATTTAAGTCGAAGCATTCTTTAAATGATAATATTGATCGGAAATCCAAACCACCAATGTCCCAAATTAGCAATATACGCCATTTTACGGTCATTTCAACCACAAGCTATGGTTTTAATCATATTTCGGAAAGTCCCTAAGCACACTACAATATATCACCCATCAAATGCAATATGCACCTAGTATCTTAAGACGACTGTACTGCATGTATATATTTACTGTTGCATATCTGTCAATCATATAAAGTACATTAAACATGATCTAAACCCATCTTCATATATCGCCCATACTATCTGTGAATTTTCAATCAGTCACTCAAGGAGTTAGCTTCAAAGATATGGAGAAAAATCACATGTGTAAATATCCTAAAGTTCCAAATGTTTTGGATTGTAGAAGGTAAAGATATATGTCAAGTATCAACAAAAGTCGTATTGTTCAAAAGAAAGCAGTATGCCCATACAATTACAAAATCCTTCATTTCGGACCACTTGCCCCACGGTCCAGTTGCCCCATATTCCCCTACCTATCAAATTTTAAAACATAATCCTGTTATATGATAGTACAGTCATCAAAAAAGTAACTATACAGGTAATAAATGGGCTTCTAACTCTAAAAACATATATCCTACCTAAAAATATTAAATTATAAAGTTGTTGAAATATTTGTCTTCTTTAATATGAGATATTGCACGCTAGGATCGGATGTATGCGCAGTTGGGGGATGCATGCGCAGGTTGGACAGTCGGCCGTATTGTTCCGATGGATCAATACGCCACACACACGCTACCTGTCATTCTCTCCCCCGTGTTGAAATGTAAAATGTGAATTTGAAATTGTGACTTTACCTTACATTTTGGATTGTCGCTTCTTAAATATTCAACCGATCCTATCGTGCAATATCTCATATTAAAGAAGATAAATTTCTCAACAACTTTATGATTTAATATTTCTAGGTAGGATATATATTTTTAGAGTTAAAAGTACATTCATTACCTGTATAGTTACTTTTTTTGATGACTGTATAGGCATACCTTTTACTTCAAGAAAAGTGATGATGCCAAAAATGTAATGGTGGGCGACCTGAGAAATTAGCATATCAAGATGGCGGCTATTTTAGTATATTTAGACAATGTTCAGTGTTTGATAGCGACCTGACATAGCCTAAGTATCAATCCTATAAAATATATTATCAATACATACATGAGTCAATCATTCATAAGATGGCCACCATTTGAAATATTTTCTAATTAAATTAGAATATTCAGACAATATTATATCAATAGAGACGATAATTGGATATGTTTAAAACTGACACTAATTTGATTGATTATATCGTGGATCAAATAATATGTCATGCATAATAACACGTCATAATTATTACAGTGAAATCAGTCTACGAAGGCGGAGTTTTTTCACAAATAGGAATACACGATTTGGGTGGTTTCCATATCTATAGATGAGGTGACCTATGATGTCATGTATTAACAAATGGGACACCCTCTGTTGTTTCCCTCCAGGCAGAATATACAGTAAAGTTAATGAAGACAACATGAAATTTCTTTTCTAATGAATTGTAAAACTCATTTAGTTTTAGTTTTTTGTGTGAAATGCGATAGCTTATAGCATTCCTAAGCAAGTTTAAAGACAGTTTTGATAACAATTGGCTGTGACACCACAATCTAGTTAGAAAACCTGATCTGGCCGATGTAAACTATAGGAACTCTTGCCCGGTGTGTTTTGTCTCAAACCAACAGAGGGCGTCCTAAATGTCAACAAATGTCACCTTATCTATACATATTTGCTTTATGCACAGTTTTCCAACGTCGATGATGCAGTTAAGAAATGTTAAATCGTTGTGATCATCAATGTTATTTTGATCATTCTTGAATTATTAGCCCACATAACAATTGCCGACGAACAACACAATTGGATCGGTTGGCAGGCTGTCTGACCTGATCTGCTGAAGTATTTGCAAACCAGGTGACTGCCGTGACTATCACATTCACCCCAAACATGATTGAATCAGCGTTTGTGGTTTTTAGCACTTACAGGATTTAAACATGCAGCATTCATAATAAACCGTACCTATTCGATTAAGCTGACACCGAACAAGAATTAACTCTGATTAAGAAACTGTAACTCCAAGTGACACATTATTTGAAAGAGTAGTGCCAGATGGCTTAGTAGCACGAGGAAATCGCAACGGAACGTTATCGAACAGTGGGACTTTGTTAGTGATTGCAATAGAGCTTAATTTAAGGTAAAATTATCATTTTTTGGCACTTTTTGGTCAAAAATGTAAAAAATGAACATTTTTATGATTTTTTTTAATTAAAAAAATCATAGAGAGGTGTCTTTAGATGATTTTGGTGCAATTTCGGCATTTCTTACCAAAAACTGAATTTGTAACGTTGTCTGAGAGAGCCCAAAAGGTGATTTTGTGGTCCGGATTTTTTAAAAAACAAGCATTTTTAGTGAAATTTGATAGCAAAAATGGATTTTCCGACTCATTTCCTTTCCAAAAATGTTTAATTTTAGGTACATCACATTTTTAGATTTTTTGATTTAATTTTTTAGATAATTTTATTCTCAAATCATGTAAAATCAGCCTGTTTTCGGCTGATTTTCCCCCTGATTTTTGCATATTTTGGTGACATTTGAGGTAAAAAACAACAACAATAAACCGTCCGACCGACTGATCCTACTTGACAGGTCCGTCCGCCCGTTTTTCGTCACCTTAGTAGACACAATCAATAATGTAACATTATTAAGGTTAGCCATCGATCAGTCCATCGATTAATTAACGTTGATCATGGAACAAATAATATGTCATACATATAACAACACGACGTAATTATTACAGTGAAATCAGTCTAGAAAGGCGGATTTTTTTCACAAATAGGAATACACGATTTGGATGGTTTCCATATCTATATATATTTGCGTCGATGATGCAGTTAAGAAATTTTAAATCGTTGTGATCATAAATGTTATTTTGATAATTCTTGAATTATGTTAGCCCATAACAACAATTGCCGACGAACAACACAATTGGATCGGTTGGCAGACTGTCTGACCTGATCTGCTGCAGTATTTGCAAACCAGGTGACTGCCGTGACTACCAGTAGACCATCCAAAGGCAATAAATGTGCTTTAAAAAATTGCATCACGGCATTTTTTGTTACAGCTCTACATCTAGGCTAAAGTAAGTGCTTAAATAGTAAGGTTTCCAATGAAGGGGGGTGTCAAAAATAGAAATCGATTTTTAGGCCATTTTCAGCATAAAAATACCGTTTTTGGGCAAAAATGTACTATCCACCAGTAATTAGTTTGACCTGATTTATTGTTTTTTAAAAGAATAATCCATATTTAAAGCTGCTAAAATATAAAGAAAATAAAGGCACAAGGGAGTACAAAAGGGCACTTTTCTCAGTGTTTTTGTTGTATTTGCCACTTATATTCGCTAGTTGCTTAAGAAAGACATTCTGGTAGACTCATGCAGGGGGAGGAACACGAAGGTTGGCATATTTGGTTCATATTTTGTATATTGAGTTAGTGCCCCAAGTTATGACCAGTGGTGAAATAAAAAAATTCTCCGACCCCCATAGGCTAAGATTCATGACCCCCCCTAAATGTGGCCCCCTGGAACGGCAATTATATGAGAAAAAGTAATAAAAGTAGTACATTGGATGAGCCAAACGAACAGAAAGGTACTGCCAATGAAAATCAAACTTCTCATGAGGTAAATTAGTACCCTCCGCTTTGTAAATATGATAAGATGTGTGAAAAAAGTTATTGGGTTAGTCTATTTTTTCAAAGGGGTGTTTTCCTATTTTCGTGTTTTCAGGAAACTTTAAAAAATGCAATTACTTCCTTATAGCATAGAAAAACAAAACACAAATGTATGGTAGATGGCTCGGAGGCTCATTCACAAGAGGTTTATTCAAATCTTGTAACATTGCATTAATTACCAAACATTGATACATATGATACTGGCAACTTAATTACAATTTTAATACAAGTCAGGATGCTTAATCAAATAATTTTTGATACAAGTCTAACGGAAGTTATTATCAAAAGTATTGGATAGACTAGACGCCTTCCTTCAAAATCCTGAAACATTATGACATTGATCTGTCAGACACTATTAGGAAATCACCAATTTAACTATGGATAAAGTAAACTGCCTAAACCCCACCTTTTTAGAGGGAACTCCTAAAGATGACTAAATTAGCTGATTTTATTCCTATCATTCAGTAAAACAAATTAAGACACATATTAGGAAATCACCAATTTAACTATGGATAAAGTGAACTGCCTATACCCCACCCTTTAGGGAACTCCTAAAGGTGACTAAATTAGTTGAATTTATTCCTATAGATATACTTCCAGTAAACCTTGATCGCTTGCCAATGTTACTGGTGTTTCAGGTCTATACAATATAGTAGTGAACTGCCTACAACCCTATGAATTCTTCACAACAAATTAATAGTGGGTCTAGTGAACTACCATACGACCCCTTACCCCTAGAGAGGCCCTCATTGAGTTAAATCAATTCGCTGACATAATTCACAGAAATATGATGTACCTGAAATTCAATTTGTCTGATCTTTAATTTAATTTAATTTATGAAAATGGAGATTCAATGCATGGTATAAATTCATTGAATCATAAAATTACCGCAAATGACTACCTAGTAAAGTTCACACTCATCAACCCAAGGCGCATGCCAAAAGGCAGAAGGTATCGGATGTAACTCCGAAAAATGAGCGTAAGAAATTGCATTGGGTGGGTGGGAGTGGTTTTAATTTTTAGAACCTCTCGTGAAGAGAGCCAACGAGATAATGAATGAGATAAGCTGGGCCACTACCTCAGCATATAAACAAAGGCCAAATTCGCGGGTCTAGCAGCGCGACATCTGATTGGCTCATGCTCTAGTTACCATAGTCAAAGGACGCTTATCACACATACACACAAAGTTTCCCCATGCTCCAGGAAGTAATAGGGTTTGATGATAGACAGGCTATCAGAAACCAAATTATTGGACAAAATTTGATTTAAAAAAAAAAAACTTTCATATTTTTTAATTTTTTAATTTTTAACATATAATCTATTTAAATTATTGCTTAATCAAATTTAAAAGTCAAAATAATGGTATCCCCTCTGATTCGGTATAGAACCAACCCAGGCGCGGATACAGGGGGGAGGGCACGACGGGCCCGCCCCCCCCCCCCCCCCCCCCCCCTCTACCAAAAAAAAAGGAAAAAAGGAAAAGAAAAAAAAGAAGGAAAAAAAAGGAAGAAAAAAAAAAAAAAAAGGGGGAAAAAGAAATAGAGGAAGAAGAGAGAGGGGGGGGGGGGGCCACATCACCCCTCATACTCCCCCTGTTCGAGCTTTTAAACAATCTATACTTAAATTAAGAAAAAATCAGTATAATATGCTCTACTTCTTTCTTGCATTGATAACAAATATATATTGATTGGAAATGAAGAGGTGGCTTTTCGATAAGATGTTGGTCAAAAGTATACATCAGACCAGATCGCACCAAATGAGTTCGAAAATTGCAACAAAATCTACTTCTGAGGGGGGGGGGGGGGGGGGCGGTGGGGGGGGGGAACATCCCCCCTCAGACTCCCACTGTTCGAGCTTTCAAATAATTTATACTTAAATCAAAAATAAATCAGTATAATATGCTCAACTTCTTTCGTGCATTGATAAAAAAACAAAATATTTATTGGAAATGAAGAGGTGGCTTTTCGATAAAATGTTGGTCAAAAGTATACACCAGATCGCACCAAATTAGTTCGAAAATTGAAAAATTTCTACTTCTGAGGGAGGGACATCCCCCCTCAGACACCCCCCTGTCGAGGGCGGTGCGCATACCGGCAACATTTCATTTTTTGGCCCCCCCCCCCCCCCTAAAATTTTCCTGGATCCGCCACTGAACCAACCTCAAAAAGACAAGCAGTTTTGTAAAAGTATAAAAATGCACATTTGTAATTATGCTGAGTTTTCTTCAAATGGTTTGTGTAATAATCTTTTTTATTCAAATGCAACTACTCCTTGGACACAAAGTAGGGCCAACATAGTCCTTTTATGTCATTAACCATTGTTTATAGGTCATACCATTTTATTGGAGGGGTGTTTTTGTCAATACATTATCTGAATTGCACTAAAATAGATGCCTTGTTGATCGTTAAGTTAAATAACGGGTTGTTTTCTCGGGCCACCCACTCAAATATACCACTACCCCTACACCACTCACCCCACACCACAACACCCCAACCAACGCCAACCCAACACAACCCACTCCAACACCCCTTAAAACGGAGTGTCAAGCAACAGGGTTATGTTATAGGGAGTAAACCCTAGCGCTTTATATCACGCATCAGGGTGAGCTATTGCTGAAGAGCCGAAACTATACCTGTAAGGATTATCACTGAGTAGCATCATCAGCCAATGTTTTCAACACCCCACCCCACCCCACCCACCCAACCCCACCCACCCAACCCCACCCACCCAACCCCACCCACCCCATCAAGAGATCTACTAAAAATTCACCATCCATCTATATTCCCTCCTGTAAACATGGAAAAGATTATTTTGTGAACATTCTGAAACTATGGTAACAGAGAGTAGGTAGTTGAAACACATGTGAGACTAAAATCCGACTCCAAGGCCTTGACCGTCTAAAATCATGATAGACCAACCAAACAATTCCACTGATTTTTAGGACATTGAGAGGGGGGTCTTTGGTTAGTAATTTACCCCCTCTCAACTATTTACCTAAGACCCTTGGATTTTTGGCGCCAAAATGGATTCAAATGATCTCTCATCCTCTCTAAACAATTTATCCACTATCCTCTTGTATCTAAAACTGATTTTTAGGACATTTGAGAGGGTATCTTAGGTTAGTAGTTTATTCCCCCCCCCCCCCCTCTCAACTACTAACTTAAGACCCTTGGATTGTTGGCGCCAAAATGAATTCGAATGATCTCTCATCCCCTGTAAACAACTTATCCACTATCCTCGTGTATCTAAAACTGATTTTTAGGACATTTGAAAGGAGGTCTTAGGTTAGTAGTTTACCCCCTCAACTACTAACCTAAGACCCTTGGTTTTTTGGCGCCAAAATGGATTCAAATGATCTCTCATCCTCTCTAAACAACTTATCCACTATCCTCGTGTATCTAAAACTGATTTTTAGGACATTTGAGAGGGGATCTTAGGTTAATAGTTTACCCCCTCTCAACTACTAACCTAAGACCCTTGGATTTTTAGCGCCAAAATGGATTCAAATGATCTCTCTTCCCCTGTAAACAACTTATCCTCTATCCTCGTGTATCTAAAACTGGTTTTTAGGACATTTGAAAGGGGGTCTTAGGTTAATAGTTTACCCCCTCTCAACTACTAAACTAAGACCCTTGGATTTTTGGCGCCAAAATGGATTCAAATGATCTCTCATCCTCTCTAAACAACTTATCCACTATCCTCGTGTATCTAAAACAGGTTTTTAGGACATTTGAAAGGGGGTCTTAGGTTAATAGTTTACCCCCTCTCAACTACTAAACTAAGACCCTTGGATTTTTGGCACCAAAATGGATTCAACTGATCTCTCATCCTCTCTAAACAACTTATCCACTATCCTCGTGTATCTAAAACTGATTTTTAGGACATTTGAGAGGGGTCTTAGGTTAGTAGTTTACCTCCCTCTCAACTACTAACATAAGACCCTTGGATTTTTGGCGCCAAAATGGATTCAAATGATATCTCATCCTCTCTAAACAAATCACACTTTTGAGATATTTCTTAAACCATGAAAAGTAGCACCACCCCTATTCTTCATAATGGAACATTCCAAAATAATTTTTAGTTGTTCCGTGTATTTTTGAATAGTGGAAAGATGTCACATCAGATGTACGAAAAGAGAAAGTGATTACAGGTACCTGCATTGTTATAAACATAACAACAAATGTCTCCTAAATTCATTATTATCAAGTTTTCAACGGGGATATTTAAGCCTCGTTTTGAGGGGCTATTATATCTCCCTAAGGGGGTACCTGAGAATTGTTCATACTGATATTCATGAATGCTTTGAGGAACACAACAAAACTTCATAGTATGAGTAAAAAAAGCTGACCCCTCTTTTCCTGGATTTTGCAATACTGCATGGTTTTCTCAGAATATGTGTGTTAAATCTGTCAAGCGATACTTGAATAAATGAGCAAACTAGTTTGACATGGTCTACGACATTTATATACACATGGAAAAAAGTATCGCACCACTTTTTGTTGTTGAAAAGTGCAAATGTGGCCTCGAAATTTGCCACCATTGTGTGATATTAAGGATCATTTGTTTGCGTAAGCTGTCCAACAAAATTGCTATGCAATAAAAGGGCCACATTTTAGTTTGTGACGTAATCGATGTGATGTTTTTCAAGGCCAATGGGAAAATGCATGCTTTTGTCCAAAAACATGCATAAAACAAGTTTGGGTATAACTCGATATTGAATAGACTTTAAAAACTTAAAATAGTCATTATATTAGTTCTGTATTTGGCGCAAGAAATGTTTCATTTAGACGTTATAGGCTACAATGCAGTGAATTAGTCCAAACATGCCATTTTTTTGTTGCTCATAAATTCAGCATATACGATGAGGTCACCGTTGATTTTTTTAAATTTATTTGACCTAGGTCAACACTTCCGCAATATTGCTTTTGTTATTTGAACTTATTTAAAATTTGACCTATTTTGACCTTTGACCCCAAAACCGTTGGGCGTACGAAAAAGGGAGTTTTTTCATGTATGAGGACAATCGGGCAACTTTTGACATTTGACCCTAGATGACCTTTGACCTTGGAAGACTTGAATGTTTTTTCAAAGGATTACAACTATAGAGATTAATCATTGGGCCTCTCAATATCGCGTTTTACCCAAACATTGTTTTATGCATTTTCCCTTTGGCCTTGAAAAACATTACATCGATTACATCACGAACTAAAATGTGGCCCTTTTATTGCATAACATTTTGTTGGACAGCTTACGCAAACAAATGATCCTTAATATCACACCATGGTTGCAAAATTCGAGGCCACATTTACACTTTTCAAAAAGTGGTGCGATACTTTTTTCCATGTGTATAGTTTCATGTCGACAAATATGGTCAAATTCAACATTAAAGGGGTATTCAAGGGTTATTTAACACGAAGGTATAGAATCGTTATAATGACTTAGAGGTGTATTTAATGAAGTGTCTTCCATGCACTCCCAGGAATCCCCAAACCTACTTTTTGAACTTCTTTTCATGGTCCTTAAACATATTTAGGGTGTTACCGAATTTAATGTTAGTATGCTAAGGGGTTATTCAAAATGGCGTCCAAGATGGCCGCCAAAAGGGTCAAATATCATAAAAGAACATACATTAACCAAAATGTATGATGACAGTATAGTTTTAAATATAGGATGTATTTATTAAACCCACATCCAGAACGTTTGCATTGTTATCATACTTTGAATCCAAGATGGCCGCCAAAATGGCCGCCTAAAACATAAAAATATCCAATAATAACAGCATATTTTGTATCAAATTCATCAAATAGTTTAAGGCTACCAGATGGACACCAATTACTACCTATTGGTCAGAAGAAATTAGCAAGATGGCTACCAAATTGATTACAATATGGTCAAAAATAGCTGATTGAACCTTCTAGTACATTTTCGCTAAATACCAGTATAAGCAGATAAGTTTGTGATTTCATGGTGATAACTATGGATAATTATAGGCTTCAAAACCCTACCTTATATTGAAATATCCAAAAGGATCATCAAGCAGTCTCATTTGCCACCAAGTATGCATAGCTAGGTAGTTATATGCATTCATCAATGAAACTTATTAATCAGAATATCCTTTATATTACTTACTTAATTGATTGGGGTCAATACGGTATCACTCGCGGTGTGTATATGATCACCTGGGGGTAATTACATGATCACTCGGGGTCATGAAACGATCCGTTTGGATCATTAAATGGTCATCATAAAATGATCACCTGGGGTAAGTAAGCGACCGTCCGGGTCATGATATGATTGCTTGGGGTCATGATACGATTGCTTGGGGTCATTACGCTATCACCTAGAGTTTTTAAATTATCAAATGGTATGAAATGATCACTCAGGATCGCATTTGGTCATTAAACAATCACTTTGTGTCAATGGTCACCACGGGTTATCACATAATCACTTGGATCGAGTCAATAAATGATCACTTGGGGTCATTAAATCATCTCCTGCTGTTATTAGATGACAGTTTGGGCGGCTTGAGTAATCAAATGATAGATTGGGGCCATTAAAATATCACTTGAGATCATTAATGATCACCTAAGAGTCATTACACGATCCATTTGATTCATTAAATGGTCAGTAAATTGGGGTCATTGAATGATCTCCTGGGGTTAAGCGACCATCCGGGTCATTAAATTATTGCTTGGTGTCATTAACCTATCGCCTAGGGTCATTAAATGATCACCCGGGGTAATGAAATGATCACTCAGGATCGCATTGGGTCATTAAACAATCACTTCGTGTCAATGGTCACCACGGGTTATCACATAATCACGTGGATCGAGTCGATAAATGATCACTTGGGGTCATTAAATCATCTCCTCCTGTTATTAGATGACAGTTTGGGCGGCTTGAGTAATCAAATGATGGATTGGGGCCATTAAAATATGACTTGGTGTCATTAATGATCACTTGGTGTCATTAATGATCACTCAAAAGTCATTACACGATCCATTTTATAAATGACACGATCCATTTGAGTCATTACATGGTCAATTGGGGTCATTGAATGATCACCTTGGGTTATTAAGCGACCATCCGGGTCATTAAATGATTGCCTGGTGTCATTAACCTATCCCCTAGGGTCATTAATTGATCACCCGGGTAATCACGCAGGATCACTTGGAGTCATTAAACAATCCCTTTGTGTCAATGGTCACTTAGGTCTACTACAATATCATTTGGATCGAGTCAATAAATGGTCATAGGTGTGTGTGTTAGCTGACGGCTCGGGTCATTAAATGGTGAGTTGGGGTCATGAAATGATCACCCAGGGTTATTCAATGATTAACTTTTTCGGCGACCATCTTGGCAATTTTAAAATATTAAAAATATTACATTTTATCATAGAAATATAATGAATGCTGTTTCAATAGTTTTTGCGGTATAGGTATTACATACTATTTTCAAAATGCAAAACACCTGTTTTAGGTCATTTAACATCAGTTCTAACCATCTGGCGGCCATTTTAGAATGCGATAAATATTCAAAACTTTCACAGAGGTGAGTCGTTTATCTAAAAGCATTAGTTTAGCAGTTTAGAATATGGTATATATGACGCAATATACGCTATTATAAGCTATTTTTACAATTAGGGCGGCCATTTTGGCGGCCATCTTAATTTAATATATGTTAACAAAGCAAAAGTACTGGATATGAGTTACTAGTGATCTAATACATACATACCATTGTTAAAAAGTATACTTTTATCATACATTTTGTTTGATATTATGTCCTTTATGAAAATGACCCCTTTGGCGGCCTTTTTGGACGCCATTTTGAATATCCCTAATAGCATTATCAAAAATAATTTTTGCATCACCCTGAATGGGTTTTAGGACCATTAAAAGGAAGTTAAGAATGTTGGTTTGGGGAGTCTTGGGAGTGCACGGAAGACCCCAAGTAGATACATGTACTACGCTTCTAATTCACTATATGATTATATATACCATTGTCAAATAACCCTTGAATGCCCCTTTAATGTTACATTTCACCCGATTTGTCATCATAAAACTATCTATTAGGTCATAGACCGTGTCAAACTAGTTTGCTGATTTATTCAAGCATCGCGTGACAGATTAAGCAACTAGCGAATATAAGTAGCAAATAAAACGACAAAACTGAGAAAAGTGTCCTTTTGTTCTCCCTTGTGCCTTTATTTTCTTTATATTTTAGCAGCTTTAAATATGGACTATTCCTTAAAAAAGCAATGAATCAGGTCTGGTGGATAGTACATTGTTCAAAGATATGAATTACACAAACAAAAACAAAAAAATGATTTTTGCCCAAAAACGGTCTTTTTATGCTGAAAATGGCCTAAAAATCGATTACTATTTTTGACACCCCCCTTCATTGGAAACCTTACTATTTAAGCACTTAATTTAGCCTAGATGTAGAGCTGTAACAAAAAATGCCGTGATGCATTTTTTTAAAGCACATTTATTGCATTTGGATGGTCTACTGGTAGCTCTCTGGGGCAGATTCCCGATGGACCACTTTTCCGAATGGACCACAATTGTTTTTATAAAAACGACTACGTCCGTGCTCCAGCGAGGTCCTATAGATTCCACACCACTACATGATTGTAGTCCTTGCCGAGGACATTTTGCTTTTCTCTCAATCCAATCATAATCATAATTAATCAGGAAAGGTACTTATTGCCCTCAAATGATTTAAGTTGGAATATAATCCTGATTTAGGACTAATACCTATTACCAGTCAGCTGTAGAACGGAGCCCCGTTTCAATTGAGGGCGCTCTATTTAGTGACGCACTGCCGTCATTTTTTACACGTCGATTCATAAAGTGACGGAAGTCCGTCGCCCGCCGGAATACGAACAAAAAACACTTTTCAATAGAGGGCGGCATTGGGAACGGGACAGCGTTTCCAAGGGAACGGCCTCACGTCACAGTATTTTTCAAATTCATAAAAAGCCGATTTTGCTGATTTTAAACAACGAAATAACTCTCTTATCACAGAGATAACCGTTACAAAGGCATCACTTCTGAATACTATTGGGCTTACATTTCATGTAAAAATTATCACATTTACCCTAAAAATTCTTAAAATTGGTGTAATCTCGTCTAGAAAATGGTGGTCTCATCGCAGCAAACCGGTCAATATATACATAATTTTAGCTTGTGTCGTGTGATGTTGGGGTCAAAGGTTAAATTAAATCATCGAACTGGATATCGCAAGGAGTTCCGGTACCTTATGCTGCCCTCAACTCGATGGATAGTTACTTTTTATGCTGATAATTGGAGGTAAAAGGCGAAAATTCAATAATTGCGCAAATTGACGGGTGTGCGTTACTTTGGTTACGTACACCCGTCGTTTTAGAGCGCCCTCAATTGAAACGGGGTCCCGTTCTACAGCTGACTGTGTACCACAGTGCAACAAGAGATCTTTTCAGTACATTTTGCAGTTTTTTGTGGGATTTTGACTGATAATGTTCTGTCAACACTGCTCAATTATTTTTTGATGATATTATGAGAGCGATACGCCAGCTGTCCAAAATCGGGGGCTTATTTCTCGGAACTTTCAGGGTTACCCTATATAAATTGTGTACTTCAATGATCACAATATCATGAACTTGAAGAAAAATGTAAAGTTGAAAAATCCAATCGCTTGATAAGCAAGAACATCGACGTTTTGTAACACCCTTTAACATGTCAAACTAGTCTATGGGGGCTTATTTTGTGGTGTGGTGTCTATAACTACTCAGGTGTATTTTTTTAAAGTTGTCTTCAGCACGAATTCCAAGATGGCCGCCAGTTGTAAAAAATATGTTCAAACTTAGTACACCAAAAATATGTATGCAGATCATAGGGGACTCGTTTGATCCTCGGGACGAGGGAATGGAATCTACGATAGACCACACCACCATATCATTTGCTGTCATCTGTCTTTTGTACCACTGAGAACAACTTGTGAAACACAAGTACTATCTGACGGAGACTTCCTAATCAGGCATCATCTATTAATAATATCTCTGGTTGGGGATAGTTTCTGCTTTATGTTAGGCCTGACGCTTTATATTTTTTGTTTCATTTTCAGCATCAAGAGGGCCAAACACCAGCCATTCAACGGAACAAAAGTACAATATTTCAAAGTAATGGATTCAGCCGATAACAAAAGAATTTTTCCCCAAACTAAGAAAATCTGGTTGTTCGTCATCTTGTTAGGAATAACCTGTATATATTTAAGCGTCCGGTCTCAGGTAAGGAAAACGTGTGTTGCGAATAACTTAATTCAACAAACTTCGGATTTGTTAGCGAATATTGATAGATGAGATCTTGTCGTGTGGTCGAGTTTAAAAATGTGGTTGTTCCGATCACTTTAGCTTTTATTTTTGCCTTTCAACATATTTTGATATCAGAATAAACCCCATATCTTTCTCATTATTTCTGTAAAATGTTTGGCGCAATATACGAGGGTCATTCAATAAGTTCTACCTCCTCACTCATAACATCGCTAATATGAATGTCAGCCTCATGACATTTGTCATGATTATAGCTCTGAATCATAGTAAATGATAACTGATATCTATTTTACTTAAGTAATGATGCAATCAAAGGGAGAGAGAGATTTTGGACAACGGACACGAAAAATTACACTAGATCAATATATGTTTTTTAGGTTTTCTCTCCGTATTGTATGATTAGATATAACTGTCCGATTTAAATACTGAAAATAGAAAACAATGGTTGATTTCTGAATATAATACTGTATTATTACGTATAGATTCGATTGTTGGCAATATCAACCTTTGTAGGCTTACAAACAGTATAATATCAACTCGAATGTATTGCTACGACTTTAGCGTACTGGAATACTGCTATGCAGTCAAATGTTCGTTGTTACAAGTCAAGCCACAGTGATGCCTCGAATGTTAAATCTTAACATAAAAGTCATTTTATGAGTTTTACTTATACATGTATGTATCATTTATAACAGTCAATCAGGTAGTCGGTGGTAGAAAATTATCACTTAGAGATACTTGTATTCCCTCCATTTAGTCCTGTATATTGAAGATCTTTTAGTTCTGCCCACTTAGAGTAAATAGATTTCAAGAAGATTAAAGCGTTCCGTGGACAGCTAAAAAATGGGTCTGTTTTATTAAAACAGGCATAGCTCCTGATATAATTGATCGATTTCAATGATTCCTTTTGTCATACGAGGGGCAGTCAATAAATAGTGAAAGTGATCATGGTATGGGATGTATGAGTGATTCTATTGAGGGGATAATGTGATCAATACAAAGTATGAACCTTTGTCTTTCAAACAATACACTTTTGGATTGTTAGATACCTTTGGTTATCATGGTTATGTAACGTCATTAACATAAACACAATAGGTTTCAGACACTGACTGAAATCTGTCAATTATTTGGCTGGATATGTAATATGTTGAATCTGAGACGATTTAGTTATAATCGTCTCAGGTTGAATATGGGTTGATTGATACATGTGCGTATATCTCGGCAATGCAAGCATAAAAACAGATAACACTTGGCACATAGTTAGAATACACACTTATCTCTGTTTGACACTCTTTTTTAGATCTGAATGCCTTAATACGAACAAGAAGGGACCATCTCAAATACGCTTTTATTTAGCAAATTCCGCAATATTATTCCTTAGAAAACAACAAAGGATAAAGAACAATGGAGGGATTATAATTTAATAAATTGTTGTGGGATGTAAAGCAATAATAGTGGGGATTTCAAAAAGGAGCTGTTCATAAAATTTCCTCAAACCATTGAAATTATATGACGATTACTTCACACTACATATCTAGTAGCTCTAAAGATAACAGTAATACGAGACGTTGTGGCAGCCATCTTTGATTGATACATTCATGTTTATATTCATTTTGACTATCACAATATTTTTACACATTGATTTAAGCATTTTTCATTATTTCTGATTAGAATTTGAAGGCACAGTATGCTTTTATCTGGTAAATTTCATGATTTTAGCCATTTTGGGCCCGTTTCAAAATTATCTGCCGTCTGCGAATGCGCATTTTTTCTGCATGTTTCATGCGAATAAGTTCAGATAATTAGTTAACTATCATATGGAATCTTCCAAACTGGTTAATTGCTTGAATTTTTCCTAAATTGTTTGATTTTCCGCAATATTAGTGATTCACTGACTGGGCATTTTTAAATGAAAATTAGCTATTTGAAATACTGATATTTGTATACCTTTTATTCAAATGCTTCTCCTTACTTTTTCCTCTTTTACTACACATTCCAAATTACACAGGGATTAAAGTTATTGTCTTTTGTATCATATTTATGTGAAAAAAAATCAGGATTTACCTGCTTCTGATGTCATGTTATGCAATCTTCTTACCACGTGTTTCATAAAAACAATTCAAATTTCTCGCCAAATAACTGATTTAGCAGTGTCCCAAGTGTACTTACTTTGAGACAATGCTATGACGTCATAGTTCACACTTAAAACTCCAAAACTGTATTGTTTGAAAGACAAAGGTTCATACTTTGTATTGATCACATTATCACCTCAATAGAATCACTCATGCCTCTCATACCATGATCACTTTCATTATTTATTGACTGCCCCTCGTATGAGCGGAATAAGTTGCTCTTTGAACACGTGCCTCATTGGTTTGTCAAATTTGTTTGGTATATTTTTAAACAAATATTCATTCCCGATCAAGTTCTTTTTGACTCACCCTGTAGAATAGACAACATCAAGTTGAAAATCGGGCCAGCAATCGGAACACCTACCTTTAAAAACATTGTCATTTCATTGCTGGGTTCCTCCCACGAGAAGTTCAGTTTAACAATAAATACACAGCATCACCTGCGTGTCCGTCATTCTCATTTTAGCGCCATTTGTTTTCAATGTCTGTAGAATTTTTTTGTAATGTCTGGCTTGTAAGTGCCACCAAGGTCGGTTAGGGACGTGTCGCACCATTAGATTTTCAGGTGGGGGGGGGGGAGGAAGATCCCCCCTCCCCCCGAAAATCTAATGGTGCGTCCCTTAGAAAAGAAGGTTCCAGCCAAACCTTAAAGCATTGGCCATGAAATATGGTAGAATCCCGGGAGTAAAATCCAGATTAACCACAGATTAACCGCAACCAGTAGCGGCTGCAAATATATTCTAAACGTATTCTGATCATCTATTAATTTACATTGCATCTTATTGTCGACAGATGACTGGTTCTGGACCGTCACCCCTTGTCACATCACTACTGATATGTATATCAATGACAAACTGACAAAGGCTGATAGGACATTCTGCAACTTTACCGACGAGAAAACCGGATTTCCATGGTTCTGCGTCAAGCCTGATACACTACCTTGTGATACGTTTGCTTGGCATGTCATTGCAAAAGAACGAATAACACCGTTCATAAACTCTGTACTATCAAAGAAACAACAATCGGTTATGAAGAGGTAAGCTTGTATCAGAGTATGGAATATAAGTTGAAAGTCGACCATAGCGGGGTCTGATTTCATCGTTACAAATCTAAAGAGCATATCAAGGGGTGATCGATTGAAGTCGAACAATTTAAGGATTCGAACAAGTCCATTCAACGAAAAGTATTGCTAAAAGTATTGATCGAATTTTGCCCAGTAGGCCTATTATTGATGAAGATCAAACAGCATTTTGTTAAAGGTCGATATATTGGTGAAAACAAGATGTTATAGAATAGTCAAACAAAACAAAAACATCAAGTATGTTGTTAATAGCTGACTTGGAGAAGGCTTTTGATTCTGTGGAGTGGAATTTTGTTAATAGAATTATGACAGTCAAATAAGTACAAAAATAGCATGAGGCGCCCCCACATACACACACATGAAGCTTTTGGGGGGGGGGGGAACGTTCAATCCAACTCGTGTCAAGTGGCTGGGAGTGATTTGTGTTTCTTCCACTCAAGCGACTTGAAATCGTACGCCCGCGACTGGAAGCAGTGGCGGCACCATCATCAAATTGTTGTTTCTTTTTGGGGTGAGGCAGACGAGGGCCAGAATAAATGTGGGGGGGGGGGGGGGGAGAATAATTCTAAATTAGAATTAGAAAGAATTGATCTAATTCTAAGTAATTTTGACATCAAAAGTCAACTTTTTCGATTGTTTGGGGGACAAAATGGGGTGGGGCTTGAGCTGAGGAGGCGGGGGAGGGGGGGGGGCAAAGGTCGTGGCGGGAGGGCGGAAGGGCATGCCCCGCGTAGTGCTGCCACTGACTGGAAGTATGTTTTATGGGTGTAAGGATAACTGATAACGTCAGAAGTGCTTCGGCTATCCCATTAGCAGGCGGCCATGTCGTTTAAAATTTGGTTTCTTTTATGTTTTCAGACCAGCTGCCATCTCTTCTTCAACCAAAATCGTGACCGTCGAATCGCCAGGTAAGGTCAAGAAATAAAATAAAAACCTTCAGACAGACAGATCAAAACAAAAACTGACCATTAGTAGGGTCCCACTGGAAGGTTCATTTGCCCTGGACTAGTAGAATGGTATGGTTTCTGCTAGCATGCTATTACAATCGTGGAACACTATAATTACAATCGTGGAACACTCTATTACAATCCTGTAACGCTCTATTACTATCATGGAACACTCTATCATAATCATGGAACACTCTGTTACAATCCCGGAACCTCCTATTACAATCATGGAACACTCTGTTACAATCCCGGAACACTCTATAATCATGGAACACTCTATTACAATCATGGAACACTCTTTTGGAATCATAGAACATTCATTTCCAATCAAGGATGATGGAACTGTCGCAAATCATACCCTCTATTTCAACAATTAAACATTATATTACAACAATCAATGAAACGCTCTATATTACAATAATAAAACACTCTTTAACAATGGAACATTAAATGTATCCGCATTGATTACTTTGTCTCTTTTTTCAGATAATAACATTACATCACGGTGCAAACGCGAGGAACTACAACTTTGTTCTTTGGGATTATCGCCTCGACCATCGAACAGCGTAGCAGGGTTTTACTATCGAGATCAATGGAATTCATTGGTGTGCAACAACAGCCAATTCAAAGTTCCAGGAGCGTTAAGTAAGATACGAAAATGCTTGCAAAACCAGACACTCCATTTCTGGGGCGACTCGACCGTTCGACAGTGGTACGAGTATTTTGCAAATATTTTGAAGAGCACATTGGATGAGCACAAAGCCAAAAACACCCAGTTCGGTCCACATGTAGCCGTCGATAAGACATTCAACATCAGTTTACATTATCTTCACCATGGCTTCCCCATTCGAAATGGTTGGACACTGGTTAAGGATATTCATTATGTACCGAATATGATTGATGAAATAAAGAGTGGTGGAAACGAAATCATCGTGTTAACCCTATGGGCCCATTTTACCCCAAATGATCTTCCTTTTTATCGGCAACGTTGGAAAGCGATAAAGAGCGCCATTGTACGATTGAAAGTAAGAAACCCAGATGCCCGCATAATGATCAAGTCAGCCAATACTAGAGAGCCGACTTCCATTGATGCAAGTAGTTGGTATGCTAATGAACTAGACAAAGTCATGCGTGATATGATGTCTGGAATAGATGACGTGACCATTGTTGATGTTTGGGATATGACTATTGGTCATCGGACAGGTTTTCATATCCATCCGAAGGTACAGGTCATATCTCAAGAGATAGATATGCTATTGTCTTTTCTATGCCCTGAAAGAATTTAGATTCCATTAGATTAGATACTACGGTTGTGACGCTAATTTACATTAATATTGTATCATTCTAGATATTTCAATTGTTATAATTTAGGCCACGATTACAAATACAAATACAAAATTTCACCAAAACAAATCTCAATTAAAACTGCACACCTAACCCATTATGCAAAGTAAAGTGCCATAATGAAATTTAGACAAAGAAGAATGCCAACTGGCAACATGTTGGAACAAAACTTTCTTAATGTTTAACTTTTCCTAATTTCGAACAATGATCAATAAATCAGAACTAATTGACTTTGGATATTACATGACTGATATAGGGTGTAACAATAATAATCTTAATATCTGAGTATGCCTTTAACCAGGTTGGAATACATATTTATAATATCTTGGGCACTATTCAGAAGCATTAAACACACATTTATCAATTAATTTGATATATAATTTACT
The DNA here is from genome assembly GCA_035610835.1 of Ophiura sarsii. NCBI lineage: Eukaryota > Metazoa > Echinodermata > Ophiuroidea > Amphilepidida > Ophiuridae > Ophiura > Ophiura sarsii. The sequence goes on along the minus strand of CM069459.1, from coordinate 24,960,469 downwards.
TAAATCACTACTTTAAATACTTAACAAATGATCTTAAATCCAGGTAGTAGACTGGCCTTTCAGGAAACAATAAATTGCCACATGTGTGTGGAAATAATCGATTATTTGTTAAAGTCTTTGCTTAACCTTTCCTTTCACTATGTCTAACTCAGAACGATTACAGTCACAATGAGCGTGTTTCTGCTGGGGAAGAAACCGCTAATAAACGCTAAGTTTGCCCAACAGAAACAGGCAGAACCCGGCAATAATCGGCAATAATCGGCAATAATCTTTTTGCAGTGTCCCAGCAGAAACACGGTCATAGAGATATAGATAACAAAGTTTCACCAAAAAGGATCTCAATTAAAACTACACACCCAACCCATTATGCAAAGTAAAATGCCATGATGAAATTTAGACAACTACTAAATTTGGCTTTGCTATCAAATCTCAGAGGGTGGCTTCAAATTTAAATTGAAACTGCAATGGATCAATGTTCATGTTAAAACATAAATTACTGTAAGGTGCATCACATCAATAGAATATTTAAGATGCACTCGCTGCAAATATCTTGGACTGTGATCAAATTAGATCAATATGATCTACATAGAAATCAAACTAAGGGTAAGATCTTGAAAACACCTTGTTGATAAATCACAGAATTGTTTGATGCCAAAAGAAGAATGCCAACTGGCAACATTTTGGAACAAAACTTTATAAAGTCAACAATCAGTGCTAAACTCAAGATTTCACCTATTAATTTGTTTCATAAAACAACAAAAATCTTTATGAAATCCGAGATTGTTCTGTTGTATTCATATCCGTACAATGTTAGTAATCGACACATAAGAGCAGGTTACCAGGCCGGCATTGAACAGTGACAGCTGGTCATCACGGCAGCCTAACACGGTAGTCTAGCAATATACATAGCCTGACACACAGAAGCCCTTACACGGTAGCCTGACAAAGTAGCCCTGTCACGGTATCTTTAAACGGTAGTCCTTGTAGGGGCTAACCTGGACATTGAAGAGTATTGCCCTACTTGCTGCCGAATTCCCGGTATCTTTTGCTCGATGTAACGCTCTCATATCTCCATCTCCTAACACAATGAAATGACTCACCACAGACACGAATAACTTCCTTGAAGTCCTAATAATGTACTATGGCATGCAAATCAGTAAGATGTAGATGACTATTTGTGATTTGTGATTGTTTCTATCATTGTAAGAGTCTTTTTTTCCAAGAGGTACAAAAATAGTCCGAAGGAATTCTACAACCTTCCGAAATAGTCTAGAGGCTGGGACCCCTAACAAAAGTGATCGTTCAACCGGTGTACCTTCTCAAATCTGATCAGGTAGTTAGTATAGACCCTCTAGATAAGTGCCAGGTAGTGAGTCAATCCAAATTGTGGTGTCACATTTTTTTTACAGGCCTTTTTAAAAAGTGTCTCATTCGATAGTAAAATAGCACGATTTCAGGGTAGGGGAAACATAAATCATCATATATATACTTATTTTTAACCGAATTGCGTCATGTTTGCATTAAAATATGCCAAATGGGTACCTCTCTCACGTTAATATTTTCATGAAGCTGTGTATCACACAAATAATTCGAAATACTAATATAACATATCCATTTGACAAAATATTAACATGTTTATTGCATACTATTTTCAACATTCAGCAAAGTTTATTCAGACATAATTCTAATAAGTTATTGATCATTAAATCTTGTCGTATTGGTAGTCAAACATGTTGTAGTCATATTGTAAATGTATTGGACAGATAATAACTTCGCGTCCCATGGAATAGTGGAACTACAAAGTGTCCCATGGAATAGTGGAACTTAATTGTAAAATTGGAAAATTAAATTGTCACATCAATGCGTTTACTCAACCAATTGGTACCAATGAATATGGTATGAACCTCTCTCCTCTTGGTCCGAAATAGTTCTCCTGAACTAGCTTTGATTGTGGTCTTTCCGGATCAATGACACGGTATTGGCTCTTTTGCCAAAAACAGAAGAAGACTGAAGTTCTTCCACCCACATCAAACTCGTTCTTACATCATCAAAAACAGCAAATTTCCAGGATTTGATTGGAAAAATCAAAGAAAGCAACCGTTTTGATGACACAAGATCCTGCATCACTTGCGCCTTTGGAGCTGACTCACTGTGGCTGCAAATAATCTGCATGCCGACGAGCTGACTGTTCTTGCAAGATGCACAACCTTGCTGTAATCCATACACGACATTGGATAAGTCTTCTGAGTTATCTGACGACGACACTGATGTGAAATGATTGACTCATTCTTTGCAACTAAATGATTTTAGCATGACCACTATTGTTTACTTCAAAAAAGTATTTAAATTATGTTATGAAATACTTCACAGATATAGGTTAAGCTCTATAATAGAATGATAGAATGAAATGCTTTATAACCGTGTCATTGATCCGGAAAGACCACAATCAAAGCTAGTCCAGGAGAACAATTTCGGACCAAGAGGAGAGAGGTTCATACCATATTCATTGGTACCAAAATATCCTATTTTGGTTGAGAAAACGCAATGATGTGACAATTTAATTTTCAATCTAAAACAATCAAGTTCCACTATTATTTATATGGGACACTTTGTAAAAACAATATGTATACACGCGAAGTTATTATCTGTCCATTACAATTCCAATATGACTACAACATGTTTGACTACCAATACGACAACATTTAATGATGAATAACTTATTAGAATTATGTCTGAATAAACTTTGCTAAATGTTAAAAATAGTATGCAATAAACATGTTAATATTTTGTCAAATGGATATGTTATATCAGTATTTCGAATAATTTATGTGATACACAGCTTCATGAAAATATTAACGTGAGAGAGGTACCCATTTGGCATATTTTAATGCAAAAATGGCGCAATTCGGTTAAAAATAAGTATATATATGATGATTTATGTTTCCTACCCTGAAATCGTGCTATTTTACTATCGAATGAGACACTTTTTGAAAAGGCCTGTAAAAAAAATGTGACACCACAATTTGGATTGACTCACTACCTGGCACTTATCTGGAGGGTCTATACTAACTACCTATGTGATCAGATTTGAGAAGGTACACCGGTTGAACGATTCGCCTTAACTAGGCCTCGTATGAGAGTTAGCCTCTGGACTAAAAGCAAAAAGCTCCGTAAACATTGTCAACAATTACCCGCTCATCGCTATAGAGGGCGTGATACACTGACTCAAGCAGGTGCAGACCGGGGCGGAAGCATAGTTCCTTGTAACTTACCGTACACTATATTAATATTCAAAACGGCACCAACAGTTCTGACACGGTGGAGTAACTTGGAAGCCCTGACACACAGCCTGACACAAAGTAACATATGTAAGACAAGGTGACAGTATTATATTATAGAATACAACTTGGTTATTTTAAATGTCATAGAAGAAGAAAAAATGATTAGACCTTATTTGCATATAATTAGCATATTATAAAGAAATACATCAAACATTTGCTTTTTGTAATTTCCAGCAAAAACTATACATACTATTAACACCAAATTTACAGGAAATGAATTTCCCATCATTGTCAACAATTCTGTCTGAGAAAAAGTTCACATTTATGTTTACTTTTAAAAAAAGCCAAAATCTGTCTTAATTAAGCTTAATTAATGACCAAACTCGTTGAAATTATTAAGTAGTGTGTATCCAAACCAGACGTTTACATTATTCTTTCTAATCAGATTGTTCACGCCCTGGAAATTATGAACTGACGTATCGGCTGCAAAATTCGTTCACTTTTTCTTCTGCTCAGCCAGCCCCTCATCCAGATCCTCCACTCTCGCTCGGTCCAAACGGTTTAGCCGGTACAGCCTTGACACTGCCAACCGTAACAACCTTTGCCGGCTGTGTACGTGTACCCTCCGCCCAAGTCTGAAGCTGCTCTTTGGCCAGCTTCTCCTCTTTCCGCTGCTCCTCCTCCCGCCGCAACTTCAGCTCTTTCCTGGAACGAGCCTCCTCCTCTCTCTTTCGGCGCCAATTTTCCTCGCTTATCTCCTCCTTGCTTTTCTTACGCTCTTCATTTTGCCTCAAATTCTCCTTCTGCTCAAGTTCTTGATCCTCTCTTACCTGCCTCACTCCCTCCCAACGCTCGTATTCCACTCTAATCCACTCGTCTCACTTCCGACGCTCCTCCTCTCTTCGCTTCCGAAGCTCCTCCTCCACCCTAGCCTTCTCTTTCTTGCGACGCTCCTCTTGCATCTTTATTCTTTCCTCCTCCTTCCGACTCTCCTCCACCCTAACCTTCTCTCTTATGAGAGGCTCTTTCTCCATCCTAACCTACTCTCTTTCCAGGCGCTCCTTATCCGCCTTAATCTTCTCTCCTCCCAAACGATCCTCCTCCGCCTTAATTTTATAGAATTGGCCTATATTCGGCGCCTCTACTGGTTGAATCTGAATTCATATTGTATGGCTTATGCTTTTTGTAGGAACCGTCTTTTCTAACGATGTTTGGTTGCACTTACAATCCAGACATTACAAAATAATGTATACAGATATTGAAAACAATTGACGCTAAATGAGAATGACGGACTAGCAGGTGATGCTGTGTCTTTGTTGCTGAACTGAACTCCTCATGGAAAGTAAAACACGACCATACGACAAAATCTATCTATATCAATATTCGCTAACAACATGTAAAAATATGTTTGTTAAATTTAATGTTATGATGAACTGGTTGATGTCTTTCGAATTATCGTAGAAATCACTGCTAAAATAACATTCACTGGAACATTACTTAATCCGACTGGTATATCCATGATTTATTACATAAAATAATCATTCAGTCAACAATAATTACAGTTTAAAGATGTTTTTACGGCAAAATAATACTGACGGACTATGATCGTTCCGGCGCAAGAAAAGGCGTAATTTGGAATCGCGCACCCCAGGTCCGGAGGCAAATATCGACCAGGCGTGGCGCTCTCTGATTGGCCAACAATTTACATAAACATGTCAACAAGACATAAACGTTACCTTATTTGGTTTCGTTATTCATGAATATTTATAATATTCAGTGAAATTAATTTTCATACAATCAGCTTTATAAAATCTAAGATAATTAACGTTCAATGTTCAGTATCACATTTTAAGTTATTCGCAATACATGTTTTCCTTACCTGAGAACTGAAGCTTAAAAATATACAGGTTATTCCTAACAAGATGACGAACCACCAGATTTTCATGGTTTTGGGAAGAAGGCCATCGGAGATATTTCTTTTCGCCCTTTTGTTATCGGCTGAATCCATTACTTTGAAATATTGTACTTTCTTTCCGTTGAATTGCTGGTGTTTGGCCCTTATGATGCTGAAAATAAAACAAAAAATATAAAGCGTTAAAAGGCCTAAGATAAAGCAGAAACTATCCCCAATAAGAGATATCATTATTATAGATGATGCCTGATCTCAGATGGTGCTTGTGTTTCGCCAGTTGTTCTCAATGGTACAAAAGACAGATAACAGCAAACGATTTGGCGTGGTCTATCGTAAATTCCATTCCCTCTTCCCGAGGATCAAACGAGTCCCCTACATTTTGGGTGTTCTAATTGTTACTTTTTACAACTGGCGGCCATCTTGGATTTCGTGCTGAAGACAACTTAAAAAAGACACCTGTACCATGTCTTCAGGTTGATGTGTTCAAAAGTTATCTCAAATTCCAAGATGGCAGCTTGCAGTCATCTTGGATTTCATGCTGAAGACGGCGCCAGGCACCAAATGATAAAATAACCACTGGATAAGATTCCTAGGCATGCAGTTAGTCAAAAGCTGACATCTCAATCATGTCTTCAGGATGTCCAGAAGTTAAATGATTTTCCAAATTTCAAGAATGTCCTCTGGCGGCCATTTTGGATTTTGCTGTTTCCTGGAAGTTGCCCAAACTTTTACGAGGGGTATAATGGGAGCGATCTTTTTCTTATGATACTTGACACATATCCTTACTTTCTACATGACGAAACATTAGCGGGGAAATACACTCGTAGCAATTATGTTCAAATAAAGTTACATCCAAATAGAGAGCATTGAATCAGTAACAGGCAAGTAGTTTTTCAACCAAATGCCGTATTCCCTGTGACTGAATTTCTTTTGGGTCGGTAGGTCGATATATTATTTTTTTTAGATTTCAAAGAATGACCAAATCACACTGGAATACACTGAGGTTTATAATCTAACTACATTTTCGATATTAAAAAAGACAAAGTCTGGTGGCATGGATAAATATTTCAGAGTGGGGTCACATAGGGGTCAATTGAGGGTGATGAATTTGTAATTTCTAAAAATAAAAAATAAATTGCTAAGAGTAAAAGCAAGATAGGCATACCAACAGGGTGTGGGGAAACAGGTAATAACAAGGGAGAATAACGCGATAAAACAGATAAATAACAACAAAAACCAATAACACACGGAAATGCACTGGGACAAGCAATGAAAATTGCTGTGCAATAAAACAACAAAGATATATGGTAACAATAAAGACCGACGTTTCAAGTAGATATACCACCCTTCATCAGGGACAAAATATAAAAAAACAATAGTGTTAAGAACTATAAATAAGATAATGAACTAGACAAGTCCACCACTGTAATTATAGCACAATGCCAGTAATAGATGTTGACTACTAGACACCCAAGTTAACACTAACCAAACTAACAAGTTCACTATAGAATACAGATCCATGTTGCTAGGCAAACTAACAAAACATGTACCATCGTACATGTTTTGTTAGTTTGCCTAGCAACGGTACATGTTTTGTTAGTTTGCCTAGCAACATCGAAATGACCAATTCGTGAAATTGTATAACCAATTTCCAGGGCGCACTCTCAGTGCCCCTTCATATTAAGATGCTAAGTGCATATTGCAGTTGATTGATACAATGTACAGTGTGATCAGGGATTTTCCAAAATATTAGTAAAACCAAAGGTGTGGCTGTTGACGATGTGAGATGCTCGGATTTATATGATTATCTTTTCATGGAGAGAAAGAAGCGAGGTACACATTATATTTTGTTTACGCTCTCTTCATGGGTATGGGCGACATTGGAAACTGCATCATTTATTATTCAAATGGCCACTGCTTTATCAATATTGGTGCTTCTGTGACAAATAAGGTGTAAAAATTCACGGGAGGAAATGCCTGTTCGTTTCCACTCTCATGATTTCTTAAGGTTCAAACACAGGGTGCCCTTGAAAAAGTGGATACTTTCTTTTTGTGCAGTGTTTATTATTAAAACCATATTTTTGGTGTGGTTGTTACGACCTAAAATGACATCTTTTGCTACCATAGGGCATTATAAGTGGTCTGGAGTATCGTAGTATTTATGGAATGCTACAAACCTTTTAAGTTTGAAATCATAATTATCATTATATAGCTATTAATTGGGTCGAGTTAGTACTTTATGTTCAAGTTAAACATTTTAATTGCAGGCCCTCGTCGAATTATAGGACACAAACACCGTGAATGTGAATTCAAATATAGTACATGGCTACAATTGTTGTTGTTGTAATGGCTAATATAATAATTCATGCTGTACATTTTTTGTTATGGTCAATGAAATTTGTATGGGTAACTTAGAATGTGAAGAAATTTATATCATTAAAAATGTGTGGGCATTATTTACCTTATACCAGGATTTCTGCTATAATTCCAACAAGTTGCTCTACCAACTGAACTATCGAGAACAATTGGTATCGAAGCGCTAGTATACAAATATTTACTGCTCTTGAGGGATCTGGTGGAATCTATTGGGCCCCGAGGTGAACTGGAGACCGTGTGGTACTATTTTCCCGAGACCGAAGGTCGAGGGAAAATAGTACCCCAAGGTCTCCATCACCGAGGGGCCCAATAGATTCCACCAGATCCCGAATAAAGAGGAGAAAATATTTGTTTTATATCCTTCATCAATATATTTCTTGTTCATTAATTTGTTAAAAGTAGACTCTCAAGACTGAGCTAAGCCTAGGCCTTACTAGGCTAAGACTAAGCTTTAACGAGAAATATAAAAAAGAATTTTACTCACCACCTGGCACTCACTATAAGTACTGTAGCTGCAATATGTTTCAAAGTCAAAAGCTAACTGTTCAAAAGTTTCAAAAAGTTCCCACTTACGAACTGTTCAATTCAAATTTCATTCGGTTACGGGCACCGGCATAAAACTTGGAAAGCAATACGTCGAGTACGCCGTTTTCCATTACAGTGTAATCGGCGTTGGTTTCCTTGCAAAATTCGCGAAAAACTGACACCCCATATTGTATTTGTTTTTTAGTGTTCTCGTTGTCTGCACTGTCAATAAATTGAGTCAATTGATCCTCATTTACACGCCGAAACCGTTAAGTTTCACCAGCAGCCGCCATTGTTGAAACGGTTGTTGTCTGTTTACGTTTTAAGGCTTGTCAATCCTAAAGTCAACTGTCATAATATTAACATAAAGAAAACTTTGACACGTAAATCGAGGTCATAGGGAAATAGTAGACTATTTCATTCTCCAAATAGTACCTCTCTCCCTCGTCAATAGCATTTTTGGTCTTCTTGCCTAATGGTGAGACTATTTTTGATCATATGACACACTTTTAACATATTAATGAACAGGAATATATTGATGAAGGATATAAAAATACATAACGGCTAAAACTTCCCATATTTCCCCCGCTTCTCTAGCGACAAGCAGAGATAGAAGTAATGTTAATTCTATGGAATTAAACATGATATCAAAGCGACTTAAGGTCATGACATACTACCCAATCGCTCGGAGCGATTTGCCGCTGACGCTCCTTATTTGGTAAATAGCACTCTTTATAAGGAGCGTAAGCGGCAAATCGCTCCGAGCGATTGGGTAGTATGTCATGAACTTTAGTTCCACCAGGTGGAAGTGATGATAATAATTAATCTTTCCCTCGGGTTGGTCGAGAATTGAACAAATATTTTCTCGACCGGAATTTGAAACCGGGACCTCCTTTTTTTTGGAGCAAATGTGAACAATAGCCCAACAGACATTAAACAAAGTTAATGAACTGAGTGATTACAAATCAAACGGGTAACTCTCAACAGAGAAATTCACTGCAACTCAGAAAATAATCAAAAATACAAGTAAACAAAATTGGGCTAGTAAAAAAGCCAATGAAAGTGGCGTGGGACAGGAATAAGATAAACACCCAAACATAGAGAATAACATCAAAAAAAATAAGAGAAGACAAATAATATCTGGAGGTCATTGATACATCGACAGAGCTTAATTGGTACATCTAAAATGCTGAGGCCGAAAAATATTTTTGAAAATCCCTGATCACACTATACATTTTATCAATCAACTGCAATATGTACTTAGCATCTTACGAAGGGGCACTGAGAGATACTTATCCCTGGAAATTGGTTATACAATTTCACGAATTGATCATTTCGATGTAGATCACATTAAAATTATCAACACCACTCACCACATAAATTGCACCAACCAATTTTTTATCTAGTGCCAGCACTTAACCCTTTCCCCATAAATTATTCAACTTGAGGGTTCCTATCTATCATTTTTTTCAAAACTCCATTTTTCTCGGCAATCTCTCAGTGCTCCTTTCAAGTTTACTGTAATGCACGGATATTTATTACTGATGCACATAATCAATCATCCATATTACATCAAACAATAGTAAGGACGATTTATGAATTTTCAACCTGTCACCTAAGGAGGTTGCTTCAAAGATCTGTGAAGTTGCCCTAAACTAGCTAATGTTTCTGGTAAGTACTCCCTTATCCAACGCTTCCAGAAAAAGTCAGAGAGGTACGCCATTTGCCGCCAACGTTTCTTCGCATACATATCCTTTTGATGGGATAGCTACAATAAATTGAAGTAGCAGTAGATCTCGTTGAGTAATCATATTCAAATCATTTGGGCTGTCTGACACCTTTGTCAACGATCGACTGACTGTTAATCGTGGTCTACACTTAACAAACTAAAGTGCCTAACTGTTCATCGGTTCTGCAAGTCCGTATGTTCTGTTCATTTAGAATGGCGCATAATATCTTTCTTATGGTGCGAATCTGTCTTTTCCACAATCCTCCTTGTTGGGACGCTGCTGGTGGGTTGAAATACCAGTTTATACTGTGGTCGGTTGGTGGTGAAGGATATAATTCGATCTTGGTTCAGCCCTTTATCTGCAACCATACTAGTACCATTATCTCCCATTTCTACTTCCGGCATGTCTGTAAGTGCTTTCATTTCCATCTGAAATGACTGTCTGTGCACATATCTCACAATAGCCTTCTCTGCATGCGACATCTCATCAACCGAGAGTGCTCTCTTCTCCTTTATAAGACCCTTATCGTCTGTTTCCTTGGATCATTTCAACCGAAACTGCCAAAACCTATGCCACCAGGCTACAGCTTTCTGTAAACACGTACACCCATTTACTGTAGTGAACTGCAACTGCAAGTCATATTCCTTTGTCTTCCATTTGTGTCACACCTATTTGCTGTCGTCGGTTCTGTATGATCATCGTCCCTCACCCTCGTCTGTTTTGCATTCCTCGATCATAGGCCAATCATCCTCTTGTAAACACAGGAAGTCTGGTCCATGTAGCCATTCTTGTTTTGTTATCAATTCACTTGCCTACGTGATGCATGGTCAGATGGGTTCATTTTAATTGGCACGTATCTCCACTGGTGGTTTACATCCGATCCGTCGCGGATTACTTCAATTCAATTTATTCAGCAAAAGTAATACAAACAAATATAATACAATATGAAGTAGAGGCTAGGAACCCCAGTGGAAACCCTGATACGGGCTTATATAATGGGGACCCTTGACACAAAAATAGAATGATAGCAAATAGAGCATTTTAATGACGGGAGAACAGAAAACACGAAACAAGATCAAACAGAACAGCACAAAAACAATACACTTGACAAAGACACACAGGAACAAAAAAGAGAACAATACAGAACACATGTACATGACAAGAGACAAAAGTTGCCAAGTTTAAAGTAAGTCATTAATTATGTTCTTCAAGAGGAAGGAGAGAGGATAGAATGAAGATAGAGGAAGATGAGAAGAAAAGAAGAGGAGCGAACAAAGTTTATGTTTTACTAAGAGAAAGATTGGTGTGTGTGGTGTGTGTATCTGCAATTCGATTCGCGACAAAAACGGAATGACGTGGTCTTAACGGAATGACGTGTATTTCAACATAGTTTGGCTATCTAACCAAAATGTTGTACTGTCGATGTCCACATTGATTTCTCTATTGATCATGTTATTTTGAGGGCACGCATGGTCCAACGGATTCACCCTCGCTCCACAATACAAAGGTTGTGGGTTGGTGCCAGCGTGTTGTGTCCTTGGGCAAGGCACTTTACCGCACTTGCCACGCTTCACCCAGGTGTATAATTGGGTATCGGCATTAATTCAGTAAAACAGACTCGCTGTGCGGGAGTGGCGAACCCCCACAGCCAAATATTACATGGGGGAGTCTGGCCCAAACGCTAATGAAAGAGAGATGGGCATTCCGCGCGCGAGCTTTGCTCGGCGCGAGTCTTTACTTTTTTACTTACTTTATCTTGACGCACCGGTAATGTAGCTGCTGTCAATTCTAGCTTCACTATCGTCTCTGCTTTTATAGGCACACTCGCTGTCAAGTGTCATTTCGTATTTTTCAGGAATTTCACTTTTTTCATTTTTCAAAAGTGTTATCTATCAGTTCATGAAAAGAAATTTTCAATTTCGAAATTCCAAGAGCCTATTTAGAAGGATTTAAATCCTTATTCTGATCATCGACAAAGTGGAATGGAAAAGTCTGCCCGCAGGGGATAATTGAAATTCCCATGCGCCGCGCATCCCGTGTTTTGTTGTTCACGCAAATTAGCACGTAGTACCAGTTCGCTTAAAATACGCGACGCTGTTGTTTCGAATGCCGCCAGTGCGTGCTGCGTTACCCGCTATGGTTTTGGCGCGTTTGAGAGCTTGGTTACACGCATTGTTTACGCATGGGGGCCCGACTAACCAAACCGTCATTTTTGCCGAGGTGTGGCTAAAGCAAGTAAGTAAAACGCGGCTATCCCTAACAAGTGGTGGGGAAAGGTATAGGGAGGGCAGGGCTGGACAGCGTCCCCTCTATTCTAATATAATATCCATTATGATGACGATGATGTTAAAGAAAGTGTCCCGCAAGCACAACATTGAGCATTATTTGTTAGAAAAATAATTATCGAGCCGAAATTACGTAATTATATAGAACAAAACACCATACTAGCCACAAAAAAAGAATAAAAACTGCCATCACTCAACATGCAATTTTTAAAATTCGCGGCGATCGAAAGTCCCAGTGTCGATGACGTCATGGGTATCGGTGCTAAAATGTGCGCATGTGCATTGTATAACTATGACATCATCGGCACTGGGACTTTCGATCGCCGCGAATTTTAAAAAGTGCATGTTGAGAGATTGCGGTTTTTATTTGTTTTTGTCATAAGTGTGGTGTTTTGTTCTATATAATTACAAACGTTGGGCTCGATAGTTATTTTTCTAACATATAATGGACACTTTTATGCTTGCGGGACACCTCCTTTAAGACACTAACTTTTTTATTTTGAACCTAATCTAATATTTCCAAAAATATTGACTAAAAAGTCCCCCCCCCCCTCCCCCCCCCCCCCCCCCCAAAAAAAAAGGTTCACTTTTTGGCACTTTTTGGTAGTGTCTTTACATCAACATCAAGCGATTTGGGCATTTTTTACTTACAAATATTTTTGCTAGCTTTGTTTACAAAATTTGGGTCGAAAAAGTGAATTCGTATTTTCTTTTTAGGGGGATTTTCTCAAAAAATCAACATTTTTGGTCAAAATTGATGCCAAATTTGGATTCTCAAAAATGTATACTTTTATATGCATTTGATTAATAGTTCAATAATTAAAGCACTCACAAAATTCAAAAAATCCAAATCAAAAACTTCCTTGAGTACCCCTTAAAGCACGCTCTCTGTTACTATCCATATTTCATCCCGATTCAGAAATTCATCTCCTTTGAAACATGTTCAAATCTGTGACTCTTTGATTGAACCAGTAAAGAGTGCTCGCAATTTGGGAGTCATTGTTCAGAATGATTTGAAAATGGATATCTTTGTCAAAAACATATGCCGTTCTGCTTCATTTGCTCTGTATCGAATTGGACAAATTAGAAAGTTTCTCGACAGAAAATCAACTGAAATGCTGGTACATGCATTTATTACATGTCGCTTAGATCAATGTAACAGTCTTTTACACGGCCTACCAAATTCGCAGATAAACAAGCTTCAAAGAATTCAAAACTCTGCTGCCAGATTAATCACTCTTTCTCGCAAACATGATCACATAACTCCAACTCTCCGTGATCTGCACTGGCTGCCTATCAAGTATCGTATTGTGTATAAAATTTTACTTCTGACTTATAAATGTCTTCATGGTACTGCGCCAATCTATCTTCAAGATCTAATCAAACAATATACACCTTCACGCAATCTTCGTTCTTCATCTCTATCGCGTCTTGTCTGCTCTTCAACGTCCACTCATTATGGTCAACGTTCCTTCTCTGTGTCAGCTGCAGAACTATGGAATAATATTCCACTTCATGTGAAAAATGCAGAGACTATATTTCAGTTTAAGAAATCCTTAAAGACTCATTTGTTCACAATGGCTTTTTAATTGTAGTCCATATCCATGTATTTGTTTGTTATTATGTTTTTATGTTCAAGCGCTTAGGGATCTCGATGTTAGGCGCTATACAAATATGGTTATTATTATTATTATTATTATTATTATTATTATTATTATTATCGTATTTAGTAGGCTAGTAAGCTTATTTGGGTTACACGGACGAGACTTTCTTCATTTATGCACTAAACGTCTTTTACTTGCAAGATCTACATCACTTTTATGGTCTTTGACTTTCCTGGTTGGGTCATAACGCTTTTATTCGAGTTCTTGAGATATCTTTGCTTTAATCGCCTGTCGTATTTTGAAGTTGAAAACTTGAACATTTGAAGATGCTTTCAAAGACCAACTACCATTCTTAGCGATGTGATACCGTTGCGCTAGCGTACTAGTACCGATCCCTGAAAATCGCCAAATCTGTGCTCCGGTACCTCCGGCAAGCCAAATCGTCTAGATGTGACAGCGCCTTTATTTTCCAAGTGCTTCCTCTGACGGACTGAGCTCCGCCGATTTTCTCGCCGTTGTAATTGTGTGCTTTGGTCTAGTCCCGGCGAGGTACATCGGTAGTGTATGATGGCTACCTTGTTTTAAAATTTTGCCAACTTTTAGCAGTTTTCCGCGCTCTTCCTGCGTGTTACTTGGGGACCCTCTCCTGCTCTAGCCAGTGTCCACTGCGTCCCCAATCGTTTCTAATGCGTTTGCTTGGCGCTTTGATACTTTTTTCAGTGCATCGTGCATTGAATTGATCTGAACAACGAATACTACGGGAAAGAGAACCCTTTCGTCATGTTCGTTGCGCCGCCCATCACTTACAACAACTTTTTTACAATAGAACACTTTTGCTTGATGCTGAATGGATGTCTCTGACACACCCCTATATTTCATTGGCCACAAGTACTCATTTAGGCTAGTGGATCCACCCAGACATAGTGCTGGGAGATAACTCAAAATCACAAAATGTTCTTCATCTCTTCAACAAGTATCAGAATTTGCTTAATTCAAACAGGAAATCAAACATAAACCTTACCCCAACAGATTTTTACACCATTGGAACAATTATTTTGGGTTTCAAACAAGAAAAATAGTGAATTTATTACGCATTTTAGTGTTGGTGGCCAAATTTGCACACTAAATCGGTGGGACAATTTGGACCAGCTGCTAGGACTGAAGCAACATGGAACATTGCACAGAAATATTCATGCATCAAATCTGTGAATTACAATTGTATTCTTTCGTGTTCTTAAAAGTTAACAAATATCTTTGTTTTTTGTTATCTTCTTCAACATCCCGCCATACCTCGCATACGAAAACATGTTAAAGATAGCTTGTATGCCCAATCATGACGTGTTTACGCGACGGGGGTCATTGACGCATGACTGCTGATCGACGACAAAAGATCGGTAAAATATATTCGATGGAATTTCCTCGATAGAATGTATTTGATGAAATATTTTCGATGACATTGATTCGGTAAAATGTCTTCGATAAAATTTCTTCGATGAAATTCAATCGGTAAAATGTATTTCAGAAAATGTATTCGATGGAAAACATACGATAAGATTTCTTCAATAACATTACATCAGTACTTATCGATGAATTCTCAAAAAACAGGTGAAAAAACGGTCGATGAAAGCTGTTCGAGCATTAATACGGTACGCGATGAAAAGATCAAATAATTTAATCACTCATTTTAATAGAAATGCGTTCCATATGTTACCATGGTTTACGGGCATGTATGAGTGAAGTAGACACTCGATCTCTATAGCCCTTTAGGTGACGGACAAAACAACCTGTTTTACGGGCCCGACTGACCCACTTTTGTTGATAGGTCCGTCCGCCCGTTTTTCGTCACCTTATTAGACACAATCAATAATGTAACATTATTAAGGTTAGACATCGATCAGGCCGTCGATTAATTAACGTTGACACTATTTTAAGATTGATTATATCATGGAACAAATAATATGTCATGCATAATAACACGTCATAATAATTACAGTGAAATTTGTCTACGTAAGGCGGAGTTTTTCACAAATAGGAATACACGATTTGGGTGGTTTCCATATCTATACATATTTGCTTTATGCACAGTTTGCCAACGTCGATAATGCAGTTAAGAAATTTTAAATCGTTGTGATCATGAATGTTATTTTGATAATTCTTGAATTATTAGCCCACATAACAACAATTGCCGACGAACAACACCATTGGATCGGTTGGCCGGCTGTCTGACCTGATCTGCTGCAGTATTTGCAAACCAGGTGACCGCTGTGACTACCACATTCACCCAAACATTATTGCACCAGCGTTTGTGGTTTTTAGCACTTACAGGATTTAAACATGCAGCATTCATAATAAACCGTACTGACACCGAACAAGAATTAACTCTGATTCAGAAACTGTAACTCCAAGTGACACATTATTTGAAAGAGTAGTGCCAGATGGCTTAGTAGCACGAGGAAATCGCAACAGAACGTTATCGAACAGTGGGACTTTGTTAGTGATTGCAATAGAGCTTTATTTAAGGTAAATTATCAACATTTGTTGGCACTTTTTGGTCAATAATTGTAAAAACTGAACATTTGTATGTTTTTTTTAATTAAAAAAAATCATAGACAAGTGTCTTTAGATGATTTTGGTGAATTTGTTACATTGTCTGAAAGAGCCCAAAAGGTGATTTTGTGGTCCTTTTTTTTTTTAAACAAGTATTTTTGGTGAAATTTGATTTGGATTTTCCGACTCATTTCCTTTCCAAAAATGTATAATTTTATGTACATCACATTAATAGTTCAAAAGGGTTTTTTCGGAGGTTTTTTTAGGGTTAACACCGCCTAACTGCTGTTGCTTAAAAACTATGACCAATATATTAAGTCGTCTAGAAATCGGGTCGGGCCATTATCAGCATAGCATAATTATACAATCTTGTTTGAAGAAATTAAATGGTATGGTATCATGCATATCAAATAGTTTTATTTCATTTCAATAAATAAATGATAAAATAAATAAATAATAAAATATATATCTCGATAAATTTAATTGTGTCCATTAATGAAATAGCTCGTTATTCCTGCTAACACGGTACCCCATCCTGAAACCACCATAGACGAGATGTGGAGCCATTCTAGTTCAACGGGTGTCTTGCATATGCTCACAAATCAGGAACCACCGTGTTATTGATTAGATCAAAGTTGGCGTTAAGCATTCATGTTCTCATCTATTGCATTACATAGAAAAAATCTCAATGGAATTTACTTTGTAATTTTTTGTATCTATTCTTTTAAAGTTCTATATATATTTTTGTACAGTCTGTATAATTATACCAGGCCCTAAAATGAGTGTGCTGCCACATGAGATTGGAACATGTGCAGTTCAAATCCAAAATATGTGCAGTTCAAATGTTGGCACACAAACTCATATAGCATTCAATAATAAAAACTGACTTTTACATAAAAAAATCAGAAATATCAATTATCCCACCTTAGTTTTTCTCACTGTTTCTGTCATAGAGTGTATTGCCCATGAATATGCCATACATGTACAAGTTGTGTGTTTCAATGCGTAGAAGCCATATCATTGGTTACTAACCATTTTGGTTGGTGTTGACATATAGCCTTGCTATTGGCAGACATTTTTAATATGATTTGAGAACATTTCTCCAGATAAATGTAATGATAATGTGTACAATGCAGTTATGGAGTATTCGATCTCGACTCCCTATTAGCATTCCCTAGGGGTGTGTTCACTTGTGTTGGGTGCGTTGTAACCGGAAACACTGTACATGGCGTCAAAACGGTGGAAAACAGTGTGAAACCATGGAATTTAATTCTATTGACGAACGAAAAACCCACACAGAAAATAAACTTTCCTGGTACCAGTAAAATTTATTTCAAAATCTGATTTTGAAATAATTAGGAAACATATGACTGTGTCACTTTAAAGACATTTTGGTTTCATGGTTATAAATATAATTTGACAACAAAATTGCATTTCTAGGAACAAATCACAGATAGAGGGCGTCCTATGGAAAAGATCACATAATATGCCTTTAACATAAAAAGGAAATAGAGTATCAATTTCAATCAATTGCTTTCTAAAGGTTTTTTATTTTATTTTTTATTTCTTTAATTCTTTTAATTCTTTATTCAATGATACATAATATAATTATACAATAACATCAATATTTACAAAATAATAATAATAATAGCAAGTGTGTACAATGTGACAATCGATTAAAAACACTGAGTTATAATATTTAGGATTATTTATAGGTAAAATGTCATACATACATTCAATATCACGTCATAATTGATATACATGACATAGTTATTACAGTGAAATCAGACTACAAGTTCTTTTTCAAATAGGAATACAAGAGTTGGGTGGTTGCCATATCTAAACTTGCTTATGCACAGTTTCCCAACGGCGGTGATGTGGTTAATACATTTTAAATCAATATGGTTTGTGGTCATAATGTTAATGTGATAGTTGAATATAACAATTTCAGTGTTTTTTTGCGCTGTTTCAAATTGGTTTCGGAGAAGAACGGTGGTGATAAATTTATTTGAAGGCCATTCAATCCTATCCAGTAATCAAAGAAGTAATGGAATATGAGTTACTTTATCATCACTACATGAAAGGTTTAATCATCAGAAGCAAAGTACAGTGGGCAGAAGAAGGTGAAAAATGTTCTAAATATTTTATGAACCTAGAAAAAAGAAATATTTGCAACAAATCAGTAACCGATTTGATTGACAATAATGGGAATGTTGTGAAAAAACAAGATGATCTTATTAAGATGCAAGTACAATATTACGAGAATATATATAAAAAAACAGGTACAAGTTCAAAACATACCTATGAAACTTTCGTTAAAGATATAAACATGAACAGGTTATCCCAGGGTAATAAAGAATCATGTGAGGGGCTACTTGCTTCAGATGAGTGTAAAATATCATTGGATAAAATGGCAAACAATAAAAGTCCCGGGTATGATGGTCTAACAGCAGAATTTTACAAGTGTCACTGGAATCTTGTAGGCCGATCGGTCATTAATTCTTTCAATGAAGCATATGAAAATAACGAACTCTCATCTTCACAGAAACGTGGTATTATTTCTTTGATTCATAAAGGAAAGGGACTCCCGAGAAACAATCTTGACAATTGGAGACCTATCACACTTCTGAATATAGACTACAAAATTGCAGCAAAAACACTTGCTTCAAGAATAAATAAAATATTACCCTCTATAATAAATTCAGATCAAAACGGTTTTATATGTAAGCGCGGAGCAGCATTAAGTATTCGACTGATAGAAGATGTCTTAAGATATACCGATGAAAATAATATCGAAGGAGCTATGATTTGTATTGATTTTCGTAAAGCTTTTGACACGATAAGAAGAGATTTTATTTTATATGCTATTGAAAGTTTTAACATTGGTGAATCCATGAAAAAATGGATAACTACTTTGTTTTATAATACACTAAGTTGTATATCTCATAATGGACACATGTCAAACTTCTTTATACAAGAAGACGGTCTTAGACAAGGTTGTAATTTATCACCATTATTGTTTATCATAGCGGCTGAAATCATGGCCAATAAAATAAGACAATCAAGTGAAATTAGAGGAATTGAATTACCCTATGTGGATCAGGGTATCAAAGAGGTAAAGATAACACAATTTGCGGATGATACTACTATTTTTGTAAAGGATGAAAAGTCTATATATAATGTCATAAATGTACTTGATAATTTTACAGTTATTTCTGGATTACAGCTAAACAAAACAAAGAGCGATGTACTTTGGATGGGGTCAAGAAAACATAGAAAGCAAGGGGTTGGAGGTATAAATTGGAAGTTTCATCCCAACAATAATGTAAAAATATTGGGTGTTGTAGTAAATCCGTGTATTAAATTAGAAGGGATGTGTGTAAACTGGGAAGCTAAAATGGACTCAATAGAAAAGGCAATTAGGTCTTGGACGATGAGAAATCTGTCAATGGTAGGTAAAATACAAATAGTAAAAAGTCTTTTGGCATCTAAATATACGTATATAGGTTCAATAGCAGACTTACCTAAAGTGTTTATAAACCGAATAAATAGCTTATTTTTCAAATTTGTATGGGGAGGCTCAGAAAAAGTAAAGAGAGCGACCTTATCCAATGACTATGGAAATGGTGGGCTACAAATGCTGAACTTTAAATATTTTTTAGATTCGTTAAAGATTTCTTGGTTAAAAAAGCTGATGTCTCCCGAAACAGACACATGGAAAATGATTCCACTACATTTATTAAGCGAAACATATTTGGGTCTCAATATTTTAAAATGCTGTTCTTTAGAAAGTATGAACGAATTGTTTAAGTCAAATATATATAAGTTACCCATGTTCTATAGTAATTTGATTAAGGCTTGGTTTTTAACAAAATGTTCCCAGAACATAGATCAAGTAGAAACGTGGGAAAATCAGGTTATTTGGAATAATGAATGTATAACTAGTAGAGGTAAAACATTATATTTTAAGGAATGGGCAAAGAAGGGTATAATGTACGTCTCAGATCTTTATAACCAAAATAGAGAATTTAAGTCAATGGAGGAGCTGAAATTGCATTTTAAAAATGATGGTAGTTTTGTGTTGAAATACATAGCTTTAAGACAAGCAATGCCACATACGTGGAAAACATCTACAGATTCTTTAAACAATATCTATGACGTAAATTTTAATTATGGAGAAGCCTTTGTTAAATTATCTAAATGTACAACAAAACTGTACAGAATAGCAATGCAATCACAGATATCATTGAAACCAAGATGTCAACATTTCTGGGAAAATAAGCTCGATAATATGAATTTCGATTGGTCCATTATTTGGAAAACACTTGTTCAAGACATCAAAGAGCCACGACTAAAAACATTGAACTGGAAAATCATTAGCAACATTTATCCAACAAAAGTATTTCTTAAGAAAATAAAGAAGGAAGAAAATGATATATGTGAAACTTGTAACGAAATAGATTACATTGAACATTTCTTTTATAGTTGTAAGAAAATCAAAATAATATGGAAAGAGACTGAAAGAATACTTTTGCAACAGTATAATCTAGACATAAAGATATTGCAAAAAGATGTATTGTTTGGCTACCATGATGATAATAACAAGAACACTAATATCGTCAATACGTGTATTAGTGTTGCCAAATCAACTATTAGTAAGTACAGATATGGAAAACATCCTGATTTACTAAGTGTCTTATATTTAGAACTTAAAATTAGAAAACTCTGGAAGAATTGATCTAAAAAATGAAAGAAGATTTACAACAATCTAAACATGATGCTATGTATTGTAAACATGATATACCGTGTAATGTTGAAATGAACATGCTGAAAAGCCAAAAATGTAAACATGATGAAAAGCATATGAAAATGTGTTATACATGTAATTAATATGAAATGTAAACATGAAATGTAAAAATTATGTGAACATGAATGTAAACATGCCGAAATGCATATGTGTTATATAATGATATGCAATGTAAACCTGAAAAGCATATGAAAATGTGTTATACATGCGATTGAAACTATGAACATTATGTGAATGAAAAGCATATACAAACATGCTGAAAAAGCATATGAAAATGTGCTATACATGACAGGCAATGTAATCATGCTGAAAAGAATATGACAGGCAAGTAATGTAAACATGTGAAATGTGAAAAATGATGTGAACATGAATGTAAACATGAATGTAAACATGAACATGTAAAAATGCTGATATGTAATGTAAACATGTGAAATGTGATGTGAACATGAATGTAAACATGTAAACATGTTTACTTGTAAAAAGGCTGAAAAGCATAATGAAAATGTGTTAACATGTAATGATATGCAATGTAAACATGCTTGAAAAGCATATGAAATTGTGCTATACATAATATGCAAGGAAAACATGCTGAAAAGCATATAAAAATGTGAAAAGCATATGTATTTGTAGGCTTGAACAATGAAATGTGAAAAGTATGTATTTGACATGAAATGTGAAAATTACGAATGTAAACATGCCGAAAAGCATATAAAAATGCTGGAAAGTAAATTGACATGCAATGTAAACATGCTGAAAAGCATATGAAAATGTGTTATACATGTATCGATATTATGAAATGTAAACATGAGGAAACCATGTAAAATGATAGTAACAAACAATAAAAGATAAAAAATTTAAAAAAGTTTTGAAAATTGAAAACTACTAGGGATATGCTGCATTAAATGATTAAGCGTGCCAGTTTGTGTTTATTCGTTTCCAGGCAACGCTTCATCAATGTTTTACCACCAAAACCAAAAAGCCATCGAATACATGTTTTGAGCGGATGTATATTATGAGTGGAAGAAATTACAATATATGATCATTTATAATTTATGTCACACTCTTTATATTCACCGTCTGATCCTCTTAATCGACGGCCAGCTATCGTTTAAAATATCACGTCATTTGCCCAAGGTCGGCTCCACTTAACCATGGAAGAATCGTATTTCCATGCAATAACGAAATATTTGATCACTTAAATGGCATCATACGAGTTGATCGATACGGCAATTATTTTAGGCCAGTTAGAACTGGTTATGTTCAACGCATTATCAATATCAATAGGTTATTTTCGAATTTCAGGCAATCTTGATGTTCAAAATATTGTTCTGTTGAGCAAGGCGAAAACACTCGCACTCCAAATGAAGTTCAGTTTCGTAAATGTATTTCATATTTTTACCCTTCAAGTGTATGAGGAGATATGGCCATATCCACCCAAGATTTGGGGTGCAGTTTTTTCGCGTCCACATTGTGACGCAACATGATTTGACTGATGTTTTAAACTTGTTTTGGTTGCGCAAGTTATGGTGAAACAAAATCAAAATCAAAACTAGATGGCGCGGTTCTCGGATTACACGATTTGTGGTTTGAGTTCCTTATTAATGACGCAATTGGATCCTATCGGAACCGTATACGACGTGCGGATCCATCCATCCATCCATCCATCCATCCTCCCACACACACACCCACACACCCTCCCACACACCCACCCACCCCCACACACCCTTTACTTGTTTGGCTGGTAAGTTTACAGTCGGGCTGGTAACTTTCACATGATACCAGCCCGGCTGGCTGGTTGGAGAACAAACGAAGGTACACCCTGTATCACACCATGCCAAGAAATCTTGGGTATGAGGCAGCAGCAGTTCAGCGAGTGTGTTATATCAGTGACAGGTACCATGGTTACTGGGAAAGTATGTTATATGGTTGGCACCAGGGTACACGGTCGGTCTGTATCCTAAATCTGAGACTATTATACTGTAAAACCACTTAATTTCGCTAGCAATTTAATTTCGCTAGGAGATCCAATTCGCTAAATTAAATTGCCACCAGTTATATTATAATGGTTATATAAACTTAGTATATGAATATAGATTAGAAGATGGTACAAATCAGTGAAATTTAATTGCTGCAAAAGGTTGGCCAAATGATAATTTGCTAAATTATGTTTTCCTTGTAAATTTATAATTTGTGTTAACTTGAACGCCAAATCAATCAAACATGGGCAACATTGACCGTTAAATGAACTCTATAATGGATATGTTGACAGGATATTTACCCCTACAATTGTTGCGTTATTTTGTAGCGAGTTATAATAAAAAGCTGCTTGACAGGTAGATTGCACTTGAGTTACCGAGCTTGTATTTGCTGACTGGTCACTGATGCAGTGATTATTTTCACAAATATATTCTGTTTTATGCTTCTTATTTCATTGAATAGTTTGATCAATCGTTTGATTACTTTTCGCCCAAAATAAAAAGGTTAATATCATAAACATCATATTAACTATAACGCCAACTATACATTCAACTATAAATGTGTTTCCATGCTCACCAGAATATAACTCTCACATCTGCTGAAGAGTGGTTATGATTGGCTGATTTGGCTCAAGCAGAATTCGACCCAGAGCAGGCTCAGGTATGATCCCACAATACATTGCAAGTCAGCAAAACACGTCAAAACACAAGTTCTTCAACATATTTTTGACCGCATGATACCCGCAGCACTGGATGTCAATCTAACACAGCACATATCCATTTTGTGTGATTCCAATTGCCTTACTTTTCCGGAAAAGGGGTCGGGACTGACAAAAATAGAAGGTTGTAACAGACAAATCACTACATAACACTTGCTGCTTTCTATTCGGAGCAAATCTTACCAGATTTAAGCTAACGAATCCAATATACTCGTGACACTGTGTTCACACGTCGTATAATTAGCTTGGGTACCGTCCCGGGGTTCATCGATGGTGTGACATTACGAAAACAAATATACGCTTTCTTAATATTTTCGAAGTCGCAATATGTTTATCTATTAAGTGATCGTTTGATCACAGAACATTGTATTCCCTACGCATTTGGAAACCCTCTTTTGAAAAACTGGCATTTGCGTAATTATTCATTGAAGATATTTACGCAGCACCGATTCTACTAAATAATAAGTTCAAAATCCAGCGTTCAAAAGTGCGCGCATTATGCACAAGTATTCACAAAATCGAGATAAATAATTACCTTAATGACATTACACGAGCTGTTTCATTCTAAGTAATCGACTTGGCAATCATTCAAGCCTATTATTGATGGTTGAGTTCAACTTGTACTTAAGTTAATTGGGTGTTATTGTGACGAACATAATAATAACTTAATGGTGAAGCTAAACTTTCGATCTCAACACAAGAAATAATTACCTGGAATTTTCAGGTGTTACTACACCTTTCATCAGCAGACTAATGACTCGACTTGACCTTTTGGAGGTGTGACGTCAGAATCGGGTCATAGACTCTTGGTAATTTGTACCTGCCCCCGTCTTTGTTGAGTGTTGGTTGGTTGGCTCTGATGTAAATTGCCTCCTTGACCCCTCTCTCAAACCAACGAGGATCCCTATCCAGGATCTTGACTTTATCTAAGTCTACGCGATGTCCCGGTACCCCC
Source organism: Ophiura sarsii (assembly GCA_035610835.1). Classification (NCBI taxonomy): domain Eukaryota; kingdom Metazoa; phylum Echinodermata; class Ophiuroidea; order Amphilepidida; family Ophiuridae; genus Ophiura; species Ophiura sarsii. The sequence continues at coordinate 24,935,752 of CM069459.1, read as the reverse complement.
ACCCCCGGGTGGCTCTGAAAAGAGCCCTAATTTTGTGTCCCCCTGATTTCCTCCATCCCCCCCCCCCCCCCCCACCCCACTGATTTCCTCCACCCCCCCCCCCCCCCCCTAAATAGTGATCGCTCCCTAAGGTTAAAACAGTATCCTAATAATGCAAAATAAATGTTGAGGTCTGAAAGCTTACATTTTCTATTATAGCTTAACAACACAAATTTCCAGGGGACACCCTCTATCCTTGATTCTTGTTTAAAGGTATATTATGTGATCTTTCCAGGGAACACCCTCAACATCAAAAAAAAAATAGAAAGCAGATTTTCTTGCAAATTTACATTTCTGATCATAAATCATGCATACATTCGAAGTTACAGGGCGATACGATTCTTAATTACTTCAAAATCATGGTTTTAGAGTGAAAATAAACTGTCGGAATCCCGACAGTTTATATTTTTCACTCTAAATTCACTCTAAAACCATGATGAATAGAGGGCGCTCTCTCGAAAAGATCACATAATATGCCTTTAAGCAGATTTACATTTTGATCATGAATCTTAAATATATTCCATGATTTTGAAGTAATTAGTGATCATATCGTACCGTAACTCAGAATATATTATGATCAGATATGTAAATCTGCAAGAAATTCTGCTTTCAGATATATAGATCAAGGACAGAGGGCGTCCCCTGAGAAGATAGCACAATAACGCTCCATTGTGATGCCCAAACAAAATTGTGAAAACGAATTTCACTGTACCATTTTGTGGCATCAACATGTCTTGTGTTGCTGCATTTTCATGCAAATAAACAACATCTGTTCGTGAAATTGGGGGTTACTATATTGTGATTGAGCCCTCAACGTTTGTTAAGATCTGACATAACAGTTTATTGTATGCATGCGCTCTCTAGAAGATATAGTTATATTGATATTCTACTCATTCCAAGGTGTATACATAATAAAAGCAATATTCATTATCAGAATTGGTGTTGACTCATTTTCATTTTAATTAAATGAGATACCTATAATAAAGTGTGCTCATCTAGGTCACTGTTTGTTTTTTGTATATAAAGAGCAAATGTGAACAATAGCCCAACAGACATTAACAAAGTTAATGAACTGAGTGATTTCAAATCAAATGGGTAACTCTCAACAGAGAGCTCTGATGGGCCAATCAATTGGTTCGCTGCAACTCAGAAAATAATCAAAAATACAAGTAATTCATACAGACATGCATGGGATATACAATTAAAGGTATATTATGTGATCTTTCCAGGGAACGCCCTCAACATCGAAAAAAATAGAAAGCAGATTTTCTTGCAGATTTACATTTCTGATCATAAACATGCATACATTCCAAGTTACAAGGCGATACGATTCTTAATTACTTCAAAATCATGGTTTTAGAGTGAAAATAAACTGTCGGAATCCCGACAGTTTATATTTTTCACTCTAAATTCACTCTAAAACCATGGTTTTGAGGTAATTAGGAATCGTATCGCTCTGTAACTTGGAATGTATGTATGATTTATGATATTTATGATCGGAAATGTAAATCTGCAAGAAAATCTACTTTCTAAAAAAAATCATGAATAGAGGGCGCTCTCTGGAAAAGATCACATAATATGCCTTTAAAGTAGGGAAATATTGAAGATTGTTTTCAACATTTTGCATGTTTATTGAAAAGTCACACACATACAACATTTAGTACCCCTAAACGTCGATACCTCGATACTGTAATGGATACCCTAAAGTGCGTTGCCCCCTAAAAAGTACCCCTTTTTCAGAAAGACGTGGACGACGTCGTGTGATGAAATCTGGACCCTTTTCGACATTTATTTGTGGACGCGGATGCGTACCCGCTTGGTATGTTCGCTGACGCCCCCCTGAAAGTCCCCTCAATCACTCGGCATAAAAAGGTAACAGGAAACTTGTAATTGACATTCATTTAATAGCCTTATATTGCTCAGTAATGCACTTATCAATTGTATCCCCGGCCCCGGGGCATAGCAGGGACCATGCGGGGACCGTACGCAATCGTACCAAAAACGTTGCCCGGCTATGCGGGGGCGTGTACCAGGGACGTGCAAAACATGCCCCCGCATAGCTGGGGCGTGTAGCGGGGGCGTACACCATTGAAAAATAAGCCAGGGAGTGGCCGGGCAGTGTAGCAGGGGTGTGCGCTAGGGTACACATGCACACCCCGGACCATAGCCGGGGTGTGCACATTACATAGCGGGGGCGTACTCTTTGGTACACAAAATGTATACACCGGAAGAGTAGCAGGGGTGTATACACTTTGTCCCGGCTATGGGGGGCCGGGACTGTAACGGGGATGGTGCCCCGCCCTGCGGAGACCGTCACTACACGACTGTACCCGGGACGTCACATCGGCAATTTGTACGTCCCGGCCCTAATCCCCGCTATCCCCGAGGCCGGGACTGCAATTGATAAGTGCATAACTTGGACTGGGATCACGAAAAAGAAATTTACCCTAAATAACAGTGTTTGGGAAAACAAAATAACAGTGTTTGGGAAGGGGTCTTTGCTCCGATATCGGAGAAACCGAACGCTCATTAAAGACACGGTTTCTAGAGCACAGGCGTCCTAGTTCCACCTCGTCCGAGGTATCCCAACACATCCATATTGAGTCACCGGTGTCTTGCGCAAGAATAGTATCTTCTCAAAGAGAGTCTCTTTGCTCATCGCGCCCAATCTTTTTTTACCGTATGGTTACAGTTTATCATACTTCCACGGTGTTATCTAGTTTTAGCGCACAATTTCGATGTTTGAAGAAATTAATTATATGGATCATTCTCAGTATTATAAAGGAGTGGAGGATTCAAATACTTTATTCACCACTTTTTAAAATCTATTTAGGTATTTTAAATGTTTAACATTTGATTTGTAAACAATCCGAGCCACACAATCCGAGCCATTCATAAAGAGTCGTTTTGAGAAAGGACTAGTTTTGCGCAACCAAAAGTAGTCCCTTTCGCGAAAGTAGTGTTTTAGGGTGGATTTTTTCGCCCAATTGACAAGATAACGACAGCTGATGAAGCAACCCAACATAAACATTAGCTCAAATGCTCAACCAACGTGTCATGTACATGCATATTGCATAGCGTAATAATCACTACGTTTCCACCCGCTCAAAAATGTGAATGCTAAAAAACATGTCCTAAAGCCAGTGCACCTCTACAACCCGATAAGGGAGTATTCCATAAATACTTTGGTGATAGCCTGACATTTTTTATCATCTTGACACCCCCCCTTCCCAAACACTGTTATTTTGTTTTCCCAAACACTGTTATTTAGGGTAAATTTCTTTTTCGTGATCCCAGTCCAAGTTATGCACTTATCAATTGCAGTCCCGGCCTCGGGGATAGCGGGGATTAGGGCCGGGACGTACAAATTGCCGATGTGACGTCCCGGGTACAGTCGTGTAGTGACGGTCTCCGCAGGGCGGGGCACCATCCCCGTTACAGTCCCGGCCCCCCATAGCCGGGACAAAGTGTATACACCCCTGCTACTCTTCCGGTGTATACATTTTGTGTACCAAAGAGTACGCCCCCGCTATGTAATGTGCACACCCCGGCTATGGTCCGGGGTGTGCATGTGTACCCTAGCGCACACCCCTGCTACACTGCCCGGCCACTCCCTGGCTTATTTTTCAATGGTGTACGCCCCCGCTACACGCCCCAGCTATGCGGGGGCATGTTTTGCACGTCCCTGGTACACGCCCCCGCATAGCCGGGCAACGTTTTTGGTACGATTGCGTACGGTCCCCGCATGGTCCCTGCTATGCCCCGGGGCCGGGGATACAATTGATAAGTGCATTACTGAGCAATATAAGGCTATTAAATGAATGTCAATTACAAGTTTCCTGTTACCTTTTTATGCCGAGTGATTGAGGGGACTTTCAGGGGGGCGTCAGCGAACATACCAAGCGGGTACGCATCCGCGTCCACAAATAAATGTCGAAAAGGGTCCAGATTTCATCACACGACGTCGTCCACGTCTTTCTGAAAAAGGGGTACTTTTTAGGGGGCAACGCACTTTAGGGTATCCATTACAGTATCGAGGTATCGACGTTTAGGGGTACTAAATGTTGTATGTGTGTGACTTTTCAATAAACATGCAAAATGTTGAAAACAATCTTCAATATTTCCCTACTTTAAAGGCATATTATGTGATCTTTTCCAGAGAGCGCCCTCTATTCATGATTTTTTTTAGAAAGTAGATTTTCTTGCAGATTTACATTTCCGATCATAAATATCATAAATCATACATACATTCCAAGTTACAGAGCGATACGATTCCTAATTACCTCAAAACCATGGTTTTAGAGTGAATTTAGAGTGAAAAATATAAACTGTCGGGATTCCGACAGTTTATTTTCACTCTAAAACCATGATTTTGAAGTAATTAAGAATCGTATCGCCTTGTAACTTGGAATGTATGCATGTTTATGATCAGAAATGTAAATCTGCAAGAAAATCTGCTTTCTATTTTTTTCGATGTTGAGGGCGTTCCCTGGAAAGATCACATAATATACCTTTAATTGTATATCCCATGCATGTCTGTATGAATTACTTGTATTTTTGATTATTTTCTGAGTTGCAGCGAACCAATTGATTGGCCCATCAGAGCTCTCTGTTGAGAGTTACCCATTTGATTTGAAATCACTCAGTTCATTAACTTTGTTAATGTCTGTTGGGCTATTGTTCACATTTGCTCTTTATATACAAAAAACAAACAGTGACCTAGATGAGCACACTTTATTATAGGTATCTCATTTAATTAAAATGAAAATGAGTCAACACCAATTCTGATAATGAATATTGCTTTTATTATGTATACACCTTGGAATGAGTAGAATATCAATATAACTATATCTTCTAGAGAGCGCATGCATACAATAAACTGTTATGTCAGATCTTAACAAACGTTGAGGGCTCAATCACAATATAGTAACCCCCAATTTCACGAACAGATGTTGTTTATTTGCATGAAAATGCAGCAACACAAGACATGTTGATGCCACAAAATGGTACAGTGAAATTCGTTTTCACAATTTTGTTTGGGCATCACAATGGAGCGTTATTGTGCTATCTTCTCAGGGGACGCCCTCTGTCCTTGATCTATATATCTGAAAGCAGAATTTCTTGCAGATTTACATATCTGATCATAATATATTCTGAGTTACGGTACGATATGATCACTAATTACTTCAAAATCATGGAATATATTTAAGATTCATGATCAAAATGTAAATCTGCTTAAAGGCATATTATGTGATCTTTTCGAGAGAGCGCCCTCTATTCATCATGGTTTTAGAGTGAATTTAGAGTGAAAAATATAAACTGTCGGGATTCCGACAGTTTATTTTCACTCTAAAACCATGATTTTGAAGTAATTAAGAATCGTATCGCCCTGTAACTTCGAATGTATGCATGATTTATGATCAGAAATGTAAATTTGCAAGAAAATCTGCTTTCTATTTTTTTTTTGATGTTGAGGGTGTTCCCTGGAAAGATCACATAATATACCTTTAAACAAGAATCAAGGATAGAGGGTGTCCCCTGGAAATTTGTGTTGTTAAGCTATAATAGAAAATGTAAGCTTTCAGACCTCAACATTTATTTTGCATTATTAGGATACTGTTTTAACCTTAGGGAGCGATCACTATTTAGGGGGGGGGGGGTGGAGGAAATCAGTGGGGTGGGGGGGGGGGGATGGAGGAAATCAGGGGGACACAAAATTTTATTCTGGCAGAGAGGGACATGTAATTTTGATGGTCAACAGTACAAAGATGAAAAAATGAGTGCGCGCATGTCTCCCAAAAATAAATTATTTGTATTGGACAATCTTCTTTAGAGCCAAAATGTACATCAATCATAGCAAAAATAAGTGTAAATTTGATTTTTTAGCGCGCTTTTATTAGTGACAACAATATTGTCGGTTCGTTTTCATTTCTTGCCCGTCAATATGAAAAACCTAGCTACGCCACTGTTGACACACCCTGCATTCTTCATAGACCTGTAGGTTGAAGTTGTTTTGTGCATACCGATGATGTCGTCAAGTAGGATGGCACTCAGTGGCGTAGCTAGGATCTTTTTCAGGGGGGGGGCAAGATTTCTGAAATTTTCGTAAAAGGTTGCCCCACACTTTTTTCCAGTGTGGTGGGGGGGGGGGGGGGGGGGCTGAGGTCAAAAAATGTTGCACGGTTAAAAAATAATCGCACAGTACATGTACAATTACATGTACAATTTTGCCTTATATTTGACTATTTGGGCTGAATATCCAGTACCCCGCACGCAATCTCGGTCTTTTATCATTTTTTTCCCCCTATTTTCTTTTTTTTCCGCCTTTTTAATTTTTTTAGAGGGGGTGGGGGCACCATACACTCTTATATTTTATGGGTTTTTTGGGGGTGATGAAAAAATTGCACCAACAAATAAAATATCCTCCACACCCCCCTCCCCCGGTCTAAATAGTGATCGCTCCCTTAGTTTGTGCTATGATTTCGACTGTATATTCAAACTGGCTTGCATCACACAAACTATATTTCAGTAACTCCAGCTGCTCTTTTCTCCTATGGCAACAACAAAGAAACCCTGTTGTTTGGGCGAGACCAACCCATTTTTATGTCAATTATGTGAAAAAATGTTCACATGCATAATGTAATACCGATCTAAATAATTTGTTTGGCTTTTTCTAAACATGGCATAATTGTTAGTCTCTTACACACTCTACTGTAATTTTGAAAGGGAAAAAGATTCAAAAATAAATAACAAAGCCAGACCCACAAACCCAAGCTGAAAGATCGCTTCGCCCTTACAATAGCTTTTCATTTAATTGTCGCCTTATCACCAAGATATTTTAAAGCCACAATATAATGGTAACTCCATAATGGGTAACTACCACACACTACCACTACATCAACAAATTATATAAACAATTAAGTTCAATATACTATTTTTGGAACCGGGGGGGGGGGGTGTTTAAGGGAATGTGCCACCAAATAGGTTCCCATTTTTCACTCTCTAGTAATTGAATGACCCGGCCTTTTCAAACCCATTTTGGGAAAATTTATGGGTCCAAAATCTATTATTTTGCTGTTTTTCATTGAAATGTTAGCAGAATATGTCCATTGTCACCAGAAATTGTTAACTGTTTGTGTCAATTTTCATTTTTCTGTGCAAAACCGAAATACTCATGTGGATTGTGGGGTACCCATAAGCTGGGTCTAGCTGCCTGACTTTGGAGGGTCCAAAAGTGTGAAAATAGTAGAACGATAAAAAGTCCTGAGGGCAAGACATTATTCTGGAGAAATTAGCAATATGCTAAATAAATAATACCGAAAGGCCAATACCAATGACATATCCTCCACTCCCTGACCCCACATTCATCAAATCTGTCGCCAAAAGTTTTGTCGCTGTTGTGGGTAAAGACGATGAAAGACCAAACAAAACTTTTTTCTTCTTTTTTAAATTATAAAAATGTCATTTTTTAATACTTGGAACATCAATTTTTGTGTGCGACAGTTTGTTTCAGGCCCAGCAAATTGTTGCTCTAACTCAATTGCTGGTTTCCATTCAATTCACCACCAAAACACACATGGATATTTATCAGATTTGTGCACTACCGGGTGATTAAAAAAAAGAGAACCCATTTTTGCCAGCAATTTTCAGCTACTTATAGGCCTATACTGGTCAATTTTTTAGATATTTTTACATCATGCAAAATAGAGTGGCTATTATGAATTACAGACCCAAAAATACTTGACCTAGCTTATTTTGTTTATGAAATATGGAAGGTTAAAGATGTGTTAAATTGATTTGTCAATGGATTACTTGAAGGTTCATCCCAGATAAGTCATATTTAGCCAAGAGAAGGTTTCTGTGGACAAACCAATTTCACAAATGTAACCTTTTAAATTCCATATTTCATAAACAAAATAGCCACCTTTTTATACGATGCAAAGATATTTATATCAAACTTAACTGGTAAGCACGCTGAAAGGGGTTTTAACCATCCGGTATGTAAAGGATGTCCATAACATAACCTACACAAATGAGATTTTAAGCTTACTACAAGTAAGCTAAAGCGACTCGATGCGAAAGGTCACGGTAAAGGTCAAGGGGAAAGTGCGACTGTGAAATATGGTTTTATCTTGGTCACCCAAGTGGTATTTGTCGGGAAATGTACTTGAGATAGTGAAACAATATGATCGCATAAATGTGTTATAAAATGGGCTTGATTGCCATTCGACAAAACAGGCAATTTTATGGCACGCCGTTTGGGTCAAAATTAACATTGTTTTTGTATATCAATTTGAGTTTTTACATTTTTTTTTTTGTATATCAATTTGTGTTTTACACATTTTTTTTGTATATCAATTTGTGTTTCACATGTTTTGTTTTGTTTAAATATCTATTTGTGTTCTATACATTTTTTTTTGTATATCAATTTGTGTTTATATGTATCGTTTTTTGTACATTATTATGTGTTTTTACCTATTTTTTTGTATATCAATTTGTGTTTATATGTGTCATTTTGTTTTGTATATCAAATTGACGTGTCGTTTTTTTGTGTACATTAATTTGTGTTTCTACATCAAAATACCAATAGAACACTATCTGAAAGCACACAATGAAAACAGCCTTGGAATATTAGTTCAAGCAAACCGCGACATGTGTACAACGCAACGGTATGTGTATACAACCCAACGGGATACAAACACAAAAACATATACACAACATAAACCGAATACGCGAAATGAGTCAGAAATCACGTGAGCAGTCCTACGTGCTGTGAATGTCGTCATGCTCCGTCAAGGGAGCACTGCACCAAATCAATGCGCAATTCGTGTAATCCTCTAGTAGTTCCGGAAAAGCACGAAGACTAGGCTTGTAAATGTGAGGTTTTCGGGCAATTTGTTTCTCCGGGGATGGTATGTTTGTATTTAAATGAACGAATGGGACCTATCCGTTGCACCTATAAATGATAAAATACGATATTTTTAATTTATCGAGTACCTAAATAGTGCCCAGGGCGTAAGCCAGGGGCGGAAATTTCTTGTTAGGTGTGGGGGGATGATAAGTGTGGCCCCCCAAAAATGAAATTGAGCTGGTACCATCTATGCGGTGCGCAGCACCGCACTCCGAGCTATGCTCGGACAGGGGGTGTCTGAGGGGGGATGTGGCCCCCTCAGAAGTAGAATTTTTTTTCAATTTTCAAACTCATTTGGTGCGATCTGGTGTATACTTTTGACCAATATTGTATTGAAAAGCCATCACTTCATTTTCAATAAATATTTTGTTTTTTATCAATGCACGAAAGAAGTTGAGCAATATACTGATATATTCTTGATTTTAGTATGGTTTAAAAGCTCGAACAGGGGGATTTGGGGGGATGTGCCCCCCGCTCAGAATTGGATTTGTTTTTAAATTTTCTAACCCATTATTTGGTGCGATTTGGTGTGTCTACTTTTGACCAATATTTTATTGAAAAGCAATCACTTTATTTCTGATCAATATTGGCTTTTTAAATAGGCAGATAGGCCTATGCCACAAAGAAGTTAATTAGTTACCTCCAAAATATAGATTCTAGTCAACGTTCTAGTACGTACGCGTATCCTGACCAACGTACAATAAACTCCAAACGTTCTTATGTCCCTTGCATGCCTCCCTGCCCGCCTTTCTTCCTCTTTTTCCTTTTTTTTCTTCCTTTTTTCCCCTTTTTTTCTTTCTTTTTTCCCTTTTTTCCCCCTTTTTTCCTTTTTTTTGTAGATGTGAAAAATCAGGGGGGGGGATGATTACATTGACCAACCCCCCAGGTCAAAAGGATATATCCCCCCCCCCCACCCCCCCCCCCCCCCCCCCACCCCCCTGGGATTTCCGCCCTTGGCGTAAGCGTCTGCCTAAATGGTGAACAGGCATGCCAGAAAACGTGAAAAAGTGAGGGCGCTGTGTGCAGGTCCGTAGCGGGAAATTTAGGTTAATAACCCCTCATGAAACAAGGCTTAAATTAAAGTTGAGATGTTACTGAAAATGGTCATAGGTGACAAGTATGCCATAAATGTAACCGGAGGGTAGAAAAGGTGTCTTGAAATATGGCACTTTTACACGTATTTCAATGAGAAAGATATTTGGTGTGGTGCTCCAGTAAGGGATTCCCCCGGTGATTACAACGATGTCCGCAATAACAAAGCGAAGGGGGAATCCCCAAACAGACGATCGACAACTTGCAAAACATCCCCACCAAAATGTCACGAAAATCAACGCAAGAACAAATTACCAGTATCAGTTGCCCCTCAGTTAATAAAGAAAGATAATAACATTCTTATTTTAACAAAGAAACGAACATAAATGATTCTACGAAGTCGGATTTTTAAGTTCAAAATCCGACACCGCAAAAAGTTATTTTTCACGCAAACGCGCCATTTTAACTATTCGGCAAGTTCGTAAATTCAATCTTGATAAATTACGTTTTCTCAGAAACCCCCACCTCTTTCCATCTCCACCACAACCCCTCCCCTCCCATTCACAAAAACCTTCCACCACAAACCCCCCACCACCACAAATTTAACACCCTTCCCACCTCACCGGCCCCTAGGCCAACCCTTCCCACCCCGGCATCCACGCCACCATCCCCCTTCCCCACCACAAACCCTCTCCCCTTCCCCACCACAAAACCCCTCCCCCAACACAAAACCCCTCCCCCAACACAAAACCCCTCCCCCAACACAAAACCCCTCTCCAACCACAAACACTCTAACCATTCCACCCATAGGCATACCCTCCCCACCCCATTCATCCACAACCCCCTCCCCATCACAACCCCTCATCCCAAACCACATCCCCTTCCCATCCCCACCACAAAACCCCTCCAACTCACAAAACCCCTCCCCACCCCATGCTACCACAACCCCTTTACCATCACAATCCCCCACCCCTTCCCCACCACAACTTCCCCACCACAACACCCTCCCCTCCCATTCACAAAAACCCTCCACCACAAAACCCCTGCCCCACACACCCTTCCCACCACCCTATAGGCTAACCCTTCCCCACCCAATGCATCCACGCCACCATCCCCCTTCCCCACCACAAACCCTTGCCCTCCACCACAACCCCCACCCCCACCACTAACCCCTCCCCAACCACAAATACCATCCCCATCACATCACAAACACCCTCCCTACCCCCACCTCACAACCCCCTATCACAAAATTCACATGGTTGCACCGCCCATCTGGTCTACCGCTACTCCACCTCGCCAGGTTCACAAACATACGCTTTTAATATTCAACTCAAAAGTTCGAGAACAAAAATATTTTCCCCAAATAATTTAAATTCTGTGATTTTGCGGACTGCTGTTATTTACAGCTCGTAACTCTAGTCACGTGGATTTTGACCTCGTTGGCAAGTAAGTGTGTGTCGATCGTTTTGTGTCGATCGTTTTGTGTTGATATCATTCTGTGTTTATATCATTTCGTGTTTGTATACACTACTGTGCCGGTCGTTTTGCAGTGTCTATACGATTTTGTGTTTGTTTAAACTAATTTACCAGTCGTTTTGCGTTTATCAAAAATCGACACGTCAAAACACAAATTGATATACAAAAAACGACACGTAAAAACACAAATTGCTATACAAAACAACACATATAAACACAAATTGATATATAAAAAATAGATAAAACACATATTAATGTACAAAAAACGATACATATAAACACAAATTGATATACAAAAAAAAAAATGTATAAAACACAAATTTATATTAAAAAAACCCACATGTAAAACACAAATTGATGTACAAAAAAACTATGTAAAACACAAATTGATGTACAAAAAAACTATGTAAAACACAAATTGATATACAAAAACAAAGTGAAATTTTGACCCAAACGGCGTGCCATACAATTTTGCGTTATTTTCTTTGTTGTCAAAATTGTATTGAAAATGCATGTAAAACGCTATAATAGAAAAGTTGATTAACACATGACACGCATGTATCATGATGTGCAAGCGTGATTGTCTTATTGTGATTGGTTAAACTGCTAGAGACCATTATTATTCATGATACAAAATAAAAATACAGCCGTCAAAGTGAAAAATGGGGAGGTTGTTTTTCGTTAATTGATGTTAATCGCTTCTGTATATATTCTTCAAACTATATCTCCGATTTCAGCGGCCAAAATTAATGGAAAATGATGTTTTCAAAGGCTTTTCATCATGAGGTGCTGTTAGAAACCCGCGAAAAGGAGTAAAACTTGCGACTATTGCCTTGCCAAAATGCTGAATTTGCGCGCTTTATAGCGCCGTAATATTTTGTATTACCCCCACCAGTTTGGTATCGTCGGCCATTCATAAAACTTGTGGACGAATAACGAGGATTTAGATTGTACTATTAAACGCCAGGTTATGTTTTAAAGTAACAAAACAATATGTATACTTTAACCCTCGGACTCGGTTAAACAAAATCAACTTTATTAATGAGAAAGTACAAAAATCATACTTTTATTGAGGCAAACTGTGTCCTAAAGTGGTGGTTTATCATTCAAATACATCGTATTTTCCATCATTAGATTTTCGACACTACGCACTGACCTACCTACTATATAAATTTGGTATCGTCACCTTGCCATATATGGTAACATTTAATTAACTATGCATCGTATGTCATGAATATTGATCATTTCTGATTCAACGAATCCGATTGGTTCGCGATGAACCAAGCTACCGGGACAGGTATTTAGAACTGTATTTAGCGTCAGTAGCAGAGTCGGAAGATTGGACCAATCACGCGACAGCTCTTCTGTTTGGTATATAAATAAATTGACACATCAGATTTCATGCCCGGATTGATGGCCTAATGGTTAGGGCATCCGACTAGTAATTTTTTTGGAAGCGTCTGCGAGAGTTCGCGCCCAGATCGGAGCGTTCACTTTTCTTGTTTTTTCCTATAAAATTTTTCATAAATTACATTATTCATTTAGTTTAACATTAATGGCGGTAAAAGTGTACAAATATTTTTTTTCTCTGCGAATTATTATTTAATATAAATAATAATTTAATTTATATTTTTAATTTTTGACGGGGGAGATTAGCGACCCCGTCATTTGAAACGACGTTTCTAAGTCGTAACCTTTTCACAAACCCCTAAAATTCGCGGCATTTGCTAATATTAATAACTTGCATTAATCATCTTCTGAAGCGATTTTGTTGTAAAATGTAATTGATATTGTTATAATATGAAGGTAAGAGGACACAGTAAGTTATTTCAGCTATTTGGATGCCATTTAGTAATATACTAAGCTATTTGGATGCTATTTTGTATTATATTATATGATTTAGTAATATACTGAGTCACTGAGTCCACGGCCTCTTTGTTCCGTGTTGCCTTGGTCTCGCAATTAGCCCAATGATTATGGCGAACCCTAGGCTACATCCCCCAGTCATCAATATTACCGTACGGACGCTAAAGCTGTACAAATATCGGAGCCTGCAAGATAGCGACATAAGAGGGCGGCTGAGAGTTACAGTCTAGGTGAACCCTTCAATTTGATTAGCCCAATGATATGGCAACAACCCCTCGACCTTTGCCATGCGACACGAAAACAAGACTAGAAGTGACGTCATGATTATTACTTCTCCGAGATGCGCAGAACTCCGCCATTTTGTACACATTTTAAACCGACAGAAAAATTCTGCGCAAGTACGTGTAAACCAATGGGATTTTTAACTCTGGACGAAAGTGAAAATGAACCGCCGATATTTCAAGATTTACCATACTTTGTTTTAGTTATTTGAAGATGACACTCAATCTTTAGGTTTGGCTTTGATGGTACGTGATCAGAGATCAAGTAGGGAATCTTTTGGCGTAGCACTTTTTGCTACATATTTGTGCATTAGTGTTCAAAAGTGTGTCGTATTTCGTGATGCTACATTGGTTAAATCGAACGCTGCGTGGTGGTATGCACTATGCAGGTTATTACGGGGCTTGGGCTCTACTGTGGGTTGGGTTTGGGAATTCACGGAGAGTGAGACTTACGGGATACGAGTACCCGTGACACGCACGTATAGAATGACCCGTGTCACGTAAGAGAAAAAGCACGGGATAACTCAAGCCTACTTTCAACAGTCTTCTATCTCCCCCGTCCAGTTTTTTTTAAATACCTTGTTTTATTTGATTTCTTTTTTTCAATTTTATTTACTATGTTAATTTTATTAATTTATTTTATTTTTTATTTTATTTTATTTTATTTTTTAATTTTAATTTTAAATTTAATTTTAAATTTTAAATTTTAATTTTAATTTTAATTTTTAATTTTTAATTTTTAATTTTTAATTTTTAATTTTTAATTTTTAATTTTTAATTTTTAATTTTTAATTTTTAATTTTTAATTTTTAATTTTTAATTTTTAATTTTTAATTTTTAATTTTTAATTTTTATTTTAATTTAATTTTTAATTTTTAATTTTTAATTTTTAATTTTAATTTTAATTTTTAATTTTTAATTTTTAATTTTAATTTTTTATTTTAATTTTTATTTTAATTTTTATGTTCATTTTAATTTTAATTTTAATTTTTATGTTCATTTTCATTTTTATTTTAGTTTATTTTTATAATTTTTTATTTTATTTATTTATTTTTTTATTTATTTTTTTATTTATTTTTTTTAATGCATTTTTTTTTTTTTTTTTTTTTTTTTTTTTTAAATTTTTTTATTTTTTTAATTTTTTTAAATGTTATGTTTGTTTTTTTTGTTGTTTTTTTTAAATTTTAATTTTAATTTTTTAATTTTTAATTTTTTTAATTTTTTTAATTTTTTATATTTGAAGAGCTTTGTTGCAAAAGGGCTATGGTGCATTTTTTACAAAAATTAGTTTGATATAGAAATGTATAGGGAAAAATCATGTTTCAAGGAAACAAAGTCATTTTTTTTCCAAAAAGACCTACATCTCATTGTAAACAGCCATTGAAATTGTTGTTTTGTTGCAAAAGGGCCTGTATCCAGAATTAAATTGGGATACAGGCCCTTTTGCACAGTATAAAACAAATATGCCACTATTATAGTATGTTCAGTCCAAAATGACACAATGACCTTTATTTTATGTAATCTCAACCAAGCATATGTAGAAGGGCAAATTTGCTTACACTGTGAATGCATAATATATATGAACATGTAGGGTCTATATCTAATTCTTGTTTCATGTAAGGTATAATATGGATTTGAGCTTTACATCATTTGTCATATGCTGGACAGATTTTAGTGGTTTCTATATTATAGACATGTTTTATGTATCAGAATCTTCACAAATTCTCAACTTGTAGTGAGCTTCTGCATCATTGATGCTCTCGTTCAATCAGGTGCATTTTGGTGCAGGCTTGTTGCTTGTATTATAAGTTTGATATCATACTTTGGTCAAAAAGGGAAAGGCGATATTATATGCTTAAATCTCTTACAGTATCAAAATCAGGAATGTCCTGGAAAACAAAACAATTTATTTTATTTTAAATATTTACCCATGGCCATATGCTGTTCAAATTCATCCAATGTTGCAAGAATCCTTGGGAGATTCTTGCCAAGGATTTTGAAAGAATCTTTAGATTCTCCTTCAGTCAAATAGTGTGTTCTGCAGATTACCTACGAGAATCAACTTGTGATTCTGCAAATTTACTGGAAGGTATTCTTAGCTAGAATGGATTTTTGGATTCTCTACAAATTTCAATACATACTGGTATTGATGGGCGAGGGTCCCCTGGTCACCCTTGGGAGCCAGAGTTGTTCCCACATTCTACTGTGAACAGGCCAGCATCTGCTCATCACATTATGATGGCGCTCTAACACTGCAAATTATGAGCATTTACTTTTGGACAAACTAAAAGTAAACTCAAAAGTGAACGCAATACTAAACATTTATGTGAGCCCAACAACTAAGCTGTTTTCTACCCACCCTCTAATAAATAACTGTCCCATTATATCACAATTGGTGGAAACATCTGTGATTATATTCAAGCACTTGGAGCGTGCTTTGAGGTCAATTGGGTGCAAAATGCAAGAAAAGTTTAGTTTGGGTTTACTTTTATGTTTACTTTTGTCTTTAGAATTGCGTTTACTTTTGAGTTTACTTTTTATACTGTGTATACTTTTTATAGTTTGTCCAAAAGTAAACGCTCATAAATTGCAGTGTCATAGCATAACCCCTTGCATTCCTACTTTCAAGTCTCACATGCTCTCACGTTGCACTTCCATAATGCTTTAAATGTTCTTAGTGCTAGTCCATTCTCAAAATATATTTGCACTACGTTCTTCTCTGCGTGTGTAAAGAAAGTTAAAAAAGAACCTCCTGCATGCTCCAGTCATGATTAGCTCATTTTCGGCGTTTGACGAATAAACATAGCATTAAATAACTAGAACAACAAAGTCTCCACACTAAAAGTTGGGTTGTACTGTAAACCTGCTGCAAATGCCAGAAGAACACTATACTTTTCCTGCTTGGATGAATGAATAAGCGCCATAGTATCACAGTAGCAGCACCATGAGGATGTTCTATTAGATGGGTGGATGAGGCAGCCATGAATCCAAATGCATCCTAGATAATTCTTCCACTTGCATGTTGTAAGTTTCTCATGCTTCTGCAGCACCACTGTCAGTGTCTGTGGCCCTGAAATATTGAATAAAATTAAATACATTATCTTTTACATGAATTACCTCAATAATTAGTAAGCATACATCTGTTTATACTGTCCAAATGGATACAGGCCAAACATTCCCTTTTCAATTTCGTAGAATTGGTACATAAAATACACTTGTTTTATTCATATGTTTTTAGAAGTCCAGGCTGACAATTTATGTATTATATAAAACTTACAGGCATTTGTTAAAAGTGTGTGTAGTCTAAGGACAGGGATTTTGCGCTTTTTAAAAGCACTAAAAGTGCTGCTTGATTTGGGAAAAGTGCTTTTTGGAGTGAGCAAAAGGTACTTTTTTAGTTAAAAGGTGTTTTTTTTAAGTTAAAAGGTGCTTTTTTCACCAAAATTATGCCATATGCGTTAAAAATAAATTCAAAAGCACGATTATATTGCATGTTTCCATGTTGACATATTTCTTTTTTCGTCGTCAAAGCCATCATTTTTCATTCAAAACTACATTCAAACTATACTAAGTGCAGCCACAGTTATGTAACTTGTTGATTTTTAGGTAAATGGGCATTATTTATTAAACATTTAGACAATTTTTGGGCAAAAGGTGCTTTTTTGGTGCTTTTGCGTTTTTGAGCATTTTCCCTGTCTATGTGATAATTAGTATACAAATTATGGTGTTGTTTTTGCAATACATATTAAGACCCGTATCCTTGTACGTAGTTAATCAATCACAGTTTTAAGCTAAACCCGCATCTAACTTTGACTTTTGGACACATCGTTTAACTAGATGTAATTCTCAAAAAATTGTTTAACTTAAATACGCGTCTACCTCTTTAAACATGGGTATTGCGGTATTTTAAAGCGTGTTTAACTAAACTCATACACCAACTGTAGGCCTGGAATTATCATTCAACAGTGTGTGCTGCAAGCTGACATTCATATCGTGTAGTATTAAAAATACACATATGCTTTTGAGGTATTTGGTCGATATCTATTGCAATCCATTAGGGCCACAACAAAAATAAATACCTGTAATACAGTAATTCACGACCACTCTGGGGACAAAATTTGCGGAGTTTAAAACCGTGTTTTGTTAAACACATTGTTTAAAAGATCAAACTCGCATTTAAATTAGACTTGCGTTTAGTTAGACATGGTTATAAGATAAAACCGTGTTTAGTACGAGAATACAGCCCTTAATGTTTTTCAATGTATGTTTTGTAAATATTGTAATTGTAACATTGCACCAATTCAGTGGTTTGCTGTGATAGCAATAAACACCATGAATGATAACAATAATAACAATGTCACTGTTTTTAAATTACAAGCTCTATCAGAACATATTTAATCAGTGGCATTGCCAGAAGGAGGAGGGGGCAGAAGCCTCCACCCCATTCCCTAAAATTACTCCATCGGTACACACTCCAGATGCCATCGGTACAACCGTACAAAGGCATTTTGTCCATGGACATTTTTACGCCGGTTTGAAGGACAACATGCTCAAGGGCAATTCTCAAAATTCAAATTATCATCGGTACTCATGCCTTTTGATCATCGGTATTTACAACTATGTTTTTCCCTCACCAACATGTTTCAAAAAGCTGTCTAAGCTACGCTACTGATATTAAAAGGAAAATTAGTGCCAGGTTTTCATCATCGGGAAGGGGAGGCCCCAGTGGCGTTGCCAGGTTTTTCATATGGGGGGGGGGGCAAAAAATGAAAGTGAACCGACAGAAAGTTCATTAAAAAAATTACCGCCCAGTCAGAATTTTGAGAGTGGTATTCAAAAACCAACAGTGGCAAGTCTCAACCGACACAACTCTATATTGGGGGAACCCCCCCCCCCCTCTAGCTATGCCATTGGAAGGCCCTTAAAGGTATATTATGTGATTTTTTCCAGGGGACACCCTCAATCATCGAACAAAATTGGAAGCAGATTTTCTTGCAGATTTACTTTTCTGATCATAAATCATAAATATATTCCCAGTTACAGAGCTATATATCATCCCAAAAAAATTGGAAGCAGATTTTCTTGCAGATTTACTTTTCTGATCATAAATCATAAATATATAAAGTTACAGACCTATACGATTCCTAAATTTGAAAAGTAGATTGTCCTGGTGCCGGACTTTGAAGTAATTAGGAATCGTATCTGTGACTTATACAAGATCTTTATGATTTATGGTCAAAAATGCAAATCTGCAAGAAAATCTGCTTTCATAGTAAAAATCAATAATAGAGGGTGCTACTTGGAAAAGATCACATATTAAATATGCCTTTAAACCAGGAATACTCTGTAATTTGAGGATGAACCACAAATAACTCTGGCACTCTGCAGTTATCTGACAGGTGGTGAACCCAGTGGCGTGTGCAGGATTCCCATGGTGGACAGTGGCAGCACCAGCCTCATAATTTTTGTGGGGGCAAGACTTTTTTTAGGGGTGCATGAAAAAAAAGGTGATGCACTTGTGCCATTTTATGCTATAATGGGTGTATCCTTTGGTGTAATTCATTCATGAGTTAGACTGGTAAGACTCTATTACTGAATAAAGCTGTCTAATCCTTTAATTCTTTAACACAGCTTAATACAGATTTCGTGCTAGGTTAATTTTGTGCAGAATTACATGAAGGATAAACCTAAAAATGGTCAAATTTGGTCTAATACTAACTAATTTGGTATGAAAATTAAACCTACAAAAGTAATTTAGTAAGAATATGTGCGCACAGCGCAGATTTTTTTGTTATGCTTAAATTGTCTAATCCCCCTTCCCGTGGTGCCGCCACTGATGGTGGAGGTGTTGTTTGATAATATTGAAACATATGGAAAAATATCTGCGAAGAACACAAATATTTTCAGTTTTCAAAATAAAATGGTGCGGAAGTGCAGACAAATTGGAAATGTTAACACTCAAATGGTCAGGATGACATAAAAACATGACCCCTGGGTTTTTATTAGGGGGAGGGGGCCAACTCCTAGTGAAGATTTGTTTTGAGGGGTATGACACCCCTGCTTGCACCGCCTAAGGTCAGACTCAATTCATTCTTCAAAATGACTTTGTACCATTTTCCCCAATTATCTGTACCCGAAAACATGGGCCCACATTTGTGTAAATATTAACATGACGTTTATATAAGTAGATTTAAAACAAGTATAATATACTAATACTAGGTCTATTTAAAAGTGAAAAAAGAGGACATTGCAAAATGTTGACCTGTTTGTGACGTCACACATGAATCTAGGGATTTTAGACGCAACCCTACACAGTGGCGTACCGGGGGGGGGGGGCCTGGTGGCCCCCCTGCCCCCCTGAAATAACCCTGTCGGTACACACAAATTCCCGTCGGTACATTTCTGATTTTGACCATGCACATTTTTTGGTCGGTTTTGAGGATAACGTCACTCCTACCCCCCCCCTCACAAACTTATCAAGATTTCAGCTGCTGACAGGAACAAATTGGGCAACTTTACACACACACAAATTGAGTTACATCATGACTTTCGTCGGTACAATTATGTCGTCCCCCCCCCCCCCCCCCCCCCCCCCCCCCCCTGTTTCCTAAAGCTGGGTACGCCACTGATTACACCCATACTGACATTTCATTTCTGGATTTTGACAGATCACAAATCAAAACCCAATATATGTGCCTCCTGTTGCCATATATATAATGATTACTTTGGTGCCATGTTTGTATACTTCATGAGTTCAGAGTTTCTTGTTCTCCATCCTCAAAAATAAGGATGTAAATCTTAACCCTAGATACTGCAGAAATATTACTTACAGTCACATGCCAGCACTTGTGATCTCTCTTTTTGTCTGGCTATATGCAGTACAGTTGGATATCTAAAAGCTGAAACTTTGCAACGGCAGTCATAGATGCCACAGTTCCTGTTTTAACAAAAAGAAAAGGACAAGCAGAAACGATGTACATTAATGCATACAGTTAATGGTTTTGCAGATTGATAGTTTTGCAAGTTTCATACAAGTAGGTCAAAATTTCAGATCATTTCTAACACAGGATTAATTGAAATATAGGTTTTGCCACCAAAAACCCATTTAATTGGATCAAAAATCAATATTTTCGAAAATGGGATCAATGTGGATGCTGAGGCCATCATTTTATCCAGTGTTCAAACTTATATGAAGTTATGCCCCCTGAAATAGCCCACCTCAATAATAAATTGCATGACAACTTTGTGTCTAGATAGTAACACTAACAGAACAGATGTCATGCCTTGTTTTCCTTGAGGGGTTTTGAGGTTTAGCTTTGTTCTTCAAGAAACTTCTATTGCATCTGGGAGACGGATCATTCGCATTGCAGCCTATTTTGGATGGAAGGGCCTATACATCAATACGCTACTTGCATGCAATCTCCATTTTAGAATGAAAGCGATGCTCTCCCCTCAGCACGCGTGCGCCCAATCGTGTCATGCGATGCACAAACCTGCGTGAAACCACGACGCAGTGTTGGCGTGATAGTGTGTTATAATGCGTGGTGAGGGGAGAGCCTCACTCACTTTCAATGGTTCCATCTGTACAGTGTAAAAAGGTCACATTCATGATTTTTAAAATACTTTATTTATAGGCAGGCATGTTACATTTTTTCTTTGAAAGTACATGTATGGCATTGTACATTAGGCTAATCAAGTTTACAGAAACTGTTTTTTTTTTTTCCTACTGCGCTTGGTTTATACTTTTATGAAGGATTAAAGATGGCAGAAATGGAAAGTACAGTATTTTTCATAATTGTGTGACGATCATGAATATTTGAGTTCCCTTGCTGCTATAGTTTTCATCTGAGACGAATATACCTGAATATTCGTCTCAGGTTTTCATGTTCCAAATATAGTTTTAGTCGTTAAATATGAATAATGGCACCGCCACACCTTCCCTTTCCACCACTGGATAATTTTAATCTAAAAGATTATGCCTAAAAAAGAAGGTTTGATTGCGCAGACACAACCGACCCATAATATCTCAAAACCCCAAGCCTATTTTTTTTGTTGATTTTAAGTAATGTTTTATATTGACAAATAAATGTGTTAATGATCTTAATTTGCCAAACTTATCATCAAAATTGTCCTTTAAAACACCAAGGAGATGCTACATGTATCCAAGATCCTACCACTATCTAGTGAAAAACAGAACATGTCAGACCATATTTTCAGCATGGTCTGAAGGTTTGAACATACAGGCTGACAGCTGCACTTTTAAACAAAATACATGTTTCATGTATTAATATTATACTTATAGCCCTTACCAGCCAGGCTATGTTTTTACGGTGTGGAAACTGGGGGAGGGGGGGGGACAGAGTTTAAATTTTCAACCAAATACTCGTCGCGAAACCCCTGGGATTCGATCCCCGGACCCTCCAATCACCGCACCCCTAGAATCACGTAGCTAAACCTGCCAACGCTCACCCGGTACTTTAAGGACCCCAATGGAAATAATCTTTCTATGGAGGCTTTTTGGGCTATCCTTGGTACTCTCCTGGTATTTTATACATTTTCTCAATCCTGCCGCTTTCTTGCTTTTATGTCTTTTATGTGTGCTTTTATATACAGTAATTTGAGTACTGAATAAATATGAATGATGAATGACATTAGTATATTGTACTAGAGTCAAAATAATCCCACACATAAATGTAAAGATCATCTCAGCACAGGTCTTAGGAACCACTCCAAAAATGTATCAAAATGTCCTGTCTGTCCCGTCCGTAAGGAGCCAGGTTTTTCAAGTTCCATTTTGTAAATTAAAAATAACTGTGTTTTCTGATTATTTAAATGTAAATAATAATAAAAGAGAAAAATTAAGATTTTCATGGGACAGCAGGTAGCTTTTTCAGTTTAAAGATTCAGTCCAGTCTGTCATGCTGCTACAGAACACTGAATCCCCTACATTTGTGATTGTTTTTTAAATCAAACTATAGAATGTTTACATTGACTTGAAACCAAACTTAATAGTAGATTAAACCTCACAGATATTTATTCACAGGCCTTCAGAAAAAAGGTACCACCATTTTGTCCCATCTGTCACGCTGGAAATGACCGACTGCAAAATGCATCAGCATCAGGCTTAACAAAATATTTAAAACACACCTCATTTATGTCTGAAACATTTTGTAAAGTGTTTATACTTTATATTGCTGTTGTTGATCGTTTACCATTTATATTGTTGTTTATGGTACTTGCCCTTTCTCTTTACGAGTCGATACCTGCCTTGTGACTATATTTTTAGGGTACTAGATCTTCAGCTAGTGGCCAGTTACAGTAAAAGTTACCAATCCAAAATGCAATAACTTAGCCTCGACAAAATACATCATATAACATACCTTCATTAATAGCCATTATTATGGTACGGGCTCAAGTTTAATGTTGGCCACAAATACCACACAACCAAAATATAGGCCTTGTTTTTTCTGATGTTCCTTAATATTGTCATCCACGTTAGGACACAGATTCTCTGAAAAGATATAAAGTAAGAACAAAAATAAGTGATAAATAAGCTTTGAGTTTGATTGAAAATATTTTATTTCAAGATTTTAAAGCCTTTGATTTTGAAATTAAGATACCAGCCCGACACCCAAATACCTGCTGCAGGGTCAGAAAGTCAAGAAGAATCCGAGAATCCATTCTTGCAAATGGTAAAGTAGCGAGAATCCATGTTCATTCTTGTAGATAATCAGTCTGTCTACAATGTATATAAAACACTATTTGAATGAACGAGAATCCATAGATTCTCGGCAAAATCCTTACAAACAAGAATCTAAATGGATTCTTGCAATCTTTGAAGAACTTCTGAACCTGCGCTGGCATTCTGACCCAGCGCTGGCATTAAATACCTGCAAGCATTTCATACCCGCAGGCAGGCTTTGAAATAAGAATACAAATCAAAAGGTCCTCAGGACCCTTGCACCTGAAAATCCAAGGGTTCACAAACTTTGGAAATTTGACATGATTGGGGTTGGGATACTTTTGAATTCAGGATCAGGACGTCTCGGTAACATGTATAATTGTCATGAGATATAAGTGTTTTAGTGTCGTAGACCTGACAGGGAAGTCCTCTTTTGGTCTATACATTGGCTCGTTCGACATTTCAGACTATTTTAGAGCTATTTATTAGTTATTTTTAACTTAAAAAGTCAGCCACTGGGCAAATTAGGACATGTACTGCACTGTCATGGGTAACATTGTATTTTGTCATATTTCAATTTTTTTTTTTGGGGGGGGGGGCATGGCCTCTGACTCTGCCCTCCCACTCTGGTTACGGCACTGCCTAGGTGTTTCAATACACATATTTTGGAGTCAAAAGATGCATTATGTGGAATGTGGATTAATATACTACTATAATATTTGTATTCATTCATTCAAGAGCACACCAAAGGCAACTGGTTCACAGGGGCACCAGGCGCGTACCCCGCAGCATGTGAGCCAGGGGGGGCAGAAGTATGTCGTCCCGGTAGTGGCGTACATTATCGTAAATGGTTGCCCCAAATTTTTTCCCAGTCAGTCACCTCGTGAATTTCACGCAAGTGGGGGGGTGGGGGGGGGGGGTAGAAAAAAAAAAAATTGCACGGTCACAAAATTTCGCACGGTCACAAAATTTCGCACGGTCACAAATTTTCACACGGTCACAACATTTCGCACGGTCACAACATTTCGCACGGTCACAACATTTCGCACAGTCACAAAAAGCACAACAGTCAACAAATAATGCCAAGTCCTCAGTGTTTTAGGTCCTTTTTTTCCTTATGCAAATTTAGCATCCCGGTATTGGGAATTTAGCGTCCCGGTAATTGGAGCCGGGGGGGGGGGGGCAACTTGCCCCCCCTGCCCCCCCGGTCGGCACGCCACTGAGGGGCACGGCAGTAGTTGGCATTCGGTTTAGCCTGATTTTGAGGCCACAGAGGGCCATCACGTAAGAACCTCAACGGCAAATGCCTTCAGTCCTTGGGTTAATTCGAGGGCTGACACTTATAGTCATTGTATAAATTCATTCCATAGCTCTACTACCACAGCTAGTCTTATGCTTGGCAATTCGGTATACATACTTCTTTCACATAGTTCAAGTTCAAGGCAGGGCAGGCCATATATTATAATAATTACCGTGCAACAAGACAGTGAACAAATTTACAGTACTATGATATCATATTTATTTTCGGTATAAGACCATTTAAAATAATAAACGTGTTTCTCGTCCCCACCCTCACCTATTTTTTGAGATTGACAAATATTTTTGTTGTTTCTAATTTTTCTTATTTGCCTCTTTAAATTTGTTTCATCAATTGGTGTGATAAAGAAGTGCTTGGGTATCATTTATAAACACAGTCCACACACTAGATTTCCAGGCTAGGGGTAGAACAATGAGGACAAAAATAAATAATGAGGGCCTCCTCATTTTTATGATTGAAGACAAAGCTTCAACAATGGGAACTTAACACAGAAATTAATAACAAATTTCTGACAAATAAAAATAATAAGGGCCTCTCACCGAATTTAAAAGTTTGGACGAGAAACACATTTTCTTTTTGAAACTAGAATTTGTAGAGGGTAGGGGTGTGTGACTGGACATTCTCAAAACAGAGGCTTGCCGAACGGACACATAATCCTAAATTGGGGGTCTTGGCAAACGGCCCAAGTTGAAAACTTTTTTTATGAGCGGCGACTGGTCGTGAAAAGGTTTTTTTTGTCCCCGCACACACCTGTATGGCCAATATACGTGAGTACCCCCCCAAAAAACCCTATAATAGGTCACCCCGGTCTTCCGGGAACTATGTGCCTTTTGCCGTTGACAACAAACCAGACAATTTAACTACCTATCACTATCACTTAGTTTTATACTCTACTCGCCCATAACCAAGGGATCGTGTGACGCTGCGTAAGTTGTGTAAAAGTTCCCCGTAGAGGCCTATATTTACCTTTTTGGTTTGCGGTCAACGGCACGTGACGTCACTCTGATGGTGACACCAGGGCTGTCAACTCTCCCGCCTAGAAACTCTTTCTTCCGCACTCCCGCCTCAAAAATGTAACAATTAAAATGTTTATCCACACCTTTAAATACGAACCTCCATCGTTAGCAATTTTTTGGGGTGGATTTGAGGAAAACATCTGTGTTCCCCCCCCCCCCCCCCTTTCCTTATCAAGATCAGCTGCTATAGTATGTCATGAATGAATGCCCCCGCCCACATACTCATTAACCATGTTAACTTAACGCGTGCATTGACGGTTTTAAAAAGTGCCAAAGTTAAGTATTATAATTCTGACGATGACTATAGCCTAACCTATTACTAGTATAACTTATAAGTACTATAGGCCTTTAGACTTAAGTCATGTAAGTATAGAATAGTAAGTAGGCCTACAGGCTACATTGTCTTCCCCATTACTTTAGCATATGAAATACCATTAGGAGTTGTTTCCAAGGCTTTTTATCCAGTTCAGATTCTGTTTGGTTTGACCATGATTTGTCAGGCCAGAGACACGCAGACTTATTGGCTCAATTATAGCCTACACGCGACAATACCCAGGAGAGTGTATACATGTTTGTGTCCTTGTAGTACTGGCATGACTGTTTGCGGTCAATGCAAAGCCAGTGTTTTAAAAATTACAATATACTAGTACACTACTACTAGCAATTTAACGTTTAGAACATTCTGTCTTATCTTTTTAGTAGGTTTATACAATTAATGAACATTTCTTAAAGTCAAAAACTGAGATATCTGGAGACATTAATGTAAAGGGCAAAACATTTAGAATAATATTTCAGTGATTTCAGTTTTTCTCTTTGATATTTTGAAGTTAATTTTAGAGTGAACTTGAGAGTGAAAATTATTCCAAAGTTAAAATGAATTGAATAAAACTGTGGGGTGGGCCTATGGTAAGTTGATGACGTTGAGAATCTTTAGATACATTTGGTGGTTTCCATTCAGAATACAAAAGTCGTGGTGTTAAATCAAGCATAAAATGCCATCAAAATATCTTATTTTATAAAGATGAATGGATCAATTGTTACATTTTAAAGTTACTTGAATATTTAGGATTGAACTTGAGAGTGAAAAATTATCCCCTTCTGTTCCAAACTTTCGAAGTAAGATATATTGACATTATGCGAAAGTGCAACGCTCACACAGAGCGTGTTTCTGCTGGGGAAGAAACCGCTAATAAACTCTAAGTTTGCCCAGCTGAAACAGGCAGAACCCGGCAATAATCGGCAATAATCTTGTTGCAGTGTCCCAGCAGAAACACGCTCTTAGTAACCGCACCACTTTAATACAGTGGCGTAACCAGCGGGGGGGGGGGGGGGACCCTTGCCCCCCCCCCCCCCCCCCCCCCCCCCCGCTTGCCCCCCCCAAATGAAATCAAGTACGGCTGTAAATGAAATTTACAAACAAAGTACACACCAAATCCCCCCCCCCCAATAATGACATCGTACGCACTCTAAATGGGAAATAGCGCCATAACCATGATAACAGTATACTCGCACCCCTTTGAAAATGCGTGATTTAAACATAATCTATGTCGTTTCCCTTCCCCGCACCCCTTTGAAAATGTTTCAATTACACATTCCCAGCATCGCTTCTCTTTCGCAAACTTTTGGGATGTGATTTGTTGACATAAATCAGCAATGTGCAACGCATTCTTATCACCCGCACCCCTTTGAAAATGTTTAAATTACACATCATTCAACATCCCTATTCTTTCTCCCAACTCTTGAGACATGATATTTTGAAATAGGTGAGAATGCAACGCACTCTAAATGGGAAAATAGCGCCATAACAGTACTCGCACCCCTTTGAAAATGCGTGATTTAAACATAATCTATGTCGTTTCCCTTCCCCGCACCCCTTTGAAAATGTTTCAATTACACATTCCCAGCGTCGCTTCTCTTTCGCAAACTTTTGAGATGTGATTTTTTGACATAAAGCAGCAATGTGCAACGCATTCTTATCACCCGCACCCCTTTGGAAATGTTTAAATTACACACCATTCAACATCCCTATTCTTTCCCCCCCCCCCCCCCCCCCCGCTTGCCCCCCCCCCCCCCCAAATGAAATCAAGTACGGCTGTAAATGAAATTTACAAACAAAGTACACACCAAATCCCCCCCCCCCCCAATGACATCGTACGCACTCTAAATGGGAAATAGCGCCATAACCATGATAACAGTATACTCGCACCCCTTTGAAAATGCGTGATTTAAACATAATCTATGTCGTTTCCCTTCCCCGCACCCCTTTGAAAATGTTTCAATTACACATTCCCAGCATCGCTTCTCTTTCGCAAACTTTTGGGATGTGATTTGTTGACATAAATCAGCAATGTGCAACGCATTCTTATCACCCGCACCCCTTTGAAAATGTTTAAATTACACATCATTCAACATCCCTATTCTTTCTCCCAACTCTTGAGACATGATATTTTGAAATAGGTGAGAATGCAACGCACTCTAAATGGGAAAATAGCGCCATAACAGTACTCGCACCCCTTTGAAAATGCGTGATTTAAACATAATCTATGTCGTTTCCCTTCCCCGCACCCCTTTGAAAATGTTTCAATTACACATTCCCAGCGTCGCTTCTCTTTCGCAAACTTTTGAGATGTGATTTTTTGACATAAAGCAGCAATGTGCAACGCATTCTTATCACCCGCACCCCTTTGGAAATGTTTAAATTACACACCATTCAACATCCCTATTCTTTCTCCCAACTCTTGAGACATGATATTTTGAAATAGGCGAGAGTGCAACGCACTCTAAATGGGCATACAGCGCCATAACAGTACTCGCACCCCTTTCAAAATGCCTGATTTAAACACAATCTATGTCGATCACCTTTCCCGCACCCCTTTGAAATGGTTTCAATTACACATTCCCAGCATCGCTTCTCTTTCGCAAACTTTTGAGATGTGATTTTTTGACATACAACAGTAATGTGCAACGCATTCTTATCAACCGCACCCCTTTGAAAATGTTTAAATTACACATCATTCAACATCCCTATTCTTTCTCCCAACTCTTGAGACATGACATTTTGAAATAGGCGAGAGTGCAACGCACTCTAAATGGGAAATAGCGCCATAACCATGATAACAGTATACTCGCACCCCTTTGAAAATGCGTGATTTAAACATAATCTATGTCGTTTCCCTTCCCCGCACCCCTTTGAAAATGTTTCAATTACACCTTCTCAGCATCGCTTCTCTTTCGCAAACTTTTGAGATGTGATTTTTTTGACATACAATAGTAATGTGCAACGCATTCTTATCACCCGCACCCCTTTGAAAATGTTTAAATTACACATCATTCAACATCCCAATTCTTTCCCCCCAACTCTTGAGACATGATGTTTTGAAATAGGCGAGAGTGCAACGCACACTAAATGGGAAATAGCGCCATAACCATGATAACAGTATACTCGCACCCCTTTGAAAATGCGTCGTTTCCCTTCCCCGCACCACTTTGAAAATGTTTCAATTACACCTTCCCAGCATCGCTTCTCTTTCGCAAACTTTTGAGATGTGATTTTTTGACATAAATCAGCAATGTGCAACGCATTCTTATCACCCGCACCCCTTTGAAAATGTTTAAATTGCACATCATTCAACATCCCTATTCTTTCTCCCAACTCTTGAGACATGATATTTTGAAATAGGTGAGAATGCAACGCACTCTAAATGGAAAAATAGCGTCATAACAGTACTCGCACCCCTTTGAAAATGCGTGATTTAAACATAATCTATGTCGTTTCCCTTCCCCGCACCCCTTTGAAAATGTTTCAATTACACATTCCCAGCATCGCTTCTCTTTCGCAAACTTTTGAGATGTGATTTTTTGACATAAATCAGCAATGTGCAACGCATTCTTATCACCCGCACCCCTTTGAAAATGTTTAAATTGCACATCATTCAACATCCCTATTCTTTCTCCCAACTCTTGAGACATGATATTTTGAAATAGGTGAGAATGCAACGCACTCTAAATGGGAAAATAGCGCCATAACAGTACTCGCACCCCTTTGAAAATGCGTGATTTAAACATAATCTATGTCGTTTCCCTTCCCCGCACCCCTTTGAAAATGTTTCAATTACACATTCCCAGCATCGCTTCTCTTTCGCAAACTTTTGAGATGTGATTTTTTGACATAAATCAGCAATGTGCAACGCATTCTTATCACCCGCACCCCTTTGAAAATGTTTAAATTGCACATCATTCAACATCCCTATTCTTTCTCCCAACTCTTGAGACATGATATTTTGAAATAGGTGAGAATGCAACGCACTCTAAATGGAAAAATAGCGTCATAACAGTACTCGCACCCCTTTGAAAATGCGTGATTTAAACATGATCTATGTCGTTTCCCTTCCCCGCACCCCTTTGAAAATGTTTCAATTACACCTTCCCAGCATCGCTTCTCTTTCGCAAACTTTTGAGATGTGATTTTTTGACATAAATCAGCAATGTGCAACGCATTCTTATCACCCGCACCCCTTTGAAAATGTTTAAATTGCACATCATTCAACATCCCTATTCGTTCTCCCAACTCTTGAGACATGATATTTTGAAATAGGTGAGAATGCAACGCACTCTAAATGGAAAAATAGCGTCATAACAGTACTCGCACCCCTTTGAAAATGCGTGATTTAAACATAATCTATGTCGTTTCCCTTCCCCGCACCCCTTTGAAAATGTTTCAATTACACATTCCCAGCATCGCTTCTCTTTCGCAAACTTTTGAGATGTGATTTTTTTGGACATACAACAGTAATGTGCAACGCATTCTTATCAACCGCACCCCTTTGAAATTTTTTAGATTACACATCATTCAACATCCCTATTCTTTCTCCCATCTCTTGACACATGACATTTTGAAATAGGCGAGAGTGCAACGCACTCTAAATGGGAAATAGCGCCATAACCATGATAACAGCATACTCGCACCCCTTTGAAAATGCGTGATTTAAACATAATCTATGTCGTTTCCCTTCCCCGCACCCCTTTGAAAATGTTTCAATTACACATTCCCAGCATCGCTTCTCTTTCGCAAACTTTTGAGATGTGATTTGTTTGGACATACAACAGTAATGTGCAACGCATTCTTATCAACCGCACCCCTTTGAAATTTTTTAGATTACACATCATTCAACATCCCTATTCTTTCTCCCATCTCTTGAGACATGACATTTTGAAATAGGCGAGAGTGCAACGCACTCTAAATGGGAAATAGCGCCATAACCATGATAACAGCATACTCGCACCCCTTTGAAAATGCGTGATTTAAACATAATCTATGTCGTTTCCCTTCCCCGCACCCCTTTGAAAATGTTTCAATTACACCTTCCCAGCATCGCTTCTCTTTCGCAAACTTTTGAGATGTGATTTTTTGACATAAATCAGCAATGTGCAACGCATTCTTATCACCCGCACCCCTTTGAAAATGTTTAAATTGCACATCATTCAATATCCCTATTCTTTCTCCCAACTCTTGAGACATGATATCTTGAAATAGGTGAGAATGCAACGCACTCTAAATGGGGAAATAGCGCCATAACAGTACTCGCACCCCTTTGAAAATGCGTTATTTAAACATAATCTATGTCGTTTCCCTTCCCCGCACCCCTTTGAAAATGTTTCAATTACACCTTCCCAGCATCGCTTCTCTTTCGCAAACTTTTGAGATGTGATTTTTTGACATAAATCAGCAATGTGCAACGCATTCTTATCACCCGCACCCCTTTGAAAATGTTTAAGTTACACACCATTCAACATCCCTATTCTTTCTCCCAACTCTTGAGACATGATGTTTTGAAATAGGCGAGAGTGCAACGCACACTAAATGGGAAATAGCGCCATAACCATGATAACAGTATACTCGCACCCCTTTGAAAATGCGTGATTTAAACATAATCTATGTCGTTTCCCTTCCCCGCACCCCTTTGAAAATGTTTCAATTACACATTCCCAGCATCGCTTCTCTTTCGCAAACTTTTGAGATGTGATTTGTTGACATAAATCAGCAATGTGCAACGCATTCTTATCACCCGCACCCTTTGAAAATGTTTAAATTACACATCATTCAACATCCCTATTCTTTCTCCCAACTCTTGAGACATGATATTTTGAAATAGGTGAGAATGCAACGCACTCTAAATGGGAAAATAGCGCCATAACAGTACTCGCACCCCTTTGAAAATGCGTGATTTAAACATAATCTATGTCGTTTCCCTTCCCCGCACCCCTTTGAAAATGTTTCAATTACACATTCCCAGCATCGCTTCTCTTTCGCAAACTTTTGAGATGTGATTTTTTGGACATACAACAGTAATGTGCAACGCATTCTTATCAACCGCACCCCTTTGAAATTTTTTAGATTACACATCATTCAACATCCCTATTCTTTCTCCCATCTCTTGAGACATGACATTTTGAAATAGGCGAGAGTGCAACGCACTCTAAATGGGAAATAGCGCCATAACCATGATAACAGCATACTCGCACCCTTTGAAAATGCGTGATTTAAACATAATCTATGTCGTTTCCCTTCCCCGCACCCTTTGAAAATGTTTCAATTATACATTCCCAGCATCGCTTCTCTTTCGCAAACTTTTGAGATGTGATTTGTTGACATAAATCAGCAATGTGCAACGCATTCTTATCACCCGCACCCCTTTGAAAATGTTTAAGTTACACACCATTCAACATCCCTATTCTTTCTCCCAACTCTTGAGACATGATATTTTGAAATAGGCGAGAGTGCAACGCACTCTAAATGGGAAAATAGCGCCATAACAGTACTCGCACCCCTTTGAAATTGCGTGATTTAAACATAATCTATGTCGTTTCCCTTCCCCGCACCCCTTTGAAAATGTTTCAATTACACATTCCCAGCATCGCTTCTCTTTCGCAAACTTTTGAGATGTGATTTTTTGACATAAATCAACATTGTGCAACGCATTCTTATCACCCGCACCCCTTTGAAAATGTTTAAGTTACACACCATTCAACATCCCTATTCTTTCTCCCAACTCTTGAGACATGATCTTTTGAAATAGGCGAGAGTGCAACGCACTCTAAATGGGAATATAGCGCCATAACAGTACTCGCACCCCTTTCAAAATGCCTGATTTAAACATAATCTATGTCGATCACCTTTCCCGCACCCCTTTGAAAATGTTTCAATTACACATTCCCAGCATCGCTTCTCTTTCGCAAACTTTTGAGATGTGATTTTTTGACATAAATCAACAATGTACAACGCATTCTTATCACCCGCACCCCTTTGAAAATGTTTAAGTTACACACCATTTAACATCCCTATTCTTTCTCCCAACTCTTGAGACATGATATTTTGAAATAGGCGAGAGTGCAACGCACTCTAAATGGGAAAATAGCGCCATAACAGTACTCGCACCCCTTTGAAAATGCGTGATTTAAACATAATCTATGTCGTTTCCCTTCCCCGCACCCCTTTGAAAATGTTTCAATTACACATTCCCAGCATCGCTTCTCTTTCGCAAACTTTTGAGATGTGATTTTTTGACATAAATCAACAATGTACAACGCATTCTTATCACCCGCACCCCTTTGAAAATGTTTAAGTTACACACCATTCAACATCCCTATTCTTTCTCCCAACTATTGAGACATGATATTTTGAAATAGGCGAGAGTGCAACGCACTCTAAATGGGAATATAGCGCCATAACAGTACTCGCACCCCTTTCAAAATGCCTGATTTAAACATAATCTATGTCGATCACCTTTCCCGCACCCCTTTGAAATGTTTTCAATTACACATTCCCAGCATCGCTTCTCTTTCGCAAACTTTTGAGATGTGATTTTTTGACATACAACAGTAATGTGCAACGCATTCTTATCAACCGCACCCCTTTGAAAATGTTTAAATTACACACCATTCAACATCCCTATTCTTTCTCCCAACTCTTGAGACATGACATTTTGAAATAGGCGAGAGTGCAACGCACTCTAAATGGGAAATAGCGCCATAACCATGATAACAGTATACTCGCACCCCTTTGAAAATGCGTGATTTTAAACATAATCTATGTCGTTTCCCTTCCCCGCACCAACTCGTGTTATGGTACATATGATGGTTTGGAGGTAAATCTACTAAAGTTTAATACCGTAAAGTGAACATTTTCGCGTGTATAATTGTTCGCGATTATTTGCACACTTTGAACAATTTACGAATTTGAGCTTTTGCCCTTTGCCGCCCCCACCACCACCACCACCACCACCCCCTGATAATAAGTGACTCTGGCTACGCTTCTGCACTCCAATCTAGAAATTTCTTTTTCCTTAAACTTCTACCTCTACTCTGGATCTTATGTTATGGTTTGAAGGTAAATTTACCCACGTTTAATACTATTAGGGGTGAACATTTTTGCGTGTATACATTTTTCGCGCTTGGCACATTTTGAACAATTTCGTTTTTATTTTATTTTTGCGATTTTGAGCTTCCTTACATAGACCTACATACACAATGAATATATTTGCGCGCCTTTATTTGCGTGTTTGCTGAGATTTAGCACGAAAAGCGCAAAAATAAATGTAGCGCGAAAAAGAACACGTTGACACTTTCAGGAATCACAACAAAAACCATGAATAAACACATAACACTGCTCGCCAGAGCTATATTGTAGAACAGTAGTCTATGGTCACTAGGCTATGCATAGTATACACTCTATCAAGGACAGTTTGCGTGAACTGTCAAACATCATTATATTAATACAGATCGGGTGGCAGGGGCATACAAAACCAGCAGCGAAAAGATTTAAATCTTAAATACTTAATTGGGCTCATGGTGACTTTTATTTGTGAACCGGTGAGGCGATCCACAGAATCAATGGATGAGAATCAGACAAATTTGCTTGGAAACAACTCCTAATGCAATGCAGTTTGCATGGTATGGAAATCAATATGATGCGTATTAAATATTAGGCTACTTGCCAAATTTTAAATTAAGTAAGCTTACTTACTATTGATCAGTTGATGGACGATCTGTTGATTATTTTTTCAATCGAATTCATTGTGAGATGAGATCTTCCTTGTTGGATTCGAATTTGAAGCTATAAATTGCGATATTGCCAATTAAAATCCGGCATCGCTCACACACTATTATTATTAAACAGCACAAATGGCCCGTTGCGCCGCTTGCGCGTTGAGAGTTGTCTTTAGAAAAGCTTTATTTTGTTAATATACAGAGTATACGGTTTATAAATGGAATTGCCCAATTTTCCGCCCAAATCCATACAATGCCTAACACGAAGTGCACGACATTTCCCCCGTCCAAACCCCGTCTCTTTTAACGGCCACTCAAAGAGACTACTTTTGCGAAATCCGAGCCATCCAAAAAGACTCCTTTTGAGAAAGAGACTGGTTTTGCGCAACCAAAAGTAGTCCCTTTCGCAAAAGGAGTCTCTTTGGGTGGGTTTTTTCGCCCAAAAAGACACCTTTTGCGAAAAAGACCACTTTTGAGCACAGCACCGGGTAGTCTGACCCTGACAAGGGATCATGTACACTGGGCCTACAGTATCCTTCTTCTCAGTTTTGTGTTTTGGAGAGACCAGAAGTTGGCGTAGTGTACGCGTAGGTTTGAAATAAGCGCGTATACCGTAGTTTCCGAAAATCCTGCAGAGAGCCTCGGATGTGCCCTTGATATAAGGCAACACTACGTGTCCTTTTGTCTGGTTTTCACTGTTTTTAGTTTTCGGTTTGACCTTACCCTTAGGTTTGTGGACACGGTCAAATGCCCACTTCGGGTACCTAATTGGTCAATGCTTTATCAACATGTTGTGATATCAACCTGGTCAGTGATGACATTATCAGCCCTGTGGTGTAGCGTTTGGATAACGCCCAATTTGTGCTGGACAGGGTACAAATTACCAAGAGTCTATGACCCGATTCTGACCATATTGATATACCAATATGGTCGATATTGATATTATACCAATATCGACCATATTGGTATAATTATATAGAACCAGTTTGTTTGTGTTCATGTAGCCATTTTAGTGGCTTTTTTACAATTATCTTGTTTAATTATATAACTTTTGCCGGAATATTTGAATAAAATGTAAATCATTCTTTCAAATAGCGAGATGACGCTAATGTATGATGGAATCATTGTTTGTATATAGATGCAGCATGACTTTCCACCCGGGGTAGACATTCCCAGGGTAGACCAACCCTGGGTAGTCCAACCCTGGGTGGATAGGGTTCGGGTTAGGGTTCGGGTTCGAGTTCGGGTTCGGGTTCGGGTTCGGGTTCGGGTTCGGGTTCGGGTTCGGGTTCGGGTTCGGGTTCGGGTTAGGGTTAGGGTTAGGGTTAGGGTTCGGGTTCGGGTTCGGGTTCGGGTTCGGGTTAGGGTTAGGGTTAGGGTTAGGGTTAGGGTTAGGGTTAGGGTTAGGGTTTGTCGTACTCCCCCACCCTTATCTTTTTGCTTTTCGTTTGTCCCCTCTTCTTCCTCTCTCTTCCTCTCCTTTCTTTTTCTTTTATTTTCCCCTATTTTTCCCTTCTTCTTCTTCTTCTTCTTTTTTGGTGGAGGGGGAGGGGCCGGGCCATCCGCGCCTGGGTTAGGGTTAGGGTTAGGGTTAGGGTTAGGGTTAGGGTTAGGGTTAGGGTTAGGGTTAGGGTTAAAAACAGTCCCGGGTGGACAGTCCAGGGGGTGTGCAGTCCCGGGGGTGGAAAGTCCCGGGGGCGGACAGTCCCGGGGGTGGACAGTCCCGGGGGCGGACAGTCCCGGGGGTGGGCAGTCCCGGGTGTGGGCAGTTCCTGGGGGTGGACAGTCCCCTGAGCGCCATTGGTGCAAAAGGAGTGCCGCGAGGCTCTATTGCCACTTCGTCCAATGCCATTTCGTCCATTAACCAGTTCGTCCAATGTCATTTCGTCCAATGCCATTTCGTCCATTAGTCACTTGGTCCAATAACCACTTGGTCCAATAGCCACTTCGTCCAATGTCATTTCGTCCAATAGCCACTTCGTCCACTGTCACTTCGTTCAATAGCTACTTCGTCCAATAGCCATTTCGTCCATTCCCACTTCGTCCAATAGCCATTTCGGCCAGTACCATTTCGTCCAATGGCCATTTCGTCCAATGGCCATTTCGTCCATAGTCATTTCGTCCATAGCCATTTTGTCCAATAACCATTCCGTCTAATAGCCATTTCGTACAATAACCATTTCGTCCAATAGCCATTGGCTATTGGACGAAATGGCTGTTGGACGAAATGGTTATTGGACGAAATGGTTATTGGACGAAATGGGTATTGGACGAAATGGGTATTGGACGAATTGGTTATTGGACGAAATGGTTATTGTACGAAATGGGTATTGGACGAAATGGTTATTGGACGAATTGGTTATTGGACGAAATGGGTATTGGACGAAATAGCTATTGGACGAAATGGCTATTAGACAAAATGGCTATTGGACGAAATGGCTATTGGACGAAATGGTTATTGGACGAAATGGTTATTGGACGAAATGGTTATTGGACGAAATGGTTATTGGACGAAATGGGTATTGGACGAAATGGGTATTGGACGAATTGGTTATTGGACGAAATGGTTATTGTACGAAATGGGTATTGGACGAAATGGTTATTGGACGAATTGGTTATTGGACGAAATGGGTATTGGACGAAATAGCTATTGGACGAAATGGCTATTGGACGAAATGGCTATGGACGAAATGGCCATTGGACAAAATGGGTATGGACCAAATGGTTATTGGACGAAATGGGTATTGGACAATGTGGGAATGGACGAAGTGGTTATTGGACGAAATGGCTATGGACTAAATGGCCATTGGACAAAATGGGTATGGACCAAATGGTTATTAGACGAAATGGGTATTGGACAAAGTGGGAATGGACGAAGTGGTTATTGGACGAAATGGCTATGGACGAAATGGCCATTGGACAAAATGGGTATGGACGAAATGGGTATGGACCAAGTGGCTATTGGACCAATTGGCTATTGGACCAAGTGGCTATTGGACCAAGTGGATACTGGACGAAGTGTGAATGGACCAACTAGCATTGGACGAAATGGCTATGGACGAAATGGCTATTGGACGAAATGGTTATTGGACGAAATGGTTATTGGACGAAATGGTTATTGGACGAAATGGGTATTGGACGAAATGGTTATTGGACGAGTTGGTTATTGGACGAAATGGTTATTGGACGAAATGGTATTGGACGAAATGGTTATTGGACGAATTGGTTATTGGACGAAATGGGTATTGGACGAAATAGCTATTGGACGAAATGGCTATTGGACGAAATGGCTATTGGACGAAATGGCTATTGGACGAAATGGCTATGGACGAAATGGCCATTGGACAAAATGGGTATGGACGAAATGGTTATTGGACGAAATGGGTATTGGACAAAGGGGGAATGGACGAAGTGGTTATTGGACGAAATGGCTATAGACGAAATGGCCATTGGACAAAATGGGTATGGACGAAATGGGTATGGACAAAATGGGCCGCCGCCAGGCGCGACGACGTTCGCTCGCGGACGTCCCCTTTGCGATTACAAATAAATAAAATGAATAAGGACAGAAAAATTAGAAGATCCAGGAATATAGCGTTTTAGTCTTTCAGATTTAATATAAATTAGTAGTCAGCCTCTCAGCCATAAACGGATGGGAAAGGGTGTTCACTTTGTGTTTGAGGTTGTTTTTACACTAAAATTTTCCGGGGAACACGATCCCGCCGACCGGTTTTTTTAAAAAGGTGCCCAAAGTACTTTTTCCGGGGGTGCTCCCATTTTGGGGGTCGAAATTTGATTTTAATTATTCTGTGGCCAATTATGGTAATTTTGGTGTCTATTTATATGTTTTCGGCTATAAAAAATTGATTGCTATAGTTTTTAAAATCCAAAATGGCCGCCGTGTGCCTGAAAATTCAAAATGGCGCCCAAAATGACACTTTTTTACCAAATGATAATATGTCCTGGTTTTAGCGATTTTAGTGTCTATATACATGTTTTGGGTGACAAGGAATACATTAAAATCGTTTTTGAAATTCAAAATGGCTGCCAAGTACACACAAATTCAAAATGGCCGTCAAAATGTGCCCCCAAAATGGTAAAATCCCATAAATTGACATATATGAACCAACATGCATGATCAGAGTGTAGTTTTAACAATGGTCTGTATGTATTAGACCACTAGAAACTCATATCTAGTATTTTTGCTGTGTTAATATACTTTAAAACCAAAATGGCCTCCAAAATCATGGCCAAAAGTGGTCAAAATTCCATAAAATAGCATAATATCAACCGAAATGTATGATGAAATTATAATTATAACCATAGGATGTATGTGTTAGACCACTAGTAACTCATATCCAGTATTCTCGTTTTGTTAACATAGTTAAAATCCAAAATGGCTGCCAAAATGGCCCCCAAAATGGATCCCAAAGTGGCAGCAAAAATTGTCAAATTCCATAAAATGGGATAATATCAACCTAAATGATGATGAAAATATAATTATAACCATGGGATGTGTGTATTAGAACACTAGTTACTGATATCCAGTATATTTGCTTTGTTAACATATCTAAAAATCCAAAATGGCCCCCAAAATGGCCCCCAAAATGGCCCCCAAAACGGTTGTTTTGTATTGTAAATGGCCATATGTAATACCAATACCCCCAAATATAGCATTCAATATATGATATGTCTATGATAAAGCGTAGGGCTGTATATCAATTTTGAGTATTTTAAAATATCCAAGATGGCTGGTTGGTTGGTACGTTTTTCCGTCATGGCTGACAGCTCGTGACTTTGGTGATGATCTGACACGCCACTTCCGTCGGTCAGCAGCCAATCTATAAATGACTGAAGTAGGATGCCCAACCAGACGCCTGGTCCGCGTGCACACTCAATCTTGCTCTGCATGATCACCGTCTCTAGACAATTCCTTGGCGTCTGGCAATATGACCGAATTACAGACTTTGGGAATTGATCAGCCCAAGTAGCCTTGTCTTCACACCAACTTCCTGAAGCACACTTGCATTGGTTCTCTGCATGACCCAGGTGATCCTTAGCATCCGGCGGCAACACCACATTTCAAATTCATTGATTTTGTTGCAGCTTGCAGTTGTCAGTGTCCAGGATTCACAAACGTAGGTTGAAATATGGAGCATGAGCTCTTTGACCAGACGTACCTTGGTTGATATAGTGATGCCTCTGTCAGCCCATATTTTTGAGAGCTGTGTCATTGCAGATCTAGCCATAACCAAGCGACGCATGCTTTCTGTATGACATCCTCCTTCCTGAATGATGAGAGATCCGAGGAAATTGAACTGTTGGATCTGATCCACATTTTGACTGTCAACTAGAAGAGGGGTAATGTTTCCATCATCACTGATGACCATGAGCTTTGTTTTGGCAACATTGAGACGCAGGCCGACGCTCTCACTTTCATTCTTGACCTTCTTCAGTAAGAATCATAACTCTTCCTGGCTAGTAGTGGCTAGTAGTGTGGTGTCATCTGCATATCGTAAGTTGTGAAGCTGCCAGCCACCTACTGATATGCCACCAGTCCATCCATCAAGGACATGTCTCATGATGTGCTCGGCAATTGAACAGAGTAGGTGAGAAGATGTATCCTTGGCGCACACCTTGGTCGAGGTTAAACCAGTCGCTGTCTCCCTGAGCAGTACGCACACAAGCAAATTGGCCGTTATAGAGGCTTTTTAGTAGTTGAACTACATGTAGATGGTTGGGGACTCCTAGAGCTTGTAGCGCAATCCAGAGAGGACCATATCCCAAGCAGTTATAGGCTTTGGCATAATCTATAAAGCAAAGGTATGCCTTTTGCTTGTATTCCTTGCATTTTTCAATGATGTGGCGAATATATGGTCTCTGGTGTCACGGCCTCTTCGAAAACCAGCCTGTTCTGGAGGAAGCTCTCTTCGAGATGAGGTCTCAATCTTTCATTAATGATGTGCAGTAAAATTTTGCTGGCATGTGGGATAAGAGCTATTGTCCTGTTGTTCTTGCATTCACTGACATCTCATTTTTGGGTAGGGTAAGGAAAACAATCTTCAGACCATATCCGAGTGTGCCATATCTTTTTGCAGAGCTGTAGCAGGATTGGAACTCCATGTTCGTCAATGTTTTGGAGTAGCTCGCCAGGAATATCGTCTATGCCAGGTGCTTTGTTAGTTTTAAGCTTCTTGACTTCAGATAGAAGAATATCAGGCTCCTCCACATTGCACTCAATTTCTGCTTGTATGCCAGTGACCTCTTGAGACGCATAAAGCCCCTTGCAGTAGTTTTTCCACTGCTCTTTGATGTCTGCCCCCTCTATCAAAACTTTGCCATTCTCATCTTTGATTACTGCAAGTTTGGCTGTAGTTGTATTGATCAGATTCTTTATTCCACAGAATAGATCTCTGCTGTTATTCTAGGCATTGTGGATTTCCAATTCACTGCACAGCTTGCTGATGTGACTGTTTTTGTCCCTCCTTGCCTTCTGTTGGATTTCATTAGAGAACTTGCGGTAAGGTTGCTATGTTTTTGGTCAGCTTCTTTAAGATGACGCATTTCATCTGCAAGGTATATTACCTCTTGAGACAGCCAATAGGAATGGCTGCAAAAGGTTAAATAACTGAAAAACAGTATTAGTTTATTGTTAGTGTTACATTTAACATCAAAATTGTCACAGAGGTGGGCCTTATATCTAAAAGCAATGGCTATGGAGTTTAGAACATACTATTTGGTGTATGTGATGTAATATACACTCTTTCAATTATCTATTTTGGATTATCATACACTTCATGTAAACTATTTTTACATTTTCATCGGCCATTTCGGTGGCCATCTTGGATTTAAAGTATGTTATTACATTGCAAATATACTGGATATGAGTTACTAGTGGTCTAATACATAAATCCCAAAGTTAAAACTATACTTTCATCAAGAACCCTTGGTCTAATTCGTCGCAATCTTGGCCCATGTGATCCATCTGTTAAGGAGAAAGCCTACCAGTGCCTTGTGAGACCCCAAATAGAATATGCTGCCTCTGTGTGGAACCCTTATACTCGGCGTGACAAGACAATGCTTGAGAGTGTGCAAAGACAGGCTGCACGCTTCACCCTTGGTGATTACAGAAGAACCTCCAGCGTTGCTGCTATGCTCACCAG
Source organism: Ophiura sarsii (assembly GCA_035610835.1). Taxonomy (NCBI): domain Eukaryota; kingdom Metazoa; phylum Echinodermata; class Ophiuroidea; order Amphilepidida; family Ophiuridae; genus Ophiura; species Ophiura sarsii. The sequence goes on along the minus strand of CM069459.1, from coordinate 24,893,923 downwards.
ATTACAGTGGGACACACTTGAACATCGTAGGCAAATGGCACAAGCATCAATGTTTTACAAGATACACTATGGTTTAGTGGACATCATATTACCTCAAATTGTTAAAGCTAATCCTAGACAAGGAAGAGGACAACACCCACTTAGATACCAACAACTACAAACCAATCTTGATGTGTACAGATACTCTTTCTATCCACGTATAATACCACTGTGGAACCTGCTCCCACCAGCATCTGTTTTTGCACCTTCACCAATGGCTTTCAACATGGCGGCGATGCCCTTCATCAGGCAGATGCAGCCACCAGCCTCCGGCAAGGAATGGTAGCCAGCTAGCTACACTTCCAGTTTTTTATCCTGCACCTTTTGTTAAACTGCACTTGGACCACACACACACTACACACATTATTGTCAGCTTCCGGGACAGCAGATAATGCTTATATGGAAGTCAACTATCAAGTATCAAGTATACATTTTGGTTGATATTATCCCATTTTATGGAATTCCGACAATTTGTTCAGTCATGTTGGGACCCATTTTGGGGGCCATTTTTGGATATTTAAGTATGTTAACAAAGCAAAAATACTGGATATCAGTAACTAGTGTTCTAATACATACATCCCATGGTTATAATTATATTTTCATCATACATTTAGGTTGATATTATCCCATTTTATGGAATTTGACAATTTTTGCAGCCACTTTGGGACCCATTTTGGAGGCCATTTTGGCAGCCATTTTGGATTTTAACTATGTTAACAAAACGAGAATACTAGATATGAGTTACTAGTGGTCTAACACATACATCCTATGGTTATAATTATAATTTCATCATACATTTCGGTTGATATTATGCTATTTTATGGAATTTTGACCACTTTTGGCCATGATTTTGGCGGCCATTTTGGTTTTAAAGTATGTTAACACAGCAAGAATACTAGATATGAGTTTCTAGTGGTCTAATACGTACAGACCATTGTTAAAACTACACTCTGATCATGCATGTTGGTTCATATATGTCAATTTATGGGATTTTACCATTTTTGGGGCACATTTTGACGGCCATTTTGAGTTTGTGGGTACTTGGCAGCCATTTTGAATTTCAAAAACGATTTTAATGTATTCCTTGTCCCCCAAAACATGTATATAGACACTAAAATCACTAAAACCAGGACATATTATCATTTGGTAAAAAAGTGTCATTTTGGGCGCCATTTTGAATTTTCAGGCACACGGCAGCCATTTTGGATTTTAAAAACTATGGCAATCAATTTGTTATAGCCGAAAACATATAAATAGACACCAAAATTACCATAATTGGCTACAGAATAATTAAAATCAAATTTCGACCCCCAAAATGGGAGCACCCCCGGAAAAAGTACTTTGGGCACCTTTTTTAAAAAAAATGGTCGGCGGGATCGTGTTCCCCGGAAGATTTTAGTGTAAAAACAATCTCAAACACAAAGTGAACACCCTTTCCCATCCGTTTATGGCTGAGAGACACCCTTTCCCATCCGTTTATGGCTGAGAGGCTGACTATAGGTGCCTCATATAATTATATAATGTAGGCCTGCCCGCGATTATATGATTATATTCTGCCATATTACAAGACAATCATACTAGTCTTGTTTGATGATATTATGAGAGCTATACGCCAGCTGTCCACAATCGGAGGCTTATTTTTATTTCTCGGAACTTACAGGGTTACCCTATATAAATTGTGTACTTCAACGATCACAAATATCATGAACTTGAAGAAAAATGTAAAGTTGAAAATTCCAATCGCTTGATAAGCGAGAAAATCGAAGTTTTGTAACACCCCTTTAACATGTAAAAGTATAGGGGCCTATTTTGTGGTGTAGTATATATTACTACTTAGGTGTCTTTTTTAAGTTGTCGTCAGCACGAAATCCAAGATGGCCGCCAGTTGTAAAAAGTATGTTCAGGTAGCACACCTCTAAATAATAGGAAGTCGAAATTAGACGACCATTTTGCACCCTAATCTAACCCTAATCTAACCCTAAGCCTAATCTAACCCTAACCCTAATCAAACCCTAACCCTAACTTAACCTTAAATCTAAGCTTGATTTTTAAACACTAAACGATGTAGCCTTTTTAAGCCTTTACTATCGTCTGAAGATAGCAAATGTTAGATGCTATCTTCAGAAGATAGCAACTTATAAACACCTCCTTCGGGAGAAAGCAATGGATTCAGAAGACAGCATGCGTCGTAACTATAGTAACTCATACACAACGTACTCTGACGCCTACGGACGCGTTTGAAAGTCGCGTATTTGTACGCTTACGCCGTCAGCTGCTATCTTCTGAAGATAGTGATTGTATACCTAACGTCCCTAAATGTTGGTGAAACTTTCAGGATATCGTCAGCAGAGACAATGCAATGTAATGGAATGAAAAAATGAAATTATTTTAATAATTTAAAATATTTAATGAAATGGCAACATTGACATTGTTAAATCATACACCCTTTAAGACAACATCGAAAATTCAAGGTTTTCGGACGTCGTCGGATCAATGTTGGGGTCAACCGGGTTTGTAAAAACAAGTATAACTCAAAAACTGTTTAACCAATATCGAAGAAAATGTGTGTATGATTTTGAAATAATATTTGGTTTATGAATAACTCAAAATATTGAAACAAAATGATCATATAAAATATCAAAGTTACTGTTAGAACCACAATGGGGTTTTTTATTTTCAAATTTGGTGTTGTTATATTTAATTATTCATGAAGCAAAGACAATTTTAACATTTGCTATCTTCAGACGATAGTAAAGGCTTAAAAAGGCTACATCGTTTAGTGTTTAAAAATCAAGCTTAGATTTAAGGTTAAGTTAGGGTTAGGGTTTGATTAGGGTTAGGGTTAGATTAGGGTTAGGGTTAGATTAGGGTTAGGGTTAGGGTTAGGGTTAGGATAATTGGCATAACTCGAAAACTATTTATTCAATGGCAATGAAACTTTCGACATGAGTTTAAAATTGTCTTTGCTTCATGAATAATTAAATATAACAACACCAAATTTGAAAATAAAAAAACCCATTGTGGTTCTAAGGTAGCACACCTCTAAATAATAGGAAGTCGAAATTAGACGACCATTTTGCACCTTATTTTGATCGATGCGCGACGCTTCAAAAGATGATATCTCAATGACCATTGTGATTTAGGAATTGATTTTGGTATCAAATTTAAGCCCAAGACGATGCTTATAATATGATTATAACGATAGATCGATTTTAACGATTTAAAGTTAGGAAAATGTTAGGCCTACGACTAAGCTAGAAACCCGACATTAGCAAAAGACAAGTTTTTGAATTACGGCCGATGCGCTTAGATTCCAGACTGTGTAAAATCTAACTGTTATCGATATATAATTTACAATTTTAATCGAAAGCTTGCTAAAACAGCTAGAGTTTAATACCAAATTGAAAGAATTTCTATGTATAAATTTCTGTTTATGCCCCCAAACTATGACGCATTATACACGCAGGCCACCGTACTTTTAGATTTTTAGAAGATTTAAACCATGTTCTGGCAAGGTTATTTTTAAATTTACACATAGAAAGTCATTCAATTTGGTAGTAAACTCTAGCTATTTAGCAAGCTTATGATTAAAATTGTAAAATATATATCGATAACAGTTAGATTTTAAGCAATCGAGCATCTAAGCCCTCTACGGTCATTTTTCAAGTTGATTTTTCGCAAGACATACGGCCGTGCACCGTGAAAGTAGGACTACTATTTATTAACAACAAATAGTTAATATTATTTGTGAATGATCTATCATTAAAATTCATACTGTTAGCTTTAATTTGATACCAACCTCGTCTGCTAAATCACTGTAGTTCCCGAGAAATCACTATTTTAATCACGCGTATTGATAAGAAGTATTGCGCAATAAGAGTTGCAAGTTTTCGCCTGGAACTATTTAGAGGTGTGCTACCTTCAAGGGTATACACCACCAATGCACTATGGGATAGCACGTCCGGTAAAAGTATATCACAGCAAGAGTTCCGTTTTGCGGTACAAATTGCGAGATTTTGACAGACTTTTTTCAATTATATCTATCAGTTTTGGGTATTACACATTTTTATGAGTGTTGTTACGGGTAGTTACCCTAGGTCAGAAATAACCTACCTTAAGTTCAATAAAACAAAGCTTGATTTGACTACCTGGAATAAGATTGACTTGACCAATACATTTAAACCAATTTCTTTTAATATGTGAAACATATGATTCTCAATGACGAATAACACTTTACATAGATTATGATATCTCTTACCAAGTTACATCTGGATTAAAGGTAGATGACCCGATCACATTTTCGTAACACAGAATTATTTCAAACATACGGAGATTTTCATATCATATGAAAGCTCGTATTTTTCTCATCATCATACTGAAATTTGACGGCCTAGATCGGTATAATTACGGAGAAATCGATGAAATAACGTCGAATTACCGCGAATGGTGGTATACCACCGATATAGTTTGTGTACAACTCAATGGGTACAGTTCACGGCATCTTGTGCGTCTAAAATAAGAACCATTAGAGCTATGCAACTCAAACTTTGGAACACGACTTTTTTAAGGATGACCTTTCATGTAGAATAGAAAACTTCAAGTTGAAAATCGGAATATGATCGGGTCATCTACCTTTAAATTCCAATAGATACATAAATAAATAATCACAATGAGCTCTTTGATTTATTGTTCCATTGGGTGTGCACACCTTTCGTATTAGTCCGTTGAGTAAACGTGGCGACACAACTGATACCGATTCCTGCTTTCCGACATAAACAATCCAATCCGCTTAAAGGGGCGTGTACATCTCAAGTGTTTGTCCTGGACAAAAATCACATGACTCCCGACGTATCTGAGTCTCCGTGTTTCCATGTAATAATACCCATGGTGCAATAGATTTGCCGCGCCGAATTTCAATCGACAAAACGTAATGGCCAACATTTTATGTACGAACGAAATACTAAGGTGTCTAGAATCGTTTCGAAAAGTAGTGTTGTGCATTAAAATGAAATCAGAATTACAATCTCCTTCAGCATATAATCAACTTTTGGGCGATAATCCTATGTTAAAAACGCACAACAATCGAAATATAAAGCATTTTAGCCCGCATTTTTGCCCCGATTCGTGTGATATTCGTATTTTGAACTTTATGTATTTTATTTTCTAAATATCTATGTGCAGTCTTCATTAGCTCAGTCGGCAAAGCGCCGGCTTCATAATCATGAGGTCCGTGGTTCGAATCTTTGGATTGTTATACTTTTTTCTGTTTGTTATTTACACTTTATTTTTAGAAATTGACAGGATTGCATATCGTTCACAATATTTATTGAATGTTGAATGACACCTTTTTCTTCTTTTGCAATCACTGCGATAAAGAATATCCTATTAAATATATTGTGTTGACTATTCCGTTCGATTGAACTATGGAGACCCTAGCTAGTCTATCAATGAACATGATTTGCAAAGGCCAATTGTTATGTAAATAAGAAGCCAATCGGCTAATATGTCCTTGAATCGATTTTCTTATTTCCTATACGACCGATATTTGTATTTGCTGATTTGCTCCAAACTTAAAAAAAGAGAGTTGTTTCTTCAAAAATACGTTACGCGGTTCACGGCTTTTACGGCCTGGTGTGAGCGACTGTATTTTGGCGTGGATTTGATACCGTGCTCAGTGGCGAACCCAGGGGTCCAGGGGCCGGTGCCCCCCCCCCCCCCCCTGAAATATCCCCGTCGGTAAACTTGAGCTTCCGTCGGTACAGTCAGATGCCAACGTTGAGTGAGTCTACTGATACGAAGAGAATTATTTTTCCCTTGAAAAGCGGATGTCGATATCGTGCAATTCAATATGCCAAAATGTCAGCCTTATACAATGACAACATTAAGGCATTTAAATGTGGTTCAACGTCATGTGACTAGGGGGATATTTCCCGTGGCCATGACCCCTGTCTCATTAAAAGCTTTAAATTAATAACCTTCCACGATCATCAATTTATTGCTCTTTACATTGAATCCAAACCTAGCTTGTAGCGACACCGTTTTCACATTTAAAATACAATTTAGAAACTGGGTTCAATTTGGCTAAAATTTCGTCGAATCCTCAATAGTTCACCACTAGTTCATTATTATAGAGAACACATAGACACGTCAGTAAGTAGTTATGGCCGAGCGGTTACGAATATGGACTAGTAATCTAATAGATTCTCCCCTCCTCGGTTCGAATCCTGCTGAATACCTTTTTTTAGAAAAAACGATTTAGTCTCTGTGTGTTGGAAAATGGCGTATATTTTTACCGTAGGTGAATAAAAGTCGTGGCCCTGACCCCTGTCCAAAAATGTATTACAAATAAACATATTTTTGATCAAGTTTAATACGTTAGGAACATTTCTTGTGCATAAAGTTTTTGCTATGACGTCTAAAAATCATCAAAAATACGATGTTTACGATTGCATTGAAAATACATCTTTATCGACTCAAAGATAGTAACAAAAATCGTGTTTTTATTAAATCGGAAATGACATCTTACATAATTAGGACTTCCCCTTCAAAATGAGCCTAAGATGATCAAAAATTGATGGAGGCAATCCTTCACAATCGCGAGTTGTAAATGATCCGATTTCTATTTTTTGTTTGTTTTGAAATCTCACTTCACTGACGGCCGGGGCGAACAAAATAGACGGTATTTTCATGCCTTGACTTCTGACTGGGTAGATTTGCGATTTCTACCAGGCGATTTTTTTCAGCTATTGTTGACATTGACAATGTCATCGCTACCCCCACTTTTCAATATTTCAGCTGCTGACGAGAAGAAGAAAATTGGCTCATTTTTGCGATTTTTTTGTCGGTACATCATGACTTTCGTAACTATCCCCCCACCCCAGTTTCCAAAAGCTGGGTACGCCACTGACTGAGTGCTGAACTCATCATGTTCATTGCTGCTGCGAGCATCTTACTATAAATCTGTGTGGGGATGTGTGTGTTTGTTATCCTTATGTCTCCGTTAGTTTTGATCAAAGTGGCGCATAATTTGCATGCAATATCGAGGAAATAACGGTGTGTTGAAGTTTATTCCAGTGAAATTGGTTAACAATTTGCTCCAAAAACAGCAAAAAACCTCTCAGATTTGGCTCATAAATGCCACTAGAATTGAACAACATTGTGCGTTGCGCGTACTGCCGCGTAATCATACCGTGGTAACGCGTTGCGTGTCGCGTTTGCGCAAATGCTAACTGCTAGCTTCACTGTCTATAATCACTGTCATAATGGTATAATGACATATTACTAAATTCACGCGAGCATGTTTCGTCGTTATTCGCGGAGCTGCGTCCAGATGCCTGAAATGTGCTAAATAACGTGCGTGACGATATCACGATTGACGCGCGGTCATGTTTTGAATGTGCTCGGTACGCACCTCTTGGTTTACGCACATACGAATGCACACAAGTTCGCACGCATAGAATGGAGTTGACCATAGCATTATGACACTGACTATACGCTACTTGTACGCAATCCTATTTCAAAATAAAAGCAAGGCTCTCAGCGGGCCCAACCGATATTTTAAACCAGCTAATATGCATAAAAATAATATAATTTATTAATATGCACAGTACGAACGCATTGTCAGCTATAACTTGAATTTCATTTAATTCAAATTGGTCATTTCAAACGGGAGATATGTGCACTTTTCCAAGGCACCTCTATGAATGCAAAAGTTTAACTCACGCATTTTGAAATGTCAATCAATGGCGTGTTGGTATTCACAATGCCTACAATGGACAATGGGGTATATTTGGAACACTTTCATCAAGTATAAAGAAGTAGCTAGTGTACTCATATATGCAATGAAGACATTGATTAATTTTTAACAAAAGTATTTGTCGTGATTTTCTAAAAACGGGACCTGAATATTTTGACTCACCCTGTATACAAACCAACATCAGATTTGTATTTAGAGAATAAAATATAGTTCTAATACTATATACTGACGATGGTCTTATAATGTAAAGGCTGTACCATGGAGTCGTATATAGCAAAACAGCTAAGAACTATGTTTGATTCTCATTCATATTTAGTTTATTGGTTATTTTGGTCTTTAATCAGTTTGTTAGATTTATTTTAACAACAAACATGATAATCAAACAACATTATTATATAGTGGGTGTGGTTTGAGATGTCAGCAGGCAATTTGATTGTTTTTTGGCTGATTTTCAGCCGACTCGCCCATGCATTATGAGACAATGTTGTATAGTTTGGGGCGGGGTTTAATTCATTCGAAAAATAATACCTTCAGCGCGTATGATCAACGCGTCATCGCGTTAGCGTCCCCTACACAAAGTCGCCGCCGTATGCGTTGTGGGTATAACGCAGCGATTGCGTGTGTGCTAAATAACGCGATTAATTTGAAGCAGGATGTTGGAAAACAGCTCGCTGGATTCGCCGATTTTATACAGGGGGAAATTTGGTGTTGTTTGTTTAAAATAAATCTAACAAACTGCGTTATTTTATGATAAAAGATCAAAATAACTAATAAACTAAATATTAGAATGAGAATAAAAGATAGTTCTTGGCTGTTTTGCTATAGACGATGGTCTTATAATGTATATATAGGCTGTACCATATTTGTGTCGTCGTGTATTGCCACCTGCGGCCACCATAAACGACTCCAAATATGGTACAGCCTATATACACTATAAGACCATCGTCTATAGCAAAACAGCTAAGAACTATGTTTTATTCTCTAAACGTACAACAACTTTCCCCCTTTATAAAATCGGCGAATCCATCGAGCTGTTTACCAACTTCTTGCTTCGAATTAATTGCGTTCTTTAGCACACGCGCATATGGCAACGCTGGGTTACACGCACAACGCATACGCCGGCGACTTTGTGTAGGGGACGCTAACGCAATGATCATGCGCACTGAATGTATCATTATTCAAACGAATCAAGCCCCGCCCTAAATGTCTCATAATATATATTGCGTATCGGATGAAAATCGGCAAAAAAACCACCAATCACAGTCCAGTGACATCCAAAACCACACCCACTGTAAAGAATCTACACTATTGCAATGAAATCAAAGTAAAACAAAGTACACCCTAACACATAAAGAAGTTCGTCACACTTATGTGATGTGTGACGATCCATTTTTACTCTTCAAATTGAAGGATGTTAATGATTTGAACAACCATAACGAACAACAGTTTATAACAGAAGGGAACAATAGCAGACAAGGCATTGAGAGACTATTTATGTTTCTTAAAAACAAGTTTAAAACTTTCCACGCGGCTATTTTAGTTTTACCACACAAAACAGATGTTTCAAAAGCCTTTCCGAAATTTCAAGTAATCTCAAGAATTAGTGAATCAATACTAGGTATATTTGTACTTATTTTAATGCATTTCTTGTGGTGATTCCAAATATGGTGATGGAAATTCAATCATTTTGACATTTTTGAAACATTTTGTTCGGTTCATAGACGCCTGCCGCGTGGAAAGTGTTAACATACACCCCCCCCCCCCCCCCCCCACCATTTCGTACTTTGCCAAAGAGGTGAAATAAATCCGATATTCGTGATCGTAACATTTTAATGAAATGGTTATGTCAAAGATTATGAAAAAACCTGGACCTGAATCTCATTGATTTTAATGATGGGCATCGATGGGTAGGCGCAGCCTACTATTATCATTTTGGGACAGCCTGTATATGAATAAATGCGCATTTGACATTGAAATGTTCTCTGAATACGTGTCATTTATTTAGTGTTAGCATACAACTGAAGATTTTGAACACTTTGGAGTACGTCTCATGTATTTAATGTTAGCATAAAACTGAAGTTTTGTTGACAATTTGTTTTTGCAAAAGCCGCATGAATATAAAAAATGAAATCTGAAAAATTATCAGCACGTGTTTACCATGTTGAATCAATGTGTCTTATTTTAAGTTATGCGATCAAACATTTTAGCTCATATGGCCATGGGGCCTGAGATATATTTTTTTAACTTGTTGAATTATTTCACTGAAGTTTAAAAGGGTATCAAAAGAACGTGTTTAGATATATAGATAGATGGATATATTATTGGATAGATATATTGGTTCAAACGGTCTTTGTATTTTACAACTATAGAGCCACTTTTTGGCGCATCCGTTACGTCGGTCGCCTCAATGATGTTGAGTTTTGACATAAAACTATAGTCGGCATACCCACTTATTTAGTCTCACAGTAGTGGCACAATACAAATATTGTGTTATGATGTGCTCAAGACCGGGAGTCAAGACGAGAGAGATTTAGGACAGCGGACAGCATTTTATAATTGCGCTCTTGATGAGTTCAGCACGGTATCAAATCTACACCAAAATACTGTCGCCCATACCAGGCCGCGTAAGCCGTGAACTGCGTAATGTATTTTTGAAGATACAACTCTCTTTTTTGAAGATTGGAGCAAATTACAAATATCTGTGTTGAAGGAACTAAAAAAATCGATTCAAGGACATAAGCCGACTGGCTTCTTATTTACATAACAATTGGTCTTTGCAGACCATGTCCATATAGACTTGCTAGGGACTCCATAGTTCATTCATGGTTCAATCAACACAATTATATTTAGGCCTACAGGACATTCTTTATCGTAGTGAAATTGCAAATGAAAAAAGTATCATTCAAAATTCAATAAATATAGCGAACGATTATAAGCAATCCTGTTATTAAAACAAAAAGGTGTAATAACAAAAAGAAAAAGACATTTACAAGATTCGAACCACTGACCTCATGATTGTGAAGCCAGCGCTCTACCATTTGAGCTAATGAAAACTATACATGAATCAGTTTTAAAATAAAATTAGATAGAGTTTAAAATACGAATATCACTGAAATCGGAGGCTAAAATGCTTTATATTTCGATTGTTGTGCGTTTTTATCAAAGGTTATCGCCCAAAAGTTGATTATATGCTGAAGGAGATTGTAATTCTGATTTCATTATTATGCATTGCACTTCTTTTTGAAACTATTCTAGACACAGTTCGTTCGTACAATAATTTCAACATTACGTTTTGTCGATTAAAATTCGCGGCAAATCTATTGCACCATGGGTATTATTACATGGGAATACGGAGACTCAGATACGTAGGGAGTCATGTGATTTTTGTCCAGGACAAACACTTGAGATGTACACGCCCCTTTAAGTTCCTTTTGCAAGATAATCCTTTCTTTAGACCGGCCGATTAACTACTAAGTCCACACTATGGTAAAAACTTGGAGAGATGATATAATTGTAGCAGCAAATGTCCATGCTAGGAGCTCCGTGAATAACAGAAATCTCTAGATTTATATATCTTTCTAGAGAAACCACTGGAGGAAGAAATCCTGCTGGTATTCCAATGTTACCCTTTATTTCAGCAAAGGTAACACATCTGCTCAATCTGTGACGATTCTGTATACTTTTCAGAATCCGAAGAACAACATTAGATTTTTATCTTAAATGTTGCAAATGTTCTCCTCTCTCTCAGAGATCTTCACTCGGTGAAATCATATATCAAATGGCACTGATTACCTGTTTGCATTGCATTTTGTTCCTTGCTAGCTGAAACAATCCCATGATGCAGCTGAGCGAAGCTGGACAGGTTTTCGTATCAACTCGGTCGTTTCAACTTGTTGAAGAAAACCCACATCCTTGAAGACAATGATGCCTTGTGCACTTTCTCAGAAATAGCAACTAAGATTTCTATGCTGCTATTGTTCGACTATTTCTAACATGTTTTATTACAACAATGGTCCATTCAGATCACACACCTGGCCTGATTAACTTCCTGTAGATAAGTCCAGGCAATCTGGTTGCTATGGCAACTCAGTTTCTGAGAACTGACAAGTCCGTGCATGATTAGTACAATGCAAAGTTTCATCTTAACATTTTACATAAACATAATTTTAATATTTTCAATGTGAAAATAATAACAACAATAATCAATAAACACAATATTAAGGGCTGGTAACAGTGTGCACAGTAAACATTTCAAAACAAATCGCACTAGTTTGAACATTTTAAAGTTTCAAACGACTGAAATTGGCGGAAGGTCCGTCCTGAGTTTTGAGGCATAAATAAAGGGCCGAAATCGCTACATCAAATGAATCGCAAAATATTGAGAAATCTGGTCCGACACTTTGCCATCCTTTTGATATGTTTTGCGGATATCCCTTAGGAATAATCTCTGTAAATGTCATATACGGACGTATGGGATAACTCAAGTTTAGATCCGATTGTTTTACCCCTACTTGGCACGTAGCGTCTATGGAGAGTGCATTGGTGGTGTATACCCGCAAGCTTAGTACACCAACAAATGTATACGCAGATCATAGGGGTCTCGTTTGATCCTCGGGAAGAGGGAATGAATTTACGATAATTACGATAGATCACGCTAAATCATTTGCTGTTATCTGTCTTTTGTACCACTGAGGACAACTGGCGAAACACAAGCTCTATCTGACGGAGAATTCCTGATCAGGCATCATCTATAATAATATATCTTGTTGGGGCTAGTTTCTGTTTTATCGTAGGCCTAACGCTTTATATATTTTTGTTTCATTTTCAGCATCAAGAGGGCCAAACACCAGCCATTCAACGGAACGAAAGTACAAAATTTCAAAGTAATGGATTCAGCCAATAACAAAAGAATACTTCCCCAAACAAAGAAAATCTGGTGGTTTGTCATCTTGTTAGGAATAACCTGTATATATTTAGGCGTCCGTTCTCAGGTAAGGAAAACATGTGTTGCTAATATCTTTAATTCAACTCCGGATTTGTTAGCGAATATTAATAGATGAGATCTTGTCGTGTGGTCGAGTGTAAAAATGTGGTTGTTCCGATCACTTTAGCTTTTATTTTTGCCTTTCAACATATTTTGATATCAGAATAAACCCCATATCTTTCTCATTATTTCTGTAAAATGTTTGGCGCAATATATGTTCTATTAAGACGTCAGGCCAAAATGCATTTAATGACTGCCAAATGTGGTTAACCACCAGGCCAGTTTTGTGCTTTTCATGTCACTTTGTGCTTATAAAATAAGAACCATTGGAATATCAATATTGTAAGGATTACCCATTATGTACAGAGTGAGTCAAAAAGAACTTGATCTGGAATGAATACGGTATTTGCTTAAAATTATACCAAACAAATTTGACAATCAAATGAGGCACGTATTCAAAGGGCAACTTATTCCGCTCATATGACAAAAGGAATAATTGAAATCGATCAATTATATCAGGAGCTATGCCTGTTTTAATCAAAGAACCACTTTTTTAGCTGTCCATTGAACGCTTAATTCTCTTGAAATCTATCCACTATAAGTGGGCAGCAAAATGATTTCTGATGTTTGTCCTCTAAGGTGTCTTAATTGTGTAAGTGGGCCTTCAATGTTTGATCATTTTTCTTATTGTTGTCAATGATTTTTAAGTTTATGCACATCATTCCCACCTGTGTTTTGAAACTCCCGGGCTTTAATCTCAATTGAATATGAATGTCCATGTGTACATTTTGCTGCCCACTTAGAGTAGATGGATTTCAAGAAGATTAAGCGTTCCGTGGACAGCTAAAATGGGTCTCTTTGATTAAAACAGGCATAGCTCCTGATGTAATTGATCGATTTCAATGATTCCTTTTGTCATATGAGCGGAATAAGTTGCTCTTTGAATACGTGCCTCATTGGTTTGTCAAATTTGTTTGGTATATTTCTAAACAAATACCGTATTCATTCCCGATAAAGTTCTTTTTGACTCACCCTGTAGAATAGACAACATCAAATTGAAAATCGGGCCAGCAATCGGAACACCTACCTTTAAAAACAATGTCATTGCTGGGTTCCTCCCACGAGAAGTTCAGTTCAACAACAAACACACAGCATTACCTGCGTGTCCGTCATTCTCATTTTAGCGTCATTGTTTTCAATGTCTGTAGAAATTATTTTGTCATGTCTGGCTTGTAAGTGCCACCAAGGTTGATTAGAAAAGAAGGTTCCAACAAAACGCTAAAGCATTGGCCATAAAATATGGCAGAATCCCGGGGTAAAATTCATATCAACCACAAGTATTCTGACCATTAATTTACATTGCATCTTATTGTCGACAGATGACTGGTTCTGGACCATATCGCCATCCTGTATATAAAACAGTGGCAATACCATCAAGAGCACCGAATTTGAGACCAACTACTACTACCGTCAGAACAAATGGACATCCGGCAAATAAAACAGTGACAAAACCGTCAGGATCATCGGATTTGAGACAGATTACCAACACACCAAATGGTCATCCTCTAAATAAGATTGCGTTGAAACCGACACTCAAGCCACCCAGCAGCATTCCTCCTACACATTCGTATTTCAAGGTAATAAGCAGTGAAAGATACCAACTCTGTGATACACTTGAGGTATACATTGAAGTCTATAATAAGGAGATAAAACAACCCAAAGGAGGCGATTACTTATGGGCGTGGATTTATAATAAAGAATTACTAGCTAGTGCTACGGCAGATGTGATTATTGACCACAAGAATGGCAGCTATACGGCAACATTTCAGTTGCATTGGGCGGGAGCGACATCCATCGCTGTAAGCCTCATTCATTCCAGCGATGCGGTTTCAGTACTTACATATCTGCGTGACAATTATCCCGCAAGGTGTGGTTACGCTGGAAAATTCGTATCTGGGAATATTACAAGCGTCACCCCTTGTCACATCACCACTGATATGTATATCAATGACAAACTGACAAAGGCTGATAGGACATTCTGCAACTTTACCGACGAGAAAACCGGATTTCCATGGTTCTGCGTCAAGCCTGATACACTACCTTGTGATACGTTTGCTTGGCATGTCATTGCCAAAGAACGAATAACACCGTTCATAAACTCTGTACTATCAAAGAAACAACAATCGGTTATGAAGAGGTAAGCTTGTATCAGAGTATGGAATATAAGTTGAAAGTCGACCATAGCGGGGTCTGATGTTATCGTTACAAATCTAAAGAGCATATCAAGGGGTGATCGATTGAAGTCGAACAATTTAAGGATTCGAACAAGTCCATTCAACGAAAAGTATTGCTAAAAGGATTGATCGAATTTTGCCCAGTAGGCCTATTATTGATGAAGATCAAACAGCATTTTGTTAAAGGTCGATATATTGGTGAAAACAAGATGTTATAGAATAGTCAAACAAAACAAAAACATCAAGTATGTTGTTAATAGCTGACTTGGAGAAGGCTTTTGATTCTGTGGAGTGGAATTTTATTAATAGAATTATGACAGTCAAATAAGTACAAAAATAGCATGAGGCTTCCCCACACACACACACACACACACATGAAGCCTTTTTTGGGGGGGGGGACGACCCCGGGTTTCAATCCAACTCGTGTCAAGTGGCTGGGAGTGATTTGTGTTTCTTCCACTCAAGCGACTTGAAATCGTACGCCCGCGACTGGAAGCAGTGGCGGCACCATCATCAAATTGTTGTTTCTTTTTGGGGTGAGGCAGACGAGGACCAGAATAAATGGGGGGGGGGGAAGAATAATTCTGAATTAGAATTAGAAAGAATTGATCTAATTCTAAGTAATTTTGACATCAAAAGTCAACTTTTTCGATTGTTTGGGGGACAAAATGGGTTGGGGCTTGAGCTGAGGAGGCGGGGGAGGGGGGCAAAGGTCGTGGCGGGAGGGGCATGCCCCGCGTAGTGCTGCCACTGACTGGAAGTATGTTTTATGGGTGTAAGGATAACTGATAACGTCAGAAGTGCTTCGGCTATCCCATTAGCAGGCGGCCATGTCGTTTAAAATTTCGTTTCTGTTATGTTTTCAGACCAGCTGCCATCTCTTCTTCAACCAAAATCGTGACCGTCGAATCGCCAGGTAAGGTCAAGAAATAAAATAAAAACCTTCAGACAGACAGATCAAAACAAAAACTGACCATTAGTAGGGTCCCACTGGAAGGTTCATTTGCCCTGGACTAGTAGAATGGTATGGTTTCTTCTAGCATGCTATTACAATCGTGGAACACTATAATTACAATCGTGGAACACTCTATTACAATCCTGTAACGCTCTATTACTATCATGGAACACTCTATCATAATCATGGAACACTCTGTTACAATCCCGGAACCTCCTATTACAATCACGGAACACTCTGTTACAATCCCGGAACACTCTATTATAATCATGGAACACTCTATTACAATCATGGAACACTCTTTTGGAATCATAGAACATTCATTTCCAATCAAGGATGATGGAACTGTCGCAAATCATACCCTCTATTACAACAATTAAACACTCTATTACAACAATCAATGAAACGCTTTATATTACAATAATAAAACACTCTTTAACAATGGAACATTAAATTTATCCGCATTGATTACGTTGTCTCTTTTTTCAGATAATAACATTACATCACGGTGCAAACGCGAGGAACTACAACATTGTTCTTTGGGATTATTGCCTCGACCATCGAACAGCGTAGCAGGGTTTTACTATCGAGATCAATGGAATTCATTGGTGTGCAACAACAGCCAATTCAAAGTTCCAGGAGCGTTAAGTAAGATACGAAAATGCTTGCAAAACCAGACACTCCATTTCTGGGGCGACTCGACCGTTCGACAGTGGTACGAGTATTTTGCAAATATTTTGAAGAGCACATTGGATGAGCACAAAGCCAAAAACACCCACTTCGGTCCACATGTAGCCGTCGATAAGACATTCAACATCAGTTTACATTATCTTCACCATGGCTTCCCCATTCGAAATGGTTGGACACTGGTTAAGGACATTCATTATGTACCGAATATGATTGATGATATAAAGAGTGATGGAAACGAAATCATCGTGTTAACCCTATGGGCCCATTTTACACCAAATGATCTGCCGTTTTATCGGCAACGCTGGGAAGCGATAAAGAGCGCCATTGCACGTTTGAAATTGAGAAACCCAGATGCTCGCATAATGATCAAGTCAGCCAATACGAGAGAGCCGACTTCCATTGATGCAAGTAGTTGGTATGCTAATGAACTAGACAAAGTCATGCGTGATATGATGACTGGAATAGATGACGTGACCATTGTTGATGTTTGGGATATGACTATTGGTCATCGGACAGGTTTTCATATCCATCCGACGGTACAGGTCATATCTCAAGAGATAGATATGCTATTGTCTTTTTTATGCCCTGAAAGAATTTAGAATTAATTAGATTATAATAATAGCAGTGCTTATAGATGAGGTGACCGTTGTTTACATCCAATGTTTATCAACAAACGCAACGGGCGAAGGGACTGGACTGTCGATACACGCTTGAGGGAACAGCATATGACCACAACACTGTCCGCTATGCCGTATTGCCCTTTATAATGCTTTGGCGCGAGTTTTAAAAGCACGGGTCCTAGACAAAACAGGATGCGCGCGCAAACTGCCGGGCAAAGAACAATAGCAACTAGCCACGTTTTGCCCGGTGTGACGTCATCTGTCAGCGCTGTTCCTGGATCTTAAGGTGGAAGGAGTATTATTCCATAGTGTTAAACCCGACCAAATGCATGTTTATGGATGTCACCTTTGCGATGGATCCACCGATACTTACCCCCCTCCGTTTGTATGATCAAAACCTTCATTGCACTGACATGGTGAAGATTCTGGGCATAAAAATTGCTAAAGATCTGAAATGGAACACCCACATTGGTGACATTACGAAACGTGCAAGTGGACGGCTATTTATGCTTAGGGACCGTTCATTATTTATGCTGGAGGGGGGGGTGGGTAAACTATAGGGGGGTCATGTAACTTTCATATGTTGAAATAGGGGGGGTTATGGTTTCACACCACTAAATAACGTCTGGCCCTACCCCCTTTGAGGCAAAAGTCCAAAACCGGCCCGTTTCTATGCCGAAACGGGAGACCTATTGTAAATTACAGTTTAAAATTAGGGTATTTACTGCAAGTTATGGCGAAATTAATATAGTGTGAATTTTGACAGACACATCAGCGTTCTACAGGTCCAAAAAAATTGATGCAATGATGATTTTTTAATATTTTAACAGAGACATTTGTGTTCAGGTCATTTCCGGTATCTGACGCAATAATCTTAATCAACAATTGCGTGTGACCAGGAAAACTCAACTCGTACTTTTTGAAAAGGCTCTAGCTCAAAATTATGCCGGTTACCCCCCATATATGAGTTGTTGAGTTAGTAGTCATGGCTTTCATCTTCAAGTTGAAACCAAATTTCAAGTTACCAGTTTCTTATAACGTCAAGAAATATCCATTTTAAAAGTGTGCATTTCACGTGTAACCCTATGGGAGATGTATTTAGTGGTGTGCAACCTATACAGAGGGTCAAGGCGCTTTGACCTTCACCCCTGCATTGCTGTCTAAACTGACTTGCCGGCAATGATAACTAGACTTCTAGTTAAAATTGGTTCTAACACATATTATTACGGCCCGTACACTTCGTTCTCTTAGTATACACATCTGTTTCATCATGAAAGATCCGTCCGTTTGGTTAAATAAGCTGCAATCTGACTAATTAAAGTCATTATCTAATTTTTTTATCTTTTTTTTTTTGTTTTTTTTGGTTTTTTTAAAGAAGAAAACCGTATATTCCCTGCCCAAAAAAGTTAATTTGAAAAAATATTATGTTTGATTAATGATTTTCTTTTCGAGATATCGACGATTATGTAAATTTTTCTCCATAGAGCTGTGTATAAATGCTCATTTTCTCCACCCCACTGTCTTTTAATGCAAGACCCTGCGACATTAAGACTTCTCGGACACGTGCCATAGACGTAAATGATTACTTTAAACGATTTAAAGTTTATCATGTTTATTTATCGAAATGGCTAAGATATGAGGGTCTAAATTTCGCTAATAGGAACAAAATTTGGAGAAAACCTTTTTTTCTTAAATATCAAAAATATAATTTTAAACGAATTACGCTCTAGTGAGAAGAAAAAAAGATTTGAATACAAGTTTTGCATACTTCCGTAAACTCCCCTCTCAGAACGGCGCGGGGTCTAACATGATCTAAATTGTATTTAAAAAGACATATTTGAAGCAAGAGTTGAACGTAAGCGGTGGGGGGGGGGCATAGGGTATATGGGGGGGGGATAGGGCATGGGGGGGGTAAATTGATTAAGCTGTGTCTACTGAATAGGTCAACCTCACAGAATGTCCTTGTAATTTCAATACTTCCATGCAAAATGTTTTACAACAAGTGATTAGCATAGTGCCGTATGCCTTTTTGACGAGGATCATGGTAATTGATTGATTGAATTGATTGAATTTATTTGGTACTCAAACATACATTGCACATATATACATTATAATACAGCATAAGATACACAAAGAAAATGACATACAAAATATTGCACTTTTGAAACATCAATAAGGACATACAAATAACATTATGGGACAAGAGTACCAAGGATAGCCCAAGAAAGCCATAGAAATATATAGCTTATCCTAAAAGCGTAACCAAAATCTACTTTTCTACTGACATAGCCAATATGGCGCACAATGTCTTTCACTGTTTTTTACCACTTTGAAGTCGTATATTTGATCAAAAATCATAACTACGCATTATGTAAAGTGCAAAAGATTAAGAAAATGAGGCAATAATAAAAAAGTGTCTCCTTCAGGTTTCACACCACTAAATAACGTCTGGCCCTACCCCCTTTGAGGCAAAAGTCCAAAACCGGCCCGTTTCTATGCCGAAACGGGAGACCTATTGTAAATTACAGTTTAAAATTAGGGTATTTACTGCAAGTTATGGCGAAATTAATATAGTGTGAATTTTGACAGACACATCAGCGTTCTACAGGTCCAAAAAAATTGATGCAATGATGATTTTTTAATATTTTAACAGAGACATTTGTGTTCAGGTCATTTCCGGTATCTGACGCAATAATCTTAATCAACAATTGCGTGTGACCAGGAAAACTCAACTCGTACTTTTTGAAAAGGCTCTAGCTCAAAATTATGCCGGTTACCCCCCATATATGAGTTGTTGAGTTAGTAGTCATGGCTTTCATCTTCAAGTTGAAACCAAATTTCAAGTTACCAGTTTCTTATAACGTCAAGAAATATCCATTTTAAAAGTGTGCATTTCACGTGTAACCCTATGGGAGATGTATTTAGTGGTGTGCAACCTTATGTAACTTTTTATTCTTAAACAGGGGGGGGTTGTGTAACTTTGTTTAAACTATAAAGATTGGGGTGATTTTAGAGGCTGTTTTGGGATGTAAATGCCATTTTTTTCTGCGCTTCGCGCATATTTTCTTAAAACAAAATCAACTTCAAAAACTTTTACCATGATACGACTTCTGGACAGCAAATCTTTTGACGATATGGTGGAAAAACATCTATATAATCATCAATGGTCGAGAAATTAGAGCCACAGGGTGTATAATGTTACAAAATCTAATTAAATGATTTTTAAAAATGTGATTATTGCATGCTTTTCACCTCGTCTCATCAGCCTTGCACCAATGCTCAAAAAAGTAGAACGTTTCACTGGATTACATGCAATACGTTTCTGCTCAGAATGTTTTAACTTGTTCAGGTTATAAAGACTCACAAAACCACCCAAAATGTATAAATATGAAGAAAAAAATCCAGCTCGCTACGCTCGCCATTAATAATTTCACACAATAAAAGAAGGGCACAAACAGAATTTGCCAACATATCCATGAACAAAATTCAAAAGGTAAAGACAGCCCCCTTAAATATGTGACCAGTTGATTTTTTCAGGGAGGGGGGGGGGGTTGTGTCAAAAGCTACTGGCTAGCAGGGGGGGGTCATGTAATTTTCAGTTTCAGCTGTAGGGGGGGTTAGGTAATTTTAACATACAAGTCTCGAAATTGTCCCAACCCCCCCCCCCCCCCCCCCCCCTCCACCATAAATAATGAACGGTCCCTTAACATCCTAAAACGGCATGGGCTAAGTGTTAAAGACCTGGTAACAATCTATGTTGCTTTTGTTCGCCCCCTTCTTGAGTATGCTCTACCAGTATGGCATCCTGGTCTGACAGAAAATCTCCACTATGATTTGGAGCGTATTCAGAAGAGGGCGTGTAGAATCATCTTAGGTTTTAACTACATAGGCTATCAGGATGCCTTAATAACATGTGCTATTCCGGAACTCAGGAACTGTAGAGACCAAATTTGTTTAAACTTTGCTAAATCCCTTTTAAAATCTAATGAATTCCGTGGTTGGTTACCAAAATCTAGAGATGAACAAGTGCATAATATGACTCTCCGTAGTGCTCACAAAATAACTGTTCCAAAAACACGTACCCTGCGTTACGCTCGAAGCTCAATTCCATACATGGTCAAACTCTTAAATCATACATTATAGTTCTGTTTCCAATCGGGGGGGGGGGGGGGGGGGGGGGTTGTTGTGTTATGCATGCTTAGTTATTTCTATGAACATAATATTGTTTCTATTGTTCTATATATTACATATTGTAAATATTGTTGTAATTCAGCATTTTGCTGCGATAATGATATGTTTATTAAACCTTGAATTGAATTGTTGGGCCAGCCACAGCAAATGAGCTAAAGTCTAAAAGTCTATCCATCGAAGAGCGATCTTTGGTGCTCGGATGGGCAGGGGAGATGAGCAAAAATAAGATGTGCTGTCTTCTGGCGTATATTTGCTATTTGTCGAAGGATCCAATTTTATTCCAACCTCCAGTCGAACCTCATCTATAATGTGAATTGAAAATTAAGCTGCCTTATGCAAAAACACACAACACTGTTCCAATGCATATTATTCTCATCACACGCATGCACATAGCAGCTACGTCTAGAGTACCATTCAAAGAGAGACAAATATCGAACCATTTGCGCATTATCTGAAATCAAAAGGCTTTGAAATCGTCACCTGTGATTTCGGTCTATGAATAGAATCACAAAGCTGAAAAAGATCGAAAGTGATGGACTTTGAACAGTTACCATAATCGTCACCTATGATTTCGGCATATGAATAAAATCACAAAGCTGAACAAGATCGAAAATGATGGACTTTAAACATTTAGCATAATGTAGGAGGCCACATTTAATTTTTATTTGCTATCTTGTAATGTTTCCAACAGTAAATAATGTTTTTCAGGTTGACCGGGCCTACGATAAAATGGTTATAAAATGATATGAAACTTCGTATCCCTATGTTCTGTCTGCATGTCCGAACCAATCAGATTTCCTTGTTAAGTATAGAAAGAAACAAATACGCTTTACAATGATATGGTATCAATATTGAAAGGTACGATTTTCATTTTCAAACAAATATTATACAATTTGAACGTTGACAAACCGTAAATGAAGTTTATTTTCTGACTTGTAAAATGAAAGGTTGTCTTCATCGGGGTCTATCACTCTACATGTACCTGTTCATAGAGGCCTGTAGTACAGTAGAGCTTAAAAATGGCACCAACTAAGACCATAAAAGATGAGATGCAGCCAGTGCTTGCCAAATTGAAAGCATTTTTTTTAAATGGAGTAATTGGAAGGGAAAGCTATACCTGTCTTTATAACGTCAATTAAACTGACTCTCATGGCACAACGTGGGTTATGATGATAAAAGTAGGTGGGTAACATAATTATTTTTTATTATGGCCGTTTTTCACTCTACTGATTCTATCGATATTTTCGTCAGAAAATAGCCTCCTCTCCCAGTCAATGGAACGGCTCGGACACATGATTGGAAGATCGGTCTCAGATGGATAGACTATTATAGCTCCAATGCGTTTATGGCTGGCTGGCACAACAAGACGGCTTTTGTCAGTGGCAGATTGTAGACCTTGTCTAGATCGAATATAGATGTAAATACACTCAGATAGGGGCTTATATGTGGGAGATTAGATACTATGGTAATGGTCATCGGACCTACAAGACAAAGTAGGCCTATAGCTTCATGGTAGAGTCGGGATCCAATAAACTTTTTTTAAATGTGATTTTCAATGACAACAGAGGATTGAATTAAAGGTACATGAGTTGTACTACCCCGTGTACTACACTATAGTTTGATCAGTTCCAAATTGGCGAAGCCTTTTTTACAGCAGCGAATGAATACAGAAGGACGCGGGTGCGGTGAAAGCAACAAGCGAATTGTGCATCATATGTGTGACGCGTGCGTGCGACTAAAATCGCGTGCGTGTGGCCATAATTACGCGAGTACGCTTGTATACTTTGTGCGCGCATAGATAAAAAACGAATATTTCTCGCCAATTTGGAACTGATCAAACTATCTTACTATAATTCACCGTATGTTGTATGTATGTATGTATGTATGTGAGTATGTATGTATCCTGAAAAGGCTTTCTCATTTTGCATTTTAAAGCCGTGAATATTTCACTGATACTAGATGATGTCTTGAGACGGGTTATAAGCTATAAATGGCCGAAAACCGTACAGAATTGACCGAGATATGAGCAAAATTATGGCAATTTAGGGCCTTTTCAGGCCGGCTTTTGAGACTATTTTTTACGGGCCATGTTTGTTTTTCTCTGCGTACACTGTAACCATGCAGTCGGCGCGCGGAGCACATAACGCGTCGCAGTGCGCCATGCAAAATAAACGCGAACGCGCACGCACCCCTACACACGCGGGCGGGCACTTAGAGAAATACGCTGCGTCACACGGGGTTGGTTATGGGTTAGGCCTTGGGGTTGAGATACGCCACGGGCGGAGACGGGAGCGGGCGGGGACGACTGGGCGGGCGGGGACGACTGGGCGGGCGGGGACGACTGGGCGGGCGGGGACGGCTGGGCGGGCGGGCGGGGGGGGGGGCGGCAGCGGGTCATAAGGTAACGAAATAATGTGGTTTCTGATAAAACAAAACATGATATGGTGAATGGCGGGGAACTTTAGGCCTTTGGGGTTGAGATATGCCACGGGGCGGGCGGGGGCGGTGACGAATGGTGGTTGTGTGTAATGATGTACCGTAATGTGGTTTGGGATGCAGGGGGTTAATGAAGAAATGTGATGCTAAATTGCGTAACGGATATGCCACGGGGCGGGGGGTGGGCGGGGGCGGGCGGGGGCGGGCGGGGGAAGGCGGGGGAAGGCGGGGGAAGGCGGGGGCGGGCGGGGCGGGATGGTGACGGTTGGGGTACGGGAGATGGTTAAGGTTTAGGCCTTGGAGTTAAAATATGCCACGGGGCGTGATATTTTAAATATTGTTCTATTCCTATGTGTTTCGTTATAGATTTTCCAACATTTTGTGTTGTTTCATTTGTAGCCTGTAGGTGTTCTATCTGGTAGGCCCTACTCCCTAGCGGGAGAGCCCGTCCGTAGGACGGGCGTCCCGCTAGTCTTACTATAATTCACCGTATGTTGTATGTATGTATGTATGTATGTGAGTATGTATGTATCCTGAAAAGGCTTTCTCATTTTGCATTTTAAAGCCGTGAATATTTCACTGATACTAAATAAAGACCGGACACGGGTTATAAGCTATAAATGGCCGAAAACCGTACAGAATTGACCGAGATATGAGCAAAATGATGTGCAATTTAGGCCTTTTCAGCCCGGCTTTTGAGACTAATTTCTACGGGCCATGTTTGTTTTTCTCTGCGTACACTGTAACCATGCAGTCGGCGCGCGTTACACATAGCGCGCAGCAGTGCGCCATGCAAAATAAACGCGCACACGCACTACACCCACGCACCCCTACACACGCGGGCGGGCCAATATTGGAGAAATACGCTGCGCCACGGGAGTTGGTTTCGGTTTAGGCCTTGGGGTTGCATAAGCCACGGGGCGGGGGCGGGGCGGTTAGGGGTTGTGTGTAATGATCCCTTTAGGGCCTAGGTTATGCTATGGTTATGTAGTTTGGGATGGGGTTAATAAAGAAATGTATTATTAAATTGCGTAACGATGGTGTCAGATGTGGGATTTGATACTGTATGTGACACGCGGGCGGACAAATATTGGAGAAGTACGCCGCGCTACGGGAGATAGTTAAGGTTAGGCCTTGGCGTTGAGATAAATTGCGGGCGGGGAACTTTGGGCTTTGGGCTTGAGGTATGCCACGGGGAGGGGCGGGGGGGGGGCGGTGACGAATGGGGGTTGTGTGTAATGATGTAATGTGGTTTGGGAGACAGGGGGTTAATGAAAAAAATGTGATGCTAAATTGCGTAACGGATATGCCACTGGACGGGGCCGGGAGGGGACAGGGAGGGGGAGGGACGGGTGGGGTACGGGAGATGGTTAAGGTTTAGGCCTTGGTGTTGAAATATGCCACGGGGCGTGTGCGGGCGGGGGGTAATTTTCAAAAAAAAATTAAATTGAAATTTAAAAACTTTTGAATTAGGCTACAAAGCCTTTTGATTTAAAACAAAAATGTTTTAAATATTGTTCTATTCCTATGTGTTTCGTTATAAATTTTCAACACTTTATTTTTGTAGGTGTCTATCTGGTAGGCCCTACTCCCTAGCGGGAGAGCCCGTCCGCAGGACGGGCGTGCCGCTAGTAGCAATAATAAGTCTTAGGACACTTGGTTATGATGTCAAAATCATCCCAGATATTAAATTTGGGCTGCAATATTTCACTATTCTATGAGTTAAACAAAATTAATGTGTTGCTAAATCTCTTCTCATTAATACTGTTTCCAACAACATCTGCACATTCGACCCCATGAAATTGAAGAAAATAATGTGCCTCCTTGAATCCCAATACAGGGCATTGGTCAAAATGTACATTTTCACTCCATTCACTCAAAATGCTACTTGTCCGAGAAAAAAATCAAACAATATTTGCGGTCAATAGGGGTCAAAATGGATATTTTCATTTCTCGCCCTCAAAATGCTATTTTTCGGGAGGGAAATGATCGATGATTGTCAGAATTGGTCAAAAGAGTACATATGGGTTGTTCAGCGATTATAAGTGACAGGTCATATTGGGTCAGTAGGGGTCATTGACCTAAACAGGGGTAAAATGTAAGACATGCTCCAATTTTGACCGGACTTATTTCATCTTGTACGCATGTATAAGTCTTAAGGGTGCATACCACTATTACGCGCTACAGTGTGTTTGTATTTAATGAAAACTTGGAATGTTCATTAACACACATAGATCTAACCTGTGTCAAAAACTCAGACCGGGTTGACCGATTACATTTTTCTATATTTTCCCCCTTTATACGGAGTAGTATTTTTAACACGAAATTACACCTTGTAACCCGTTGTGACCAATGTGTATCCGTCCGCCAATATTTTCAAATAAAACAGTAGATGTATACTCTTTTCATTCGAATTATCTAGGGTATACTTCAGTGAGCAAATATAGACCAAATTCAATAATTTTGTATGACAAATCATGTCAATATTTAGTAACCATTCTTTCCGTTATTTAGGAACTACATTCGTGATCGCGATCGACGGAAGCTGTGGCGTTAACTGTAATAGTGGTGTACACCCTTGAAAAAAGTCAATCATGACCTTGGGTCTAAGGTCACAAAAAGGTCACTAGGGGTCAAAATGTAAATTTACACCGGTACCAGCTCTGACTTAGCTGGTACTGTCAGATTAGATAAACCTACATTGTAATACTCTGACTTCTCTGGTATTGCCAGATTAGGTAAACCTACATTGTGATACTCTGACTTCGCTGCACACAGAAAATGTTTACACAATTAATTAAGTTGTGTACAAAATACACAAGTTATTTTTACATAACTTGTGTATTTTATACACAAATACTGTGTGAAAGGTTTACATATTTAACATAATTATGTAAACATTTTTCTGTGTGTGGTACTACCAGATTAGGTAAACCTACATTGTGAAACTCTGACTTTGCTGGTACTGCCAGATTAGGTTAACCTACATTGTAATACTCTGACTTCTCTGGTATTGCCAGATTAGGTAAACCTACATTGTGATACTCTGACTTCACTGGTACTGCCAGATTAGGTACACCTACATTGTGATACTCTGACTTGACAATTGTCCGCCATATGATCCTTCTGTCATATGATAAAATGGTCAAAGGTCAATATCCACAACTAATATCCGTGTTCTGATCACAAGTAATCTCTAGTTTCAATTTGTTTTTCTTATAGACTCGGACATTTTTTGGGCATTTCGTTACCAACATTTCTGCATAGGAATTAATCCGATACAACATGAAATTACTTAACACTTTTACGCGGCAGGCGTCTACAGACGACATTCCAAAATGTCACCAAACGGTTTCAAAAATGTCAAAATTAGTAAGTTTCATTACCATATTTGGAATAACAATGAGACATGCATTAAAAATAAGTACAAACATTCCTAGTATTGGTTCAGTAATTCTTGAGATTGAAGTCCTTGAAAGTTGGGAAAGGTTTCTGAAAAATCTTGTTTTGTATTAAATTTGGTAAAACCAGTATTATACTATTTTGATAGAGGGCGCTCACACTGTTTTAAAAGTGGTCACACACACACACCACCACAACGCCTTGATGAAAGGCTAGGCCAGCGGTAAACTAGTCTACTGGAGTATACCCTTTTATATAGAGATAGAGGGCTCACTCATTGTGACTGCTCCCAAAACCGCCTGCTCCCTATCCTCTGATCTTATTGCTCGGTTCTCGGATGGGAGCGGTTTTTGGCAAGATGAAGTATCAGAGGGTGTTATTCGATTGTGCGACAGTGAAATTATATATACATGGTATATGAATAAGACTAGCAGTAGACCATCCAGAGATGTGTTTATAAATGTATCACAGCATTTTTGGGGGTTAAATAAAGTGCTTAGATAGAAGGTTCCAATAAAGGGGTGCCAAAATAGAAAACGACTTTAGGCCATTTTCAGTATAAAAATACTATTTTTGGGAAATGTTTGCGTTTTTTAGTGTAAATATTATGTTTAACAATGTACTATCTGCCAGTAATCAGTTTGACCTGATTTAATGTTTATTTAAGGAATAACCGGTACTTGAATCTGCTAAAATATAAAGAAAATAAAAGCACCAAGGAGTATAATAGGGAATTTTTCTCAGTTTTGTAATTCTTTTTGCCACTATGATTGCTAAGGAAAAAAAAAGATGTGTCTCAAAGCTTGCGAAGGCTTCAAAATCGGGCGATGCGCGCAGTTTTTTGTCTTCCATTTTATTTATTTTTACATTTTTTATATTTGTGTGTCAATTTTTACTCTTACTATTGCAACCGTTGACACTTTCTGATATTGTTTTTTTCATTTGAAATGAATATTGTGATGTAGTTGTGTAAAGAACAATTGTGCAGCATTTTTTTGAAGAACTGAGTCATGTAAAAGTTTGAGAAAAGGAAAATCTACCTATATTTTTAATAAAAACTCGAAATAAAAATGTGTAGGGAAATTTCCTGCATTTCAGACACTGTATTTTTGGCATTTCAAAACCAATGCGCGCGGAAGCTTTGAGCAAACCTATTTTCTTTTTTGGCCTAATTGCTTACTCTATCATGCGATGTGTGAATAAATCAGCAAACTGTCATAACTCTATCTGGATGAATGGGTCTGGAGTGAGCTGTGAAGAATGAAAGTCTTTGCTATCTTTACACACACACCAACAGTGCGTAATCACAAACAAATCAATGATTTCCTATACCTAGTGCAACTTTGCTGTTGTTATGCGTGGTCATTGAAACCGCCATAACTTTTAAAAAGTATCCATTAGATTTTGTTGAATGAGGTATCAAACTTCGGGGAAGAAATCTGCTCATTTAATGTATATCTCAGATTTTTGGTACCGATTATCTGTTTTAAATTAGCCAACCTCAAAGCATCTGGTCAGGGACTTTTGTTGCTAGGTGTAGATGTGACTGTTGTTTACATCAGAAGTGTTTACAAAATTGATCCTGGTCAGGGAGTCTATAATTATCGAAGATGTATCTTCCCAAACAAAACCCGCTTGCTTAGGCGTAAATTCACATGTGATGAAGTTACAGAGGGGTATATCATGGTTATAGCAACCCAGACAAGATGAGGCGCGATAATTGTTATCGTCCCAAAACACATGGCATGGCACAGAGATTTTACATGTTCGACACGCTTTGCCTATTGAAAGCAGGGCGTTTTGACTTTATAAACTCCAGGGGAGAGCAAACCTGATAATTTTTGTCATACTCCACCCAATCCCTTCATTTACCAGGTGTATTTTTCAAAGATTCTCTAGTCTTTAGCACACATGGACACAAATAATAAATATTAATTAAGTATCATTATATTTTTAAAAAACTGATCAATCATACTAATCAATCAATCAATAGTTTATTTATTTATTTTTTAACCGGGTTAGCAACTAAGCAGTGTCAAATGTTATCAATTCCTTTTTCCGTTCTTTATGACCAATAAATTTCATCTCATTTCACTTTTTATGAACAAAATTAGGATAGTACATGTAGTATCAAGTTTCTTCTATCAGATGGTAGATTGAACACTGGTGATGATGGTACACCATCTGAGAGCAACAAGACGGGGCGGGCCACGCAGTGGTTAGCATGAATAATGAAACGAGCCGATTACCATGTGGTGTTGACGCGGTTTCCTGATAAGTCAAACGAATGATTGACACTTCTTGGTTCAGTGATTGCCTAATCGCACGTCAATGATCGTCCTAGTTGTAGCTATTTCTGGTTGTTTATGCGCAGATAGCGTGTTTCACAGGCCTGGTCTGGTCTGAAGACATGCTAGAGGTTCTAGTCCATGAGTACTGCATACATACTATTCAAAAGCAAAATACTCATCACTGAACGCCAATTTTTTAAATGCACCTGCCCTTATGGTGGGTACGCATACTGCCGGGTGCCCTGGTCTCTCATTGTGCTTAGGGATGCACACCAAGACTACTGCACTATTCTGCACCGTAAGTAATGATCAATCAAGTGTGAATTTAATTTACAATGCACATTCCCTGTAGGTGCACAAGCATACCGCCAGGCACTTTGTCACAGGTCACATCATGTATAGATAGTTAAATGATGACAAATAGAGTAAAATCTAACCTTAAAGAGTCAATGGTTATTTAACATGATGGTATTATAGATTCATACTCATATCCAGTACTTTACTTCAAAATCTTTCAAAGAATAACACAAAACCAACACATTATTTAGGACTATGCACATAATGCATTGATTATTTTTATTTGATCACCAAACAAGACTTTGTGATTGTCATAGACAAAAAAATTAATCTAGAGGCAACGAAAAGAAGGAAAAAACCCTGTTCTACAGGTAACCGGACCTCTTTGGTAGGGTCGGTCAGCTGGGTCGTTTTGTAATTTTCAGCAATTTTCGAAATGTTCAAAAATTTCAAAAAAGAATCAAATAAGAATACAAATGGTCAGTCGTGTCCATAGAACAGGGGTTTTTCCTTCATCGTCACCTAACAGCAATCGCTATAATAATTATTATTAGTCTCTTAACACTGACTTCCCACATCACTTTTAGTTTTGCCATATACAAAACAGATTTTTCAGAAACATTTCCAATTTTCAAAGTCTATCTCAAGGATTACTGAACCAATACTAGGCATGTTTGTATTTATTTCAATGCATATCTCATGGTGATTCCCAAATATTGTAATGAAATTCACTATTTTTGACATTTTTGAAACATTTTGTGAAATTTTGGAATGTCGTCTGCAGACGCCTGCCCTGTGGAAAGTGTTAATTAAACAAAGTAAAAGGTAGCAATGGGTTATTCCATACACCCTCTATGGAAGACAGTACTTAATTTTTCCCACAGGGAGTGTAAATTTCAAATGGGGTTACCAACAAACGTGACTCCGTTTGATGTCTACACTCCCTGTGTGGACATTTTGTCTTCCATACATGTCTTCCATAAATGGATTTCAACTGGACTAGCTCTATTAACCCTAACGCTACTACGTCTCACAGTCACCTCACAGCCAGCACCACGTGGCTTGCGCGCGCACAAGTTCTATCTCCTGTAGCACTAAACTACGGGTATATATGGTCTCCGATTTCTTAGCCTGTGAAGCCCTCCCCCCGTGGCTGAGTGTTAGTATATCTCGCCTGTCACGAGGCCGACCCGGGTTCAACTCCCGGCGCCGGCGGACATAATTTTCCCCATTTTTTATTTAACCCCCTCCCCCTGTTCTTCGTTCCATCCCCACTGCCACGTTCTAGGGTTAGGGTTAATACGACACCACACAGTGCATTTCTATAACCCTAACGCTACTACGTCTCACAGTCACCTCACAGCCAGCACCACGTGGCTTGCGCGCACAAGTTCTATCTCCTGTAGCACTAAACTACGGGTATATATGGTCTCCGATTTCTTAGCCTGTGAAGCCCTCCCCCCGTGGCTGAGTGTTAGTATATCTCGCCTGTCACGAGGCCGACCCGGGTTCAACTCCCGGCGCCGGCGGACATAATTTTTCCCATTTTTTATTTAACCCCCTCCCCCTGTTCTTCGTTCCATCCCCACTGCCACGTTCTAGGGTTAGGGTTAATACGACACCACACAGTGCATTAAATTAACCCTAACGCTACTACGTCTCACAGTCACCTCACAGCCAGCACCACGTGGCTTGCGCGCACAAGTTCTATCTCCTGTAGCACTAAACTACGGGTATATATGGTCTCCGATTTCTTAGCCTGTGAAGCCCTCCCCCTTGGCTGAGTGTTAGTATATCTCGCCTGTCACGAGGCCGACCCGGGTTCAACTCCCGGCGCCGGCGGACATAATTTTTCCCATTTTTTATTTAACCCCCTCCCCCTGTTCTTCGTTCCATCCCCACTGCCACGTTCTAGGGTTAGGGTTAATACGACACCACACAGTGCATTAAATTAACCCTAACGCTACTACGTCTCACAGTCACCTCACAGCCAGCACCACGTGGCTTGCGCGCGCACAAGTTTTATCTCCTGTAGCACTAAACTACGGGTATATATGGTCTCCGATTTCTTAGCCTGTGAAGCCCTCCCCCCGTGGCTGAGTGTTAGTATATCTCGCCTGTCACGAGGCCGACCCGGGTTCAACTCCCGGCGCCGGCGGACATAATTTTTCCCATTTTTTATTTAACCCCCTCCCCCTGTTCTTCGTTCCATCCCCACTGCCACGTTCTAGGGTTAGGGTTAAAGTTTATGCCAGATTTACATTGCAATGCAATAGCACTATGGAAGACATTACCTAATCTTCCACACAGGGAGTGTGAATTTCAAATGGGGTTACCTGCAAACGTGACTCCGTTTGATGTCTACACTCCCTGTGTGGACAATTTGGGTCATGTCATCCAAAAATGGATTTAACTGGAATAGCTCAATTAAAATGTATGCCAGCTTT
This sequence comes from Ophiura sarsii, assembly GCA_035610835.1. Taxonomy (NCBI): domain Eukaryota; kingdom Metazoa; phylum Echinodermata; class Ophiuroidea; order Amphilepidida; family Ophiuridae; genus Ophiura; species Ophiura sarsii. Next base: position 24,861,581 of record CM069459.1, on the reverse strand, counting down.
ACATTCAAATATGATAATGCCTTATGACCAATTCTACAACAATTTATAGCAAACCTATTTTGAAGAATACACTGTTTCAAAACAATCATGACAAAGTTAAACTTACTTACTACCATTCAAACAAAAATACAACGACTTGATTTTTCAAATAAACGATACAATGTCGTCTACAAAATCACATACTTTTTTGGTATTGAGAGTTTATCAGACAAATTCAAAACATTGAGACAACATTTTTGATCTCGACTTATATTTACTTGTTCTTAGATAAGTTTCGTCAAATAAAATCTATTGGTGGAGTAAAAAATACCTAGTCTTTGGTATGGTAAAATGTATCTCTTTATTTGGTTAAAAAAATCAGAGGTATAGACCTTCCGGAATATAATCCCATACGGTCATTTTGTCCAATCTTCAGGCGAATAAATTTGGTTATATATAGGGAAATAACATGATCACTGATTTCCCCTACCCCTATATGTTACATAGGTTGAGGGAAATAACGTAATCACAGATTTTCCCTACCCTATCCATGATACATAGGGTTAGGGAAATAATGTGATCACAGATGTTCCCTACCCCTATACCCTATATATGTTACATAGGGTTAAGGAAATAATGTGATCACAGATGTTCCCTACCCCTATACTGTACCTCTATACAATAGGGTTAGGAAATAATGTGATCACATATGTTCCCTACCCCTATACCCTATATATGCTACATAGGGTTAGGGAAATAATGTGATCACAGATGTTCCCTACCCCTATACCCTATATACATTATGTTACATAGAGTTAGGGAAATAATGTGATCACAGATGTTCCCTACCTCTATACCCCGATATATGTTACATAGGGTTAAGGAAATAATGTGATCACAGATGTTCCCTACCCCTATACTGTACCTCTATACATTTTACATAGGTAAATAATAACAATTGATGATGGCCTATAAGCATGATTCTAGCAGAATCTATGACAAGCGAAACTTAATTAAATAAACGCGAGGATCAAGCAAATGATACCAGGCGAGTAATTGAAATGAATAAATAATATATAGGTTCGAGGCTGTGTATTTTTAAGGTCTTTGTTAATTTAATTCTCGCCAGTTTGTCCGAGTCTATATATCATTTTACATAGGGTTAGGGAAATAATGTGATCACATATGTTCCCTACCCCTATACCCTATATATGCTACATAGGGTTAGGGAAATAACATCACAGATGTTCCCTACCCCTATACCCTATATATGCTACATAGGGTTAGGGAAATAATGTGATCACAGATGTTCCCTACCCCTATATGTTACATAGGGTTATGTCCCTATATGTTAATTGTGTTCAAAAGTTGTTGTTCATACTTTTCAGGAATTAGAAGTCTACACATGATGAATAGCTTTTCTGAATAATCAATCAAAATGATTTTGATCCACTTAATTTTGGAGCCTATAAAAAACCACTCATAAACTGACTCTTAAATGACATTAACCATCTCATGCAAAGAATAAAAGCAAGATACAGGGTGAGTCAAGAAGACTGCAATAGTGGAAAGAAGCCATTTTGTTTTCAAAACCAAAATGAATTTTAAAACTTTTTAAACGTTGCAAAAATGCTGTATTTAATCCTAACTTTGTGTGAAAAAATGAAGTCGATCGCATTTTTCGTTTGTATTTGGTGACCCTCTTTGCTGCACAACCACAATTACATGTTTGTCCACGAGCAGTGTGATTTTCATTTGAAATGGCACACATTGCATTTTCATATTTGAATATCCCGCCAACAAAAAAATGGAAAATTTCAGTTTTTTATAAAAATTTAGAACATTATACGCTTTCATTGCATGGGTACGATTATAATTGATTATGCTAACTCACATGTAAACAAGAAAGGATGCATCAAATTCCAATAACATCACAAATGAACTCAAGTTTCCAAATTTGAATGAGAGACACATTTTGCGATCTGATGCATATTTTGGGTATCTCGTGGACAACGTGTAAAATGGGTGCACTGGTCAAAAGGTTCACCAAAGACAAACGGAAAATGCGATCGACTTCATTTTTCCACACAAAGTTAAGATTAAATACATCATTCTTGCAACGTTTAAAAAGTTTTAAAATTCATTTTGGTTTTGAAAACAAAATGGCTTCTTTCCACTATTGCAGTCTTTTTGACTCACCCTGTATACCAATGGGATATGGGTGTGATGAAACAATGAATCACAAGGGAGAATAATGCGATACAACAGGGGAAAACACTATGGCAAGCAATAGGCAATAGGAATTGCTGTGCACTAATAAACGTAAACGATTAGGACCGAGGTTTCAAGTGGATATACCACCCTTCATCACAGACAAAATATAAAAACCAAATGTGGTAAGAACTATAAAGAAGATAGTGAAATACACAAATTCACCACTATAATTATAGCACAATGTCATTAGTTGTTTACTCGACATCCAAGTTACCACACATGTCTCATGGAATAATTACAATGTGTGACCCATCACATAAAAACAGACCAGTTGTCGGCAAAACTCCTTTGCTGAACATAGCAAAAGAAGACAATGAAAAATAAAGAAAATACAAATATCTTATAACCCTTCAAGCTGCAGAAAATCTTTGTTTCATGTTTAATTACAGAAGGTGTCATATTAAAGATAAAGAATAACTTAGAAACATACATTTTTAATGTCATTTTTCATTTCTGGAGACAACTGGTCTGTTTTGATGCGATTGGTCACATATTATCTGAAGAAACTGGGAAAGCATGATCTCATTTTTGAAGAAAAAAAATTGTCATACGCATGCATCTCCATCAACAGACACCATGTTTCACACATACAACTTTACGAAACTAAATATTGGCCTAATAGATAATAAATAACATAAATACAAGTGGCAAACTCCAGGCTCAAGAATGATCATAATTGCACAAAAATGAAATAAATAATAATATGTACAGGGTTGTCCCAAAAAGTAGTGAAGCCAAAATAATAATTTTGGAGCATTATTTTTGGCATCAGAAAAAAACAAGAAGAAAAACTGATTTAAACTTTCCAGGATCAAATTTCATTATTTCTGTAATCTACCTGGGGGTGAATACAAGGTCAGTGATGCTCTATGCAGGCTTTCTCAACTAGATTTACTGATGCTCCACATTTAGTAACCAACTTTTTCAAGCCACACTTGGGGTCCAGCGCCCCCTTAAGCTCCTGGGTTTTTAACTGACTTTAAATCGCCTCTCGTTGGACAAATTGTTTTAGAATTTACAATTCAAGTTATTTTTCAGAGGAAAACAGGGCTCGGTGTGATGGAAGGGCAAGTTTTTTCTCGCGGATGGTCAGTGGTTGATTTTAGTTGGGTTTTTTTAAACCACTCTCGCGCCACTTAGGATGCCTTAATGCGCCAGTTGAGAAAGCCTGCTCTTATGGGTCACTTTTTGCAGAAATCCTTAAACATGGGGTTGAGTTGTGCTGGAAAACAGGGCCCCAAATCGTGAAAAAACCAAACATTGGTCCCATATCGCGAAAAACAGTCATATCAGTCATTTTTTGAGGTAAAAGAACTTACACTTAAGTGGGTCAGGATTTCAAGCCTCCAGTGCCACACCCTCTACCAAGAAATAATTAGATTACCCCTGTTATTTATATTGCTATTTATAAAATTCAAACATAGGCTTCCTTATTTTTGGGACATTGTTTTTGCAGGCTGTCACAAAGTGACTTAACTAGGGGGTCACGGGCCCATACTCCAAACCAATCCAGATAATCTGATCCGTTTGTGAATCGGTGGTTGGCTGCCTGTAAAAATTCTATGTCAAGAGACTCTGTACCAGCAGTGGTGTAGCTAGGATGTCATGGGGGGGGGGGCAAAAAATAAAAGTGAACCGTCAAGGACTTTCACAGTCTGTCAACTTTTGAGAATTGCCAATTTGAAACTGATTATTTAACTATAGACATGTCGATCCCTCTGGTATCCAGAGAAAAATCAGCTGACATGTTTTATGAATACATTCAAACTTTATTTTGTTCGGATTTTGTTCAAATTAAATTTGATCATTTTTGTGACTCTTTTTTAAACTGATGATTTTGAAACGTAAAATTGAATACCAATTCAGTGATTGAGTGGACATTCTTGAAAAAAAGGTGTTTGTAATTCTGATTTCATGATTATTCTAACCAATCTGAAAACAAAATCTTAAATTACTTAATATTATTAATCGGAGGTAACAACAAACTAAACGTGTATTTAAAAAATGCTAAAAACCCTAGTTTTCTCTGAATTTTCAAACCCTATCTATTGCACACATTATTTTGAGGGTTTAGCGCAACAAGGCTGCATCTGCAAAAGCTGCCAGATGTTATCAGATGAAGTAGTCTATATAGCAGACCCCTTGATATAAACTAAAAGTAACACATGGCAGCTATAGCAGATAGGACATTTTCGCACTAACATAACATATCACTATCAGTTATGAGAAACGGTTAGCTACAATTAGCTGCCTCACATTAGAAACACAATCTCACAAATGGCAGCTATTGCAGATAGGACTTTGTTGCACTCAACCATCGCTATGAACAATCAAGTCATTGTGTGTTTTCCCTATAAGAATATTTGTGACGCATCAGGTCACATGTTACCTCTTATCTACTCTTTGGGGAAAAATTGAGATTTTTACAACATCTAAAAGAATATCAACAAGCTTTTCAATGTATGAAGTAATTATGTTATTCAGTTTTGCTAGTAAATATGTCTAGGCCTAACCATTTTGGGCTATTTTTACAATGATGACTCGTGACTATCGGCCCAAGCAACCCTTAGGGCGGATTCAGGTTGAAAAAGACACCCTTGTTTTCTGAAATTGGTGATTTTGATACCCTTAGCATGGGCCCACTCGAGCGCGTGTTGTGGTCGGAAAAAGCACCCTTAATCTGCGTTTTCGTTCACACGGAAGATTACAACATTATACCTGACTGCACCCCCCTCCCCCGGGCTTTTCAATGATACGGATGGGAAATGGGAAGTAATACTGTTGGAAATGTGGAAGAGAAATATTCATTTGTAGTCTCTTTAGGCTATATTACAAAAATCTTTTGTTTTTCAGTTTTCAATACCTAGTGCGGAATGCGTTTTTTTTATAAATATAAAATATTGAAATCCTTGTAAAAGCGACCTTTTGTATTTAAAATGATGTGATCAATAAAAATCTGAAAAATCTGAGAAACTTTGGGATTTTTTTTTGTTTTTTGAAGAAGAAAAAAATAAAATTAAAAAATTAAAAACATCTTCTAACGCGCATCAATTAACTAATGCGCGCGGGAGCTTTGAGACAAAAGATTTTTTTTAATATAGCCTTATATTTTACAAGCTATTTTGCTCTATATCCCAAAATAAGCCTGGCTGACAAGTTTTACCTATGACGTGATGTGTCACATTTGTACTGTCTGCTCGATGGCAGTCCAGTGTAGGCGACACCATTGCATATTCTAGTGATTGGGAAATAATATCTGTTGCATAACTTTTATAAGTGATGCTGATAACAAGCTTTGCGATCCAGGTCGCTCCCGATGACGTAATTGACATCATTTGTTGTTCAATTGAATGCAATCAGGTCAGCGGCAACCTCACAAGACTTTCCAAAAGTTGGAACATCAGGTCGCTAGGCCTGAATCGCTACAGTTGACTTCAATCCAACTCGTATGCGACTAGTCGCCTCGATCTGTTGAGTTGCTGTGACAGATTTGCGTTACATAGTCCACTCGAGCGACCTGAGATCGCCACGACCTGCGACTGGCTAGTATGTAATGAGCATAACAGCATCCGCCATGTTACCAGTTATTTATTGGTGGTATTGAACAGAAATGTGTTCCTGGTGACATTACCTATCATTTTCATTGAAATTCTTCACTTACTCTTAGTTTTTTAAGGTAGGCGACACCTGATATAACCCTGTACAAGGTAGGTAGGTAGGTAGCCATAACTATCCTTTGTCATAGAGGGCCTGGTGGAGTTAGGCTAAGCCATGACTATCCTTTGTCATAAACTAGTTCTTTCTTTGCTCCATTTCATATGTAACCAACTCTCTGGAGTGGTACAACGTACCCTGAATTCCCTCGAGTATGGCCCGCTGCCTCCACCTATATATAGACTGTGTCATAGAGGGCCTGGTGGAGTTAGGCTAAGCCATGACTATCCTTTGTCATAAACTAGTTCTTTCTTTGCTCCATTTCATATGTAACCAACTCTCTGGAGTGGTACAACGTACCCTGAATTCCCTTGAGTATAGCCCGCTGCCTCCACCTATAGACTGTGTCATAGAGGGCCTGGTGGAGTTAGGCTAAGCCATGACTATCATTTGTCATAAACTAGTTCTTTCTTTGCTCCATTTCATCTGCAACCAACTCCTTGGAGTGGTACAATGTACCCTGAATTCCCTCGAGTATGGCCCGCTACCTCAACCCATAGACTGTGTCATAGAGGGCCTGGTGGAGTTAGGCTAAGCCATGACTATCCTTTGTCATAAACTAGTTCTTTCTTTGCTCCATTTCATCTGCAACCAACTCCTTGGAGTGGTACAGTGTACCCTGAATTCTCTCGAGTATGGCCCGCTGCCTCCACCTATAGACTGTGTCATAGAGGGCATGGTGGAGTTAGGCTAAGCCATGACTATCCTTTGTCATAAACTAGTTCTTTCTTTACTCCATTTCATCTGCAACCAACTCCTTGGAGTGGTACAGTGTACCCTGAATTCTCTCGAGTATGGCCCGCTGCCTCCACCTATAGACTGTGTCATAGAGGGGCCTGGTGGAGTTAGGCTAAGCCATGACTATCCTTTGTCATAAACTAGTTCTTTCTTTACTCCATTTCATCTGCAACCAACTCCTTGGAGTGGTACAGTGTACCCTGAATTCTCTCGAGTATGGCCCGCTGCCTCCACCTATAGACTGTGTCATAGAGGGCATGGTGGAGTTAGGCTAAGCCATGACTATCCTTTGTCATAAACTAGTTCTTTCTTTGCTCCATTTCATCTGCAACCAACTCCTTGGAGTGGTACAGTGTACCCTGAATTCTCTCGAGTATGGCCCGCTGCCTCCACCTATAGACTGTGTCATAGAGGGGCCTGGTGGAGTTAGGCTAAGCCATGACTATCCTTTGTCATAAACTAGTTCTTTCTTTACTCCATTTCATCTGCAACCAACTCCTTGGAGTGGTACAGTGTACCCTGAATTCTCTCGAGTATGGCCCGCTGCCTCCACCTATAGACTGTGTCATAGAGGGCATGGTGGAGTTAGGCTAAGCCATGACTATCCTTTGTCATAAACTAGTTCTTTCTTTACTCCATTTCATCTGCAACCAACTCCTTGGAGTGGTACAATGTACCCTGAATTCCCTCGAGTATGGCCCACTGCCTCCGCCTATAGACTGTGAAAGAGAGTAACAATACACAAATGATAAGTTTGTTATAAGTATAAAATACCGGTATTTATAAAAAGGGAATGTTGATTTGACTAAGTGCTCCCATAGTATGATGATGGGAAGGGGGCATTTGAGACTGGATAGGTATACTGATAATATCACTTGGCAACAGAGAACATGCAAAAATAGAGTTCTTTGGGTATGAAAATGCCACACTGTCCTTCCTCCTTAACCCTAGATTGACTTTACCTGATTGACCTTGTCTCTTAAACCTAGTTAGTAGACTCTACCTGATTGATCCTGCCTCCTTAACCCTAGTTAGACTATACATGTTTGTCACAGTTAGCATTATCATGTTATATTGAGATAGCCCCGTAAGTGCTGATTATATTGATGCCCAACTCTCTCTCTCGAATTTAGCCAACATACGTAATTGATCCGCCACACTAAAATCTACTTACAGTTTATGTTTAGTCAGTTACAAATTGGCGAGAAAAATGCTATTTCTATTTCTCAGCACGCAAAAGATATTCAAGCGTACCCGCACAGTTGTGACGTATGCACATTCATGCATCACATGTTAGGATTCACAGTGCCTCTTGTTGCGTCATGCGAGCCTTGTGCATGCCCATGCTCGTTAGTAATTAACCTGATTAATGGTGATAGCCTCCACATGGACGCAGGTCACATGCGGTTGACCTCGCGTAAAGTATGCAAGGTCAACCTCACAAAAAAAACCTGTTGCAACGGACATCCGAAGAGCTAAATATGTAAGCTCTACCTCACCGCTCTGATTGGTTCGAAGCATTTTGTGAGTTTTCAAGCATGAGCGTGCAGCTGATCGAAGTGCGCCCGCATATGTTGGACTTTGGCCAGGAAAATATGTGCTGTACGTCCATTGCTGATTACATTGATGCTCCGCCCTCTCTCCTAAACCCTAGTTAATACACTTGACCTGATTGACCAACCCCACTTCAAACCGAGTTACTAAACTTTACCTAATTGACCCTAGACTCTTAATCCTAGTTAGTAGAATTTACCTGATTGTCATAATTAGCATGGTGATACGGTGATAACCTCCACATAGATGATGGGCCTGCAACCCCTCTCATGTAGCTACTGCCATTAGACCTTACCTAATTGACCCTAGACTCTTAATCCTAGTTAGTAGAATTTACCTGATTGTCATAGTTAGTATGGTGATACGGTGATAACCTCCACATGGATGATGGGCCTGCAACCCCTCTCATGTAACTACTACCATAAGACCTTACCTAATTGATCCTAGACTCTTAATGCTACTTAGTAGAATTTACCTGATTGTCATAGTTAGAATGGTGATACGGTGATAATCTCCACATGGATGATGGGTCTGTAACCCCTCTCATGTAACTACTGCCACCTGCAGCATGGTGCCCAACATATTGAGTGTTTCCTCTAGAGGCAAGTCTGAAATTATAATAATAATTATAATAAAACCATATTTATTTCCTAATAACAGATAAACAGGAATACAAAATAACAAATTTAGATAAACACATCTAAATACAAATATTGGAAAGCCATTGTGAACAAATGAGTCTTTAACCCTTTGAACCCTGAGTTATTGGTGGGGGACTGTAGCTCCACCCTGAGTTATTTTCGCGAATAATGGATAATTCTATGTGTAGTGATTTCCCTATCTTACACCCTCTGATTGATCGTTATATTGTGATATTCTGCCCTCTATCATCGTAATAAAACATCTGTTTTTTGTCAGCTTTATTCTGTTTTTTATCGCCAAAATTGCTATTCATAAGGGACCGTTCATTATTTATGGTGGAGGGGGGTTGGGTAAAATATAGGGGGGGTCATGTAACTTTCATATGTTGAAATAGGGGGGGTTATGTAACTTTTTATTCTTGAACAGGGGGGTTGTGTAAATTTGTTTAAACTATAAAGATGGTGGTGATTGGAGTGATTTTAGAGGCTATTTTGGAGTGTAAATGCCATATTTTTTTCTGCGCTTCGCGCATATTTTCTTAAAACCTATCAACTTCAAAAACTTTTACTATGAGACGACTTCTGGACAGCAAATCGACGATATTGTGGAAAACATCTATATAATCTATATAATCATCAATGGTCGAGACATTAGAGCCACAGGGTGTATAATGTTACAAAATCAAATTTTATGATTGAAAAATGTGATTTATTGCATGCTTTTCACCTCATCTCCGCTTTGAACCAATGCTCACAAAAGTAGAGCATTTCACTGGATACGTTTCTGCTCAGAATGTTCTAACTTATTCGGGTTATAAAGACTCACAAAATCACCTAAAATGTATAAATATGAACAAACTCGCTACGCTCGCCATTACTAATTTCACACAATAAAAAGAAGGGGCATCATAAAATTATTGGCCGTTCAGATAGGGCACAAACAAAATTTGCCAATGTATCCATTAAGTATATTAAGTATGTGACAAGTTGATATTTTTCGGGGGGGGGGGGGGGGGGGGGGTTGTGTAAAAAGCTACTGATTAGTAGGGGGGGTCATGTAATTTTCAGTTTCAGCTGTAGGGGGGTTAGATAATTTTAACATACGAGTCTCGAATTTGTCCCAACCCCCCCTCCACCATAAATAATGAACGGTCCCTAACCGTACTACAATGCATTACTGTCTACCTGAGAATTATCTGCGCATGCGTATTCATCTCATTTCGTGCTATTTTTGACAGTTTCCATCAGCAAATGACATCAAAACACGAACATAAACCTGCGGAAACAAGGTATCTAACATCGGGAACATCACATGACTTGAAAGTCATATGACCACTCAAAATCATGTGATCAATGTGTCACCTGTTCAAAAGGCACCATATCGTGCCTTTTGGGTTATAACGCCCGAGGTTGAAGGCACCATGGTGCCTTTCGGGTTCAAAGGGTTAAGGATTTCTATGCAAATCAAAATTGTGTGCATACTTTTTAATATCTTAATAACGAATAAAACAAATTTGCTAGCACCCGCAGAAAAAATGGGCGAACCCATGACACTTTATAACGTGTGTGGTGTGCGTACTGTACGTGGAGTGCAATTGTGACACGTCACATCAAAAGGGGCACTTGGCTCCAGAAATCAAAATTGAGATTTTTATGTATTATTAAAGCCAGTTATCTAACATTTATTTGGATACATTATTTATCCAAATCGGACATTCCGTTCTAGAGTTATGGATTTTTTAGCATCTGCTCATCTTAACAGCTTCGGAAAATAATACAACAAGAGAAAACAGGCTTTAAAGTTGAAGAACTTAAGTTATGTGGTTGGCGAGGATTCAATCCAATTCGACTTCTGCACGTATTGAATAGGGATTATTAAGTTATTTATACCAATGCATGCCAGCACTTTGGCGCAATTTTTAAATAACAAGGCCCGATCATGTTGTGCAATATACAAAACAGATTTTCAGAAACCTTTCCCAACTTTTAAAGTTTATCTTAAAAACCCTAACCAGTAAAGCTAGTTTTTTGTGCGTATCGGGGGGAGGGGGGAAAAAGTACTATTTTTTTACCCGAAAAATCACCCAGCACCCCCTGGGATTCGATTGCGGGACCATCCGCACCCAAGTCTGTCCCTCTACCAACTGAGCTAACTCCCTAGCGCATATGCAGGCACAAACTCCGTGCCCACATATGCCTGCGGTAGGTGACGTCATCGAGGCAATGCCGCAGCACGTGCGTGGAGATAGTTTCTGGCAGTGAGATTTAGTGAGATTCAGTGGGGTTAGGGTTATAATTTACTTAAATACTGGGCACATTTGTACTTATTTCAATGCATTTTACATGGTGATTCCAAATATGGTTATGAAATTTAACCATTTCGACATTTTTGAAACATTTTGTGAAATTTTGGAATGTCGTCTGCAAACGCCTGCTGCGTGGAAAGTGTTAATATTAAATTAACCAATAACAAACCTTGGCCGATTATCAATCGTCTGAGTTGGTAAATTGAATCTCGCTACAATTAGCTCTGGTTCCGTCCTTTGTCTCGGTACGGAGTCTATTGGCAAGAATTGGGCGTGTCTAAACGTAGGCATGTGGATGTTTGCTGCCCTCATCTGCTGGGCTACTGTGTATGGAGGATGACCTAGCAATGACGATGGTGACGGTGGTTCCCTTTGTCTTTTTATAAGTGCTTCATCAAAACCATCAAATCTGTATTTAAGAAAGAGACATTCAGTAAAAAGGTTCAACAAATTATCCTCAGTGGGTGCAGACAGTGGCGTACCCAGCTTTTGGAAACTGGGGGGGGGACCATAGTTGTACCGACGAAAGGCATGATGTACCGACAATTTTTTTTACAGACTCCTAAAAAAACCCGTAAAACTTGCACCATTTTTTTCCCGTGAGCAGCTGAAATCTTGATAAGTGGTGGGGGGGGGTGTAGCGATGAAGTTGTCCGCAAAACCAGCCAAAAAAATTGCATGGTCAAAATCGCAAATCTACCGACGGAGGGTCGTTTTTACCGACGGGGTTATTCCAGGGGGGCCAGGGTCCCCTGGACCCCCCCCCCCCCTAGGGTACGCCACTGGGTGCAGATAATCTTACAGGGCACTGGTTAAATGTGCCCAAACATTCACTACTTGGGGCGGGGCAGAGGGGAAGACTGAGGGGTGTGAAACTCAGATTGCCGATCGGAAGCTACTCCATCTGGGAACTTTAAAGGTATATTATGTGATCTTTCCAGGGAACGCCCTCAACATCAAAAAAAAAATGAAAGCAGATTTTCTTGCAGATTTACATTTCTGATCATAAATCGTACATACATTCCAAGTTACAGGGCGATACGATTCTTAATTACTTCAAAATCATGGTTTTAGAGTGAAAATAAACTGTCGGGTTAACACGACAGTTTATATTTTCACTATAAATTCACTCTAAAACCATGATTTTAAGGTAATTAGAAATCGTATCGCTCTGTAACTTGGAATCTATGTACGATTTATGATCAGAAATGTAAATCTGCAAGAAAATCTACTTTCTAAAAAAAATCATGAATCACGCTGTTTGTCATCTCTTTAGGTATTGGAGTTTACACGGAATTGTTTGAAAAATTACCGATAAATAGTGCAGTTTCGAAAATGATGATCAAACGTACGTACTGGATGGATTTTACAAACCTGCTGATATATGATAATTCATATTTCATTGTTGTTTTTTTGTACATTTTTAATTCATTTTCTCACTTGACACCATACAGTTGTTGTTTGTGTCTGACGGACGTGATGCATATTTTCGTTGACGCAACCTTTTATTCTGTGTGTTATCAAAAAGTGGCGCTGTTGTATTTACGACGTCAATGACGATACGGAGCTGCTGACCCTATCAGAAAAGGCAACCCGTTATTTACGTATGCGCAGTATAGGACATTCATATCCCCATAGTATCCCTGCAGTATTTATTGGGCTAAAAAGTAGAGATTTTGCTATTAATGAGCACCGTTTCATTTCACCTGCTGATCAAATTTGAACCCTTCAAAAAGCCATCAGGGCTAATATTTATAACTTCCTATACAAATGACCCTAAGCCTAAAAGCGATGGCGATCAAAATGTACGAGCGGTGGGGGACAATTTAGGGAAAAACAAGGACACATTTAATACATATTATATATTACATGACAAATTTGAAGGGAATGCAGGAATTTCAGGGGGGAGGGACATGTCCCCCTTGCACCCCCCCCCCCCCCTTCCATGCTTCTGCCACCTAGGCCTGAAAGAAATGCTTTGTGGGGAAAAACCTAACATGACCCAAAACAATAAACATGTTTGTAATAATACTGTAAAAGTCAATATTTTCGTGATAAGATATTTTCACGAAAATGGTCATAACAGGCATTTCGTAATTTTTTATTTTCGCGATTTTCAACATTTGTGAACAAAAGTCAATGGAAGTCAATAATTTTATAGTTTATATTTTCGCGGATGAGGATTGATTCGTGAAATTCGTGAAAATAAAAACCTCGCGAAAATTTCTACTTTTACAGTATCACAAAGAGACTTACTCCTCCACTTCAAGTTGTTCCACCTCATCCTCATCCTTGGGGCTAACAAATGCTAGTGCAGGCTGGGAAATGGACAGCCGAGGTAGACGGTAAGGTGTGGGCGACTTGGAAGCGTAGCTACGTTCAGATTTCGAAGACTGCAGACGTGTCGGTGCTCGTTTTACACAGGGGAAAGAATCCTGCGACACGGCGGTTTTACATCTTGAACTGAAATAAAATAAATAGAGGTGAAACTGTTGCAAAATCAATTGTCAAAAAAATTGTGGTAGATAAATTTTCTTATACAGACAAGGTCATTTTTTGGTGGTCGAGGACAACCAAACAATTTTTTTTTTTTTGGCCTTATGTGTACTATACATTTTCCCCAGTTTTACAATGTAAAAATGTACAGTGTTGCAGAAGCAGAAATATTCTGCAACACATGATCAAAAAACATAAGTTTTGAGCAATATTATTGTTGATTTGTTCATAGTTTTGAACACAAGTACATATTAAACCCTAAGGATAAGAAAATTCATCTCCTTGTAAAAGAAAAGGAAGAATGGAAAGTAAGGCAAGAAGCTAAATGAAAGTCGCTATCTAAGGTTCCTGTTACCCATTCCCCATCCCCTTCTTAACTAATTCTAAATATTTATATAATAATTTCACTATCCATGCCTGCGCGAAGCGCTGGCCGGACACGCAAGCGTGTCTCGGGGGAGTTCGAGGGGTGTATCCCCCCTCTACACCTGATTTTTTTTGAAATTCATGGTTGAAAAGAACGCATTTCCTTGCTTATTTTTGAACACTTATTGACAGGTTTATTCTAAGTTCAACGTTACGATTTCTCACCAGTAACTCATGTGTTAACACCAAATCTTAATACTTTTGAGTTCAACCCTACAACATGACACAGGTTATTCGCCCTTTCAAGTTTAATAGACAGACAGAAAAAAGCATAGACGCCTAATAATCCCGCCTGTTTGTAATCCTCACTGAAGGGTACAAACAGGGAGGGGGACAGCTAGGGTTCCCCCGGGGGTTCCCCTTGCTCTAACCTTCCCACAGTTCACACACGTGCTGATCAAAGCCCTAAATTGTTGTAAAAAACAGGCGTTGAAACTTTACCCCACTTTGTCTAGTCGCCAGTCGTCTTAGCAATGTAAACAAACCCTTTTTTAAGCATGCTATACGGCGCTGCCGAAAGACCGGCTCACCAGGTACAAAAAAGTCCCCCCCCCCGCCAGTAGGCCTACTAATCTTTTCTTACTCTTTCCCCAGTGGCGTAACTAGGTTTTTCATTTTATGGGGGAGGGGGGGGGGGCAAGAAAAGTGAACCGAAAATTTGACCATCATAATTCCATGATTCCGCTTGTCAATGAACCGACGTGCCAATCTCAACCGACATACAGTCAATATTGGAGAGGCGATCTGCCTCTCCCCCTTTCTCCGCTGCACTTATAAAACTCGCCCATTGCTTGTGTGGTAGATTTCGATCACGACAGGAGCATGCGCAGATGCGATTTTTGTGTAAGTGGTCTGTGATTTTGTCAATATTATATTTTTACTGTGATTTGTTTGTCAATCTGCATTAAATGCAAAAAGTAACAACGCCCCCGGCTGGACTCGAACCACCAACCTTTCGGTTAACAGCCGAACGCGCTAACCAATTGCGCCACGGAGGTGATTAGTTACTAGGCTGTTTTGGTTTGTCATGTTCACCCGTACACTTCTCCGTACACTTTCTTGCAAAGTCGGGCATCGTTTTTTCTCAAATGGTGCTTGCATATTGCCGTTGCTGTCGCCTTTAATACATGTGCTGTCAGTTGAACTTGGAACCAACGTTTACTTTGAACTGTCTATTTTCAATAAAAAAATATTCCAATACGGGAAAAAAATTAGAAAAGCTCACAGACAACAAATAAGAACATCATTTTACTCGACCTATAATTTCAATCAACGTATTTCAATCATCGGGAAAACCCGATGATGCGAGTGACGTCATTTAATGAGCTCATTAGCATAATTTATGTCCGTGAAATGTACAATAGAGTTTTATTAGTGCGCTGTCACCTTCTCTTCTTCCTTCTCCTTTCCCTTCCCTTTTCCTCTCCTTTCCCTTCTCTTTTTCCTCTCCTTTCCCCCTTTTTTTTTTTTAGGACGGACCCAATTACACCCAAAACACCCCCCCCCCTGCTTACGCGTCTGTAACTTAGTTATGGGTGATAAAATCTAATGACAATCCTGTATTTTAGGTAGGGGGATAAATTGATTTGCTGGAGTAAACCGTATACTTATTTATGAATTTTACTATACTAATTAAACTAACAGTATAGCTGAGACGAATATATTCGTCTCAGAGTATAGTATACACTAACTAACACTAACATTAACACTGTCAATTCAATTTCAATTCGGATTATTGCGTCAAATCAATTTATATCCCCAAAATACAGAATTGCCAATCCAAGTATGTATAACAATAACAATAACAAAACATACTGTACGGGTCTAAGCTTCTATATAACTCCTTGCTTCTATCATGAGCCTAATTGTATTAGTATAGGCCCACTACGTCAAAATACAACAACCATGGAAGTCCATGCAACAACTCATTATTATCACTCGTATTACAATCACAACTTTACCAATGTTTGGGGAAAGGAGCCACTACTTCCTGTTGATCTGCAATATTTAATTGTTGACTACGTCCACTCAGCATTTCATGAAGTATAAGTGGCCTTTTCAGGACCCCGGACAGCACCAATTCTTCATGTTTTCACATGTTTACAAACAATTTTTAATAGTGCACATTACGATTTCATGGGCCATCGGGCCACAATACCGTCCCACTGAACGACGCCACAGAAGTTGTCATGACCACTTGATTTCGTGTCGACTGGTAGTACAAATAGTCGCGTTATGATAACGTGATTGCTGTAAAGAGGGAGCGTTCATATTAACTGTATTTCAGTGCGCACTGTCAGGCACCTGTTGTTCCAACTGGTCATAAACGAGGCTAATCAATCAATTAGTAGTCGCGTGCAGCCACTTAGCGCGGTAATTGTGCTCTTTTTGGTAAAAGTATCGCATACTTTTGAATTATGTAACTTAAAAAAATACAATATTATTTTCAAGGTATGAAAATGGCAAGTAAAATTGTTGCATTTGCAGCATTTTAGTTCACATGGGTGTATGCAGGAGTGACCCGGGGGACTTACCATGGCTATAATCCTATAAATACCATCAGGTAATGTCAATGTTTCAATGTTTCAATGTTTCAATTATTTCAATGTTTCATTATTTCAATTATTTCAATGTATCATTTATTCAAGCTTCACAAGATGGCTATTTGAGTTTAAACAATGAAACCTTGAAACTAATTCGCACAAAGCGCACACAAAATTACAATTTTAACACTAAAAAGGTCCAGAAATACGTTCATGCTTGAAATTGAATAATGGAAACTAATTCGCGTGAAGCGCGCAAAAACTTTTCTTTTTTAAAGAAACTTACGTTTCATATTGTAAAGCTTAAAATAAACCATTGCAACTAATTTTAACACTCAAAAGGTCCAGAAGTAACCTCTACCAGAGAGATGTTAATACTAATTACACCTCCCTGCCTCTACCAATAGCCCTACCTTGGCTCAGGATGTTAATGTTTTGATAAAGTTGTACATGAGATAGTTACTTCAATGATAGGCCAACTGATAACCAACTTCAGCATGTACAGGGGCGTATTTTATTTTATAGCTGCATTTTAAAGAGTACTACCATGGACCATAACCATAGTCGTTTCTTCGTACGATGCTTCGTTAAGAAGTTACAAACAACACTTCTCTTCGCATATAAATGTTAATTAATTGAATTAAAATATTTTTAGAATGTGCCGTGTGGTTAAAAATTAAAATTGCAGAAAATGTGCTTTTTCATTTGTTTATTCCTCTGAAATTTCCGAGAAATCTTGACTCAAGCGGATAACCAAAAATGTTGGCGGATAACCTGATTTCATATCATGGTTCTCTATCTCTCTATCTCTTTATCTGTTTATCTATATAGCCTATTTCACTCCACTGCAGAAGGAAGGCCTCTTCATCAATTTTCCATTTCACTCCTGAGCTGTCCTTTTCCAAGTAACGTTGCCATATCTATAATGTCGTCTATCCACCGTCTGTTTGGCCTGCCTCTTCCTCTGATGAATGCTCTGGGGATCCACCGGATAACCTGATTTTCCCCCTTAGTAATTTGAACAATGGGGCCCCAAGGCGCTGCACAGAAAAATCTTAAAAACTACAGAAAATCTTTAAAACTGCAACAGGACATAATCAATCCAATCAATATAACTATTATACATACTGAAATAAACCAAAAGTTGATAATCCATAAAAATATATAACTGAGTAAAATACATTATAAGAATATAAAAAAGGTCAGAAACACGAAATATATACTACAGGCTGTCCCAAAATGATTAGTATCCCATCGATGCCCAAAGTTCATTAATTTTAGTCATCATTAAAATCAATGAGATTTAGGTCCGTTATTTTTTGTCGGACTTATTTATCATCAATTTATTATTGAGTAATTATTGCTGAAACAATAATTAATCAATTAATTAATTAATAATTAATAAATTATTAATCATTAATTAACTACTACTAGTTATTAATCATCAATTTATTATTAATGAATAATTAATGAATTACTATACTATTCAATCATGGCAATTTATTTATTAATTCATGATTAACGATTATAGAGCTACTCAATAATGAAGGTTTGCACAGTTTGGATTCGTGGATTTCCTTATTATCACACTCGCATAGACCACAACACCTGTTTCAGCTTTATGTTGAGCCACCCTGTACTACCAAACACGGAAGACAAACAAACGATTATCAACGCGTGTTATTGCGCTTTATTCCGTTGAGGGCGCTATAACGGAATAAAGCTAATCTCCCAGATAGCACGACTAATGCACTACGTTGAGCCAACGTCAACAAATGACGTTATTTTGTCCTGCAAGCCAACGTTGGCACAATTGGTACACGGTCACACACACCGGTATAGACTATCGTGTGACTGCATAGAGAGAGTGTTTGTAGATAATAGATCTGAACATGTTTCTATAACTTCGATTCGAGATCTAAAACACAGGGTGGGCAAATAATGGGAATTCTGGGCGATGCAGCAACATACATCACTTCCTCTCGGTAGTGAACCGGTAACTTGTAATGGGAATTATGGGCGATGCAGCAGAGCTACATACATCACTCCCTTTCGGTAGTGAATCTGTAACTTCTATTAACATGTTATTTAACTATATGAATATCTTACATCTCTTATCATTGGTGTTTTTAATGTGGTTGGGCCAACGTTAGCTTGCCGACCGTCGCCTACCGACCAATTACCATGTTGACGTTGATTTGCCAACAAATTACCAACATAAAATCCTGTTTCCGACCGCAACCTTGCCGACCATTGTCGACGTTGGCCCAACGTAGTCTTGCTATCTGATAGGAGCGGCTCATTTCAAACCCTTCTCATTTCGTCATGGTCTAATCTCATGGGCTAAAATAACTGTGGTTTAGAAAACCATGAGCTCCGGGTAATAAAAAGTATACGGGATATTACAATATATTTCTAAATTATAACAACAGTATTTCCTTCCTTTCGATAAATACAATTACCACATATTATCATCGTGTTTGATAGCTAATTTCTCCCGATGAAAAAATAACACATTTATTGGAATGTAAAATTGTCAAAGGTTTTAAGGTTCCCGACATTGAAATGTGAAACATCTTGGCAATAAAGCAGTGTACTCTGGATGCCACGATTACATTGAATTGATGTGAGGAGTAAAAATATACTCCATATTCCAATACACAGAGACTAAATTGGTTTTTGTAACAAAAGGTAGTCAGTAGGATTCGAACCGATGCGGGGAGATTTCTATCGATTTGTAGTCTACAGCCTTAACCGCTCGGCCATCACTACTGTTATGACGCTGTTTGTTATAAATGTTTATTGATGTTTAAACTCTAGAATCACTTGAATAGTCGCATGAGTACATAATCGATGCGTTCACTCAATTCGTGGCCAGTCTATCGTTCCCACGGAGCAGAGAACACACCTATTGTTTATTCTTGCAACGCCTGTTGTTTATCGTGTTATAGTCTATGTTAATGGCGTGTTTGATTTAATAAATAATGTTTGAATGTACGTAATTGAGTTATCATGTGTTCCATTTGTATGCCAAGCGAGTCAGCTATTACCTACACAATACTACTCATTGAAGCGACTGTCGTGTTTGTTCAATAAATAATGAACTGGTGAACTATCGAGTTATTCGACACACTTAAAATTAACAATAAATGTTATATTGTCTAAACCTGTCAGAACTATTGGAACCTTTGCCCCAGGTAGACAACCTTTATGTCAAGCGTTCTGGGTTCCGTATCATTTCGATACTAATCATTCAGTAACGTCAACGCGCCTGAAAATTTCGATCTCCTAATAGCCAGTACAATAGGGAGGTCACGCTGCATGTCATATTTTGTTATACGCAAGAAAACAATGGAGTATCAGTGACTGTAATACTTGCTAGAAAGAAATAGCTTCGGAAAATGGTCTATTTGGGCTTCTCAAAAACTGAGAAACGTGTTAAAAATCATGTAGAATTATAGAGGAGGGTCAATAACATCTGCAGAATGGTAAAATGTATAGTTTTAAATACGTTTGGTGACCAAATTTATGTCGTAAAATGTTGGACAATTCACGTTTTGAAAATCCGTGGTCTTCAAAATTACAGGAATCCTAACTCATTCTAAACCTCACCAAATCATGAAATGAACCCTCGTCTACAAAAAGGTCCGTGTACGTATTGCTCTATCTGCTTGGAGATAGCGAAGACCACGCAAACCTCATAGCTTTATACCACGGAATGAAATCTGCCATAAACATTACATGCGAATATCATCGTACAGATTTGCACAGCAGACCTCTGTGTAGGGAGTGTTGACAATAGCATGACAATAGCAAGGTCGTTTGACTATTGTGTTTGTGCATGTTTGTGACGACTGACCCCGTTTAACAATATTCATAGCTTTCATAATAGGGATTGGGTGACCTAACTATGGTCACGCGTTATGAACTCGCCTCCCAATAGGGTGGTGCCGTTACATTTTTTAGCTTCATGCTGTCATTTTCCTCAAATATTTTTAAAACCACAAAAGCTATCTCAACAAATTTGGTATCATTTTAAAGCCCTAATAACAAGCTATCTGCCTGCCAAATGGCATTGGTATAGCTAATACAGAAAGGGAGATACAGCTGTTTGATGTTTGGGGACCAGGGGTGGTGCTGGAAGGGGTGTTTCTGGAAGGGGTGCTGCCTGTACAAACTCAATGGGGATAATCCCATGCTTTGTTCTTTTTACAATAACTAGTCATCCCCTAATGTTAAAAACACAATTTTGGTCCCATTTCAAAGGATATTTAGTAGTCATTAAGTATGTGGTTCAATAGACTTGTCAACTATTATTAACAACTAATTGATTATGGATAAGACAATGATCATCAGCTTTCTTCCTATTCGCTACACAGTCAACATGAATAATCAGCCTTAATTTACCGGATTTATAAAAATGACTATAACAGAAAAGGTTTTCAACCTATGATAGCAAAAGTATACATTTTTGGAAAGCTTGTAACTAGAGGAATTCAGAAATGCAGTTTATATCATGGAAGGGTTCATCCTTAAACAAATATTTCTGAAAATTCTAAAAATATATAAAATAAAAATTTGAGATATTCACTAGCCGGTATAATTACCATACCGACGTAGTAACTTTGACAAATATATATCATCTAATGGGTAATTTCATGAGGAATTCAAATATGTAAACAAAATAATGATAGGGATAGGTATACAAAATATATGGATCTCAAATTAAAAATATTTTCCGAACATTTCCGATCATACCATTTTAGTTCTTGGTCGTTCTATAATTTTAATGACATATTTGGTTTCCTCATGCAATTTCCCTTCAGAAAATGTATACTTTTACTACCTCAGGGGGGTATACAAGCAAATATAAATGTGTAAAGTTAAATTCATGTCGCGAAAGCCAAAATCCGTGTGTAACGCGAAAGGAGGCGAGCTTAAAACACATGACCCTATATATTGCCTAATGATCGAGCATCTAATGGAACAGAATGAAAGCAATGCACACAGGGTGGACATTCATAATTCCTAATTTAGTTGTCTGGAATCTGGGGGCGCTCGATCACATCATTGGTTCTGCTGCCAGGAATGTAGGATATGACAATATCTTTTACTAGATTTAGGTAAACTCACGAAGTTGCAGGAGAAAAAAAATAAAAGGTGTTTTATTTTATATGTTGTCGGTAGGGGACGAATCATCGCTGGAACCCTAAACCAGCTCCCGTGTAAGCCCTTCTATTGAGGGCTAACAACGGTTTATCTTTACCACACCTATGTTACCTGACATTACGGTATTTATAGTCACAAAAATGTGTGAATGTGTATTCAATGGTGTTTCGGGAGCTCCTTTGGTATACCCTACCACAGCATGTCTTCAACCCATACACTTACACAGTGAGGAATAAGATGGTAGGGTATTCTAAAGCTTATCCCGATGTCCTCTACTCAAAATATCAAATAGCGCCCACTAACGATTGGTGTCCTCTACTCAAAATATCAAATAGCGCCCACTAACGATGTTGCTGTCCTTATAAAAATGAGGACGTCTTTCTTATCTCCATTCAATCATTTTAAAGGGGCGTGTTCCTCTCAAGTGATGTGTGTACGAACGAAATATATATCTAGAATTGTTTCAAAAAGTAGTGTTATTCGTTACATTTAAATCAGAATTACATTCTATTACAGTAAATACACAACTTTTGGGCGAGATCGCTATCTTAAAACCGCAAATATTAAGAAATATAAAGCATTTTAGATTGAGAGGAAAGTGGTATGTTGAATAATATATCTTGTTTTCACGTAATTTCACATAGAGCACAGTTAGCTCAACTGGTAGAGCATTGGATTATTTAACCGGAGGCTGTGGGTTCGAATCCTCCCGCGGCTTGAAATTTTATTTTAATCGTTTATAAAAACATTTATTTATAGCTGAGACTATAGTCTTAGTTATAGTAAAGGGTTCAACAAAAGAGAGTATATCACTTTGTTTATGTCATTTTGAGTAACATTCAAAGAAAATTGGACCAAAGAGGCTAGATAAGCATTACGATGAATCTTTTAGGCATAATTTAAAAAAAAATCCTATTTTCAAAAGTCTCATTTCCAATACACAGCACGAGTAGAAAGGTCCAATTGGGGTCTCTCTGTGTGTGTGTATAGCTAGGATTGACGTGCGGGGCTATCGATTCAGCACATTGCAAATGCGTTGGGTTGTACGACATTGTGCGGGATATTTAATTCTGACATAAAAGTACATGGCAGTAAATACGGCATATGTGTGTGTTAACAATTGGTCCCCCCTCCCCGCCACCTGACAAGTGTACGCTACACAGTCAATAGTTAGGTCACCCAAGCCCTATATGAAAGCTATGAAGATTGTTAAACGGGGTCAGTCGTCACAAACATGCACAAACACAATAGTCAAACGACCTTGCTATTGTCATGCTATTGTCAACACTCCCTACACAGAGGTCTGCAGTGCAAATCTGTACGATTTTCGCCATGTAATGTCAATGACAGATGTCATTCCGTGGTATAAAGCTATGAGGTTTCCGTGGTCTTCGCTATCTCCAAGCAGATAGAGCAATACGTACACGGACTTTTTTGTAGACGAGGGTTCATTTCATGATTTGGTGAGGTTTAGAATGAGTTAGGATTCCTGTAATTTTGAAGACCACGGATTTTCAAAACGTGAATTTTCCGGCATTGTACGACATAAATTTGGTCACCAAACGTGTTTAAAACTATACAATTTACTGTTCTGCAGATGTTATTGACCCTCCACTAAAATTCTACATGATTTTTAACACGTTTCTTAGTTTTTGAGATGCCCAATAGACAATTTCCCGAAGCTATTTCTAGCAAATATTGCAATCACTATGACTCCATTGTTTTCTTGCGTATAACAAAATATGACATGCAGCGTGACCTCCCTACTGGCTGTACAAGTGTACACATCCCGTTACAAACGCTGGTTCGGAAAAAGTCCACATGCAATTTTCATTAGGTCACAGGTCACTATAGTAGATTCATAAACTCTGGCGCATCGGTATCGATTTTGGACCTCGTCCATTGGGCGTTAGAGGAACCCATTTCGACCAATGATGAAACAGCGGTACATTTATAGATGTTATTATCATGATTATTTGCGCTCCATAATCAAATGCTATTCATGATAGCGCGGCTTTATGAATAGGGCTGATCATATAGCTTTACAATCACGACAACCAAAAACTTAATCCAGCAGCTTCAAATGTGTTATCCCTTTGGAAGCGGTTACCACAATAGAAACAAATCGACCATCATCGACCGTATACAGGTTTCGAAAGATAGTATGTATGTCATTTTACCTATTCATAATTTAGTGAATACTTTTTATTATTTTCCGTTTTTATTATGCACGTGGAATAAAGGAAACATTGAAATGAAAATAACAGTTTTTTTTATTTATTTGCGAGAAAAAACCGGAAAATAATTCAATAATCATTTTCTTATATTATACCTAGGTACAAAACCATTTGTCCTAATTAAATGGAAAAACAGTTATATCAACCAAGATGCAACGGATTGTAAACGTTACTTTATGTATTTCTGGCTATGAGACCACCTGAATACCTTTATCAATTTATCTGAATAACAATACATTTCTTTGTCGTTATGCCGATAATCCAAACGCAAGTTCCCTGTCACTAGGTACATAGTGGTGACTACATCACAGTAGTACATGTGATGAAGACACGGTATTAACCTTGCATATTACGATTAAATTCGAGTGCCTCCCCCTCTTTTGCTTCTGTTACCTCTTTTCTGAAATGGTAAGTCGCTAACATCGGCCAATGTCTGCGAATCGACTATAATAGGTATATCAAATAAGGTGGGGCCGTTTCAAAAAATCCTTAAAATCGTGATACGTGTCTCTATTTTAAATAGAAGTTGTCAAAAAAACATAACATTTTTGGTATCATATTAAAGGCAATTTATCCAGCTACCGAATAAAAAAAGGATTAAAGCCACATGTTTAGCAACAGTGAAGTTATCAATCTAAACGTCGAGTGAGTCAAGGGTGGAGCCGGTGGGTGAGGCGCCGGTGGGTGAGGCGCCGGTGGGTGAGGCGCCGGTGGGTGAGGCGCCGGTTAGTGAGGCGCCGGTGGGTGAGGCGCCGGTGGGTGAGGCGCCCATAAGTTTCTACACAAAATAGCGGAAAACTAGAACTTTTGAAAATTTACTGATGCCATTTTAAAAGTATACATAGGAAAGTTTTCAAACTTCTCATATGTGTTAATAACATGTGCCTGCTACTATGAATAATAATATTGAATTGTTATCTAGACATTCTCTACTAGAATATGATGTTCAATTCAGGGAGTGTTTTAACGTAAAAAATACACAGTTTTATTCATTTTATTGATTAAACAATGGCCAAATCGCGGTCTCTCTATTTCATTTGTGTGACTCTTCGGTCCTTTTCTACCCTGGGTAGTAAAACATTTAACTAAAAAAACCAGAAGTGTTTCTTCCCAGAATTGTTCATAGATTTATGAAAAATTGCTATTTAGACCTATTTTGGACCACCCTGTATTCAAAATAAAAGGAACTTTAATGATATTCATGTAGTTCATTTTGATAACCATTTTCCTTTAAATTAAATAGTCCATGCTAACTAAATTCATAGAATATTATATACAAACCTTCATTTTATGCATTATTTCATCATAATTTTAGACACCCTGTACTTTTCCTGTGTACATTTTGGGCAGGTGATTCTTAGCAAATTTGGTAGCACCTTCTGCGGTTGTTCTGATTTTGGTGACTATCTTCAGCTAAACCCTAATTGTACAAACTATCAAAATATTTTGTGAGGAGCAAAAACGATCAACTGTTTTTATGTTCCACCCTGCAAAAATGTTACACACCCTGTATAATTTGATTATTTTTGGAAAAATGAAAAACCTTGAATCATAAGCTTTCCAACAATATATAGTTTGTGGGTCATTAAGTATGTAAAACTTAAGTTTTTCCCGTTTAATCAGAATTGGTGCATTTCTCAACATTATTAGAAGTGAAACATTTTTTGGACCAGTTTGTGACTTCTGACCATTACCACTGTTGCCATTTCCCAGCCAAGGGAACGGACTACATACAGGGATTTGTAAATTGTAATCTGCCTGTTCTATTCAATCTGAGACTAATGTAGCTTAGGGATTTATACCATTCATGCGCAGTGATCTGACACGGCCCATTGTTGGGCCAATCGAATATAACTTGAAGGCAACCTTTTTTGACTTTATAGCGCGCTATAAATATAGTTGCACTTGGTATAGGAAATCATTGATTTGTGTGTGATTACGCACTGAAAAAAACTCACAGCTATTAGGCCTAAAAAAAAAGAGGTTTGATTGGCGTAACATGACCAAAACAAATAGGGTAGGTCGGTCGGTATTTTTTTATTTTTTTTATTATTTAATTTTAAATCATCTACTTTTGAACACTTAAAAGACAGCAGTACACACAAATGAAGAGACGGCAAAAATTCCCTTTTCTTTAAACATTTTTCTTTTTATTTATAGAAACCAACAGACTCTATGAGTACAAGTTTCTGAAGTTATAAACAATAACAAACTTCAGATTTCATTTTTTTTTTGTGTGTGTGTTTTTCCCCCTCAAAATAATTAAAAAAATATTCAGGGTCGGCGATGTATTTAGGGTCGATCGGGTTACGCCAATCAAACTTTTTTTTAGGCCTTAAATCAGCTAAGACACTTATTCTCTCACAGCTAGTTACACCCTTTGTCCCGCAAAGTGCGGTTATCACTCCAGACCCATTCATCTGGCTCGTCAGATAGCACACATTATGACAGAAATCACACACAAATCAATGATTTCCTATACCTAGTGCAACTTTGCTGTTACATGACCCCCTACATTTACCCCCACCCCATCCAGCATAAATAAGCATGTAACATGATCATCCGAGCCGAACACATCGCTGCAGTCATATGGTAGTCACCCGGGGGGGGGGGGTTACTTTCGCCAAAATCGCACGTGGATGTGCCTGCCGGACTTCGAAAATGTGACTTTCTCTATACCTATTTTTTGGCCAATTTCCCACCCATCAAATTGGGCGCTTTTTACCAAAAATGCCTTAAAATATTTATGCCAATTGTGCGCTTTGATCTGTGATGAAAACCACCCCATCGATATACCAATTTTTGCGAAAAGGCACCCCAAAAGGCAGGCACATATACGTATACCATATCAATGTGAGAACCCCCCCCCCCCCCCCCCCCCCCCCCGGTAGTCGTCTGGATCACGGTAGTGTGATACTGTCCCTGGTTTGATCGATTTCTTTTTCAGCAATTGAATCAAACCAATTCAATAACAGCGACATTTTACATTTAATCTGATTCACAATATAATAGAGTACAACAAATGTACGTAATAATTACCCTGGCAACATTTCACAGATTTAGGGCCCGATTTAGGGGTTGGCTTGGATTTTCAGAGACATTCTCTTATGAGATCTCCATTCAGAAAAAATATTTTTGTTTAATATGGGGTAGACCAATATAGTTATTGCGATATGCTAATTCCAGTCTCAGATGGTATGAAATGTAAGTATCTGGAAATGCAACGCGAAGGGTGGCGAGTTCGAAACACATGGCCTTAAGGGGGTACAGGGCGAATTAGGTTCAGTTTCAATGTTGGTGCGAGTCGTCGCGGGGCCCGGGCCGTGAAATAATTAACCGTAACTAACATATGGATAGGCTAGTTCAAATGCGTAATAATAACATCGAAGCTCGGGCGTAGTTCACAGGAAGCATGCTGTACGCTATACATATTCGACTTACGCACGTCACCTAGGCATATTGTTAAAACAAGGGCGTATCAATCCAGGACTGTTTTGATGGGGGCCAACCAAATGTTGTATCCTTCAGACTGAGCGAAGCGAGTGGAGCGACCAGTGGGTGGGGTCAAGGGAAAAAGCCCATGGAAGCTCAAGGGTTTTCGGCATTTTTAAGGCAAATATTCAGCATTCTGAAGCAGTAATTTAGACATTTTCTAACAGTGCCTATTAGTATTACTAAAAAACCAATATTTCCTGCATATAGGTGTTACTATATTAGAGTAAAATCCAATCACAAAATGGGCACATTCAAATTAAAAGTTACACATCATCCACCACATCAAGTGGGTGGGGGTCCAGTGCCCGCGTTGGGGTCCCTGGAAGCTCTTGGTGGGTTTAAGGCATTTTAAGGCAAAGATTCAGCATTCTGAAACAAGACGATTTTTTTAAAGGGTGGTTCGAGATCCATTACTAATGTTGAAACCTGTATTAAACATGTGCGCGAAGCGCGGACAAATTTCCAATCTATGAAATAATGGTGCAGAAAAAATGCCTGAAAATATTGAAAAATTGAAACTAATTCGCGCGCAAAATTGTGATTTTTAACACTAAAAAGGTACAGTATGACGTTTTAAACGTCCTCTACATGATATTTAGAATATTTGGTGTGGTTTGAGACCCATTAGTAAGGTTGAAAGCTGTAGAAAAATGCGCGCGAACCGCGCAAAATATTTCAGTTTTTAAACTAAAATGGTCATGGAAAACTTTCCTAAAGCCATCTTGTTCAAACCAAAGCGTGCAAACATTTGCATTTTTAACACTAAAAAGGTCCAGTATAACGCTTTTAACGTCCCCCACATAAAAATTATGGGGACGTGACCTCGTAACCCCCCATTTGCGCCGCCTACGCCCTGCCCTTTCTCCTGCCCTACCTCCTTCTCTCCCTCCTTTTACTCTTTCTCATTCTTCTCATCTTCATCCTTCTTCTCCTCTTCCTTTTGTATTAATATTTTGTCAATGGAGGGGGGGGGGGCAGACCATGCCCCTGGATACGCCACTGCGTTACAACAGATTAGCTTTATTCCGTACAAATCATATCGATGAAAATTCCAATCGCTGTCAGCCAGCTCCTCGTGGTCTAATGGCTATCGAACAGGGCCCATAATGAACGAAAGGATACTGGTTCGAATCCCGGGGTCGTAGAATTGTCCGTACACTGTTAAAAAATGTTGTAAAATTAACGGTAAAAAGGCTGGCAGCCAATCTGCCAACAAACCCCTGTAAAATTTATATTGTACTGTAAAAATTTACAGTATAGCTGTCAAATTTAACGGGACATTGTAAAATTTTACAGTTTCTTAAACTAATTACTGTAAAAATGCACAAAAAACAATATACTGTTTATTGTACAGTATTTTACTGCTTTTTTTTACAATGCAAAGTAAAATTTACAGTTTGTTGAAAATGTTGTAAAATTAACGGTAAAAAGGCTGGCAGCCAATCTGCCAACAAACCCCTGTAAAATTTACAATTGATGAAATTTAGGACTTGGTCAAAAAATTGACAATGTTTTACATGTAAATTCTACAATGATTTTTTACGGTGTATCTAACTGCTAAAACCTTGTTTGATATTTTTTCGCCAACGGATGTAATTATGTAATGTACACGTGCAAAACACTTGTATACATACATGTATATCAGTTTCGATCTAAATGTTGTTTACGGTAAATAAATTCGCTCCCGGGAGCGAGTAAATTGTTTTGACATGCTTTGATCATCCCGTTGATCATAAATGTAGCAAAAATGTTGATTGCAGCCTCACCATTTTAGGGAATCAATCGATCGATCATGCAATGCAATTCAACTGGCAACCCGGCCATACGGTAAATCAACTTCCGGAAAATAGCAGACGAAAAATGATAAAAACAAAACATGGCATGGAGGACACAACCACTGATATAGCTATGGAATAGCAGCACGGATCGCTATATTTTACCGAAATCTGAGGGGAACGCACGGATTCGGAACTGGATTGTATTGTAACAAGGTGCTCTTTTTCGAGAAAATTATTAGCTCTGTTAGTCTGTGGCACAGAATGGATTTAAACAACGATAAAATAATTAAAGGTAAGTCGATCTGAGGCTGAGAGTAGCTGTGAATGAGCTCTGCAGTGCCCCGGTGCAGTGCACCCATACACTGCCGTCAGTACAGCTATGTGTCAGGCAAAGGCGAAGTACAGGTTGACTACAGGTGGTTTCTTGCACTGCTGATGTTTATGTGGTACATGACTATCGGTATGATTTGATATAGCACAGTTCACCTGATGAATTGAAAGTATTTTAGAGTGAACAGAATTTAGGCAAATTGGTCTCCATCTTGAACTATATTATGCAGATGTCACTGCGAGGTTTACCTTCTTTTAATAATTAACACTTTCCACACGGCTATAGTATTAGTTTTACGATATACAACAAAACAGATTTTTCAAAAACCTTTCCTAACTTTCAGGCATTTTGTACTTTATCAATGCATTTCTCATGGTGATTCCAACTTTGGTAATGAAATTCAATAATTTTGACATTTTTAAAATATTTGTAACATTTTGGAATGTCGTCTGCAGACGCCTGCCGCGTGGAAAGTGTATAGTTCTGAAAATAATAGAGATTTTTCAAATCATGAAGTACATAGTAGGAAAGTAAGAGTATTTTAGAATTGAATTAGGCTGAATCAAGTGATTTTACAATTGTCAGAATAGTTAAAGGATATTAAAAGATGGACAGGCTGTCAGGCAATATTCCAAACACCCCTAACATTTACTGCCTTCGATTACCAAAATGTCTAATCAAATGAGGATTTTGCAATTTTTTGCCCACCAATTTGACCCCCTGAACATGTAAAAATCAACAGGATTTTGAAGAAAAAAACTATTTTTTCTTGAAAAAGTGCTCATTTTCTTGAAAAAGTTTAAAAAAATCTTAAAAAGTAGGCCTACCATTTTTCTTAAAAAGTACCTTTTTTCTTAAAAAGTACCTTTTTTCTTAAAAAATACCTGTTTTCTTAAAAAAATACCTTTTTCTTGAAACTACCTTTTTCTTGAAAATTACCCTTTTTTTAAAAGCTTCAGCAGCACACCCTTGTCAAAAATAATTTGAGTAAGCCCCCCCCCCCTATCCCTACTCAAATTGTATCAAACACACATTCCCCAATACAGCAGTATTTCTTTAAAAATGGATTTATTCAAGCATCAAGATAACTTAATGACTGTACTGACCTTAAGGAGGATTATTATTTTTCAATGCCACAGAACTGTTTACGGCTTGATTGATATCGTCATCAAGTGATTTTTAAGATATTTAATCAATACTTTATAGAACTTATCAACATCTTTATTGTGTAGTCCCATTACCAATACATAATACGTACATAGAAATTGATTATCAATAGCCATTGTAGGGTCAAAACCTGGAACTTGGGTCATGTTAACACTATCCATGCGGCAGGCGGCTGCAGACGACATTCCAAATTTTCAAAAAATGTTTCAAAAATGTCAAAATTATTGAATTTCATTACCATATTTGGAAGGACCATAAGAAATGCATAGAAATAAGTACAAACATGCCTAGTATTGGTTCAGTAATCCTTGAGATAGACTTTGAAACTTAGGATAGGTTTCTGAAAAATCTGCTTTGGGTAAAACCACAGCGTGTGGAAAGTATTATTAAAACAAGATGTTTTCATTCCTACACTTTCTCCTTCTTCCCTTGTGGATCGGTAGATGAGGCTAGCATGGAACAAACAAGTGTCTGCAAGGGGGAGGGGGAAATATTTGAGGGAGGGGGAAATTGTAATTTAAAACTATAAAAGCTCATGTAACCCCCTGAAATATTGTATTTGTTGACGAGTTGACTTGTTCCTTGTTTTCGAGGAAAGTGGTTTGTATCTTATCGGTTGACTGGGCCTTAGCCCTATTGAGACGTATTGATCTTTTGACAATTTACCCATTTGACATAAAGCCTATTGTGATTATTGACATATTGACATAGGTATGTCTACATTGTATTGAATTGTCTAACTATTTGACATACTGGCTTTTTATTTATGCAGAAAAGCAAGAGGTGAATGTGAAATTCATAAGAAATACAAAATCCTATTTGGACCCAAGCTTGTTACGCATGGATCGACTATAACAAGTAAACAAACGATAATAAACCCAATAAAATAAATTTAATTCATGCCAGTTTATCTGAGTCTATATCGTCAGCCTGCTTCGATAATTGCCTAACTCATTTTTTCTAGTTTTTAGAAAACAACAAAATTATGAAAAGTGAGTTAAGGCAATTGTCGAAGCAGGCTGACGATATGTTGAATAGCACCATGAATAGTGCAGGTGAATTCCAACAGGAGCAGTACCTGTTGGATAGAATTA
The DNA here is from genome assembly GCA_035610835.1 of Ophiura sarsii. Lineage (NCBI taxonomy): Eukaryota > Metazoa > Echinodermata > Ophiuroidea > Amphilepidida > Ophiuridae > Ophiura > Ophiura sarsii. The sequence continues at coordinate 24,829,639 of CM069459.1, read as the reverse complement.
GATTGGGGATATACCTTTACGTGAAATATGTGGCTTGTTATAGGCCTAATACGAGTTAATATAACCCATTATAAACATTTTACATAATTATAACAATCTGCCTAGCTCACAATGCTGACTTAGGCAGAATTTAAATTGTGCATTTATCAACACTTTTGATTGGTCAATGACTTGGGTATTATTACAGTATGTGCATAATGTAATGAAGTCAATGATTTATGTAAAAAGCTCAATTTCGCTGAAAAGTGAGTTAGGCAATTATCAAAGCAGGCTGACGATATATTATTTATTCAATAAAATAAATTTGATGAATAAACCAATAGAATAAACAAATAGGCATTGATTGAGACAGTCTGGTTGATGGACAGGCAGACAGACAACAACAAACAAACAGCAACAAACAAATAAACAAATAAACAAATAAACAAATGAACAAATCCCGGGGGGGCCAGTCAAACATAATGTTGTACACATGCGTGACCAAAAAAACGCGTAAAAGGGGGTGTTTTTTCAGTGTTGGACGCGTCACGCGTGTGACGTGTTAAGGGTATCAAAAACGCTGATTTTCAAGAAAAAGGGTGGCTTAAAATCCCGGCTTAAAATACAGGTCGAACGTGTTTAGGGTAACTTATTTTGTTCCCCGTTAAATAGACAAAACTTGTTTAGGGGTCATATTCTGGCAAGAACTTGTTTAGGGGTCAAAATTTGCAAGGAAAGCGCGCTAAAAACTTGTTTAGGGGGTAATTTTGCTTGCCGGGTAAAACTTGTTTAGGGGGTGTCTGGAAAAAATTTGGTCACGCATGTGTACACCATTATGTTTGACTGCCCCCCCCCCCCCCCCCCGGGGAACAAATGAACAAATGAACAAATGAACAAATGAACAAATGAACAAATTAAACAAATAAACAAACCAGACGAGCAGACGAGCAGTTGATCAACTTTAGCTGATCCTCCTGCTATAGGCTATGTTTCTCCTGCTAAGCACACACATGAACCAAAGCACATGAACCTTTACAGTATTACATGCATGAGTGTTCATAGATATGGGGGTCAGTAACAAATTTGGTCCCCTGGTGGTAAAAAGGCACTTAATTTTTGTTGGGGATTAAAAAAAAGACGTCCAAGGCTCAAACTTTTCGACCCGCCCCACCAAAGTACTCACTTTCCCTAACAGAGTACTGATGAAGAACTAAATGTGATGTGATCGGTGAAAACCCGTCGGATGTCGCAAAATGTGAACTAGGGATTATGGGTAATTTAAAAAATAAAAAAAATAAAAAAACTGTTTCTTTTTTTTTATAGATTTTTTTAAAGAAAATTAGTTTCCAATACTTTGTATCATCATCTTTTATAAAATTTCACCTTCAAAAACTGACTTAAGTCACTTTTATTATTAAACCTTATAATGTTATTATATTATACTATGTATCTTTTTTGGCCTGTTTTCATGATTTCTTGTTTTGTAGCTTTTGATGACATCACAATCATCATTCACTCATAACTTTTTTTGTAGTGATCGTAGAAAAATGATCGAAACAGTTCTGTAATCAGCACAGTTTTAGCTTTCTTATGATAAAATGCCACCATGTGGCGGGTTTTCACAGATCGCATCACAAATGTTAAACCAAAATATGATATACGCCTATTCTGAGTATTCACATACATTGTACATTGTGCATTTATTATCCCATTCATAGCCACGGCATTCATAGCCACTGCATACTTCCTGAATTATGATCTACATTTAGTGTCAAGTTTCATTCGAATTGCCCTTTGACTTTCAAATAAAACACCACATTAAAAATGACTGTTTGTTTTAAAGGAAAGCAGACTGGATTTATTTTAACTCATTTACTTAGAAACATACAGGGTGTCCTAAAAATATTCGAAACCTTTTCAAAACTTCATATCTCCGGTTAAATAATTTGCAGTATATAAATGAAAATATATTTGGATAGAGAAGACTTGTAGAATTATTTTGGTACCCAACTTAAAATCTGTTTTGCCAAAATACAGACAAATGTTTACTGAACTGTGAAACTGCACTTTCGTGTAAAAGTGTATTGTAATGAGCTGAATATTTAAATCTGGTGATAAAACAGATGTAGGTAATTATAGACCCATCTCAGTGTTGCCAATTATCTCTAAAATTATTGAAAGGGCTGTTCATGATCAACTATATGTCTATTTAACTAACGCAGGCTTATTATCTAATGCTCAATCTGGTTTTCGACCCAACCATTCCACTTCAACAACTTTACTTGATGTTCAAGATTATATTTTGAAAAATATGGATAATGGGTATGTTACTGGTGTTATATTTATTGACTTAAAAAAAGCCTTTGACACTGTAAACCATGACATTCTTCTTAGGAAACTTAAAAATTATGGTATTGATAGTAGCGAACTTTTATGGTTTAAGTCATATCTAAGCAACAGGTTCCAGACTGTCAATGTAAATTCAACCTTGTCTGATTTTCAACCTATCAACATAGGAATTCCTCAAGGTTCTATATTAGGACCTTTACTTTTCATCATGTTTGTAAATTGTTTACCAAATGCTGTAGATAAATGTAAGACAGTAATGTATGCTGATGATACTTCATTAATGTGTAAAGCTAAAAATATTGTTGATCTCCAAAATCAATTAGAATCATGTTTAAGCACAGTAGCTAATTGGTTCAAAGCAAACAAGCTTACCCTGAATGTTGATAAGACTAAATTCATGATATTTGGTAGTAATAAGATGCGTGAGAGGTTTCAAGATGTACAATTAACCTACAATAATAACATCATTGAAAAGGTAGATGAATTTAAATACTTGGGCGTAAAATTAGATAGCAATTTGTCTTGGTCAGCTCATGTTGATTATATGTGTAAGAATGTCTCTAAAAGAACAGGTATTATCAAACGTATGAAACATTTTCTTCCAAATCAAACTATTGTAATGTTATCAAATGCTCTTGTTATTCCTCACTTTGATTATGGAAGCACAGTTTGGTCAAACTTTTCTGCCGAATGTCATAGAAAATTACAGGTTCTTCATAATAATTTAGCCAGGATAATACTTTCAGCTGATATAAGAACACCAACAAATGATTTAATGGATGCACTTCAATGGGTTAAACTTGATAAAAGATGGCATAATCACCTTTTACTAATTGTGTATAAATGTTTAAGAAATATAAGTCCATCATACTTATCGATGCAGTTTGAATTTGTTCATAATAACCATTGTCATGTAACAAGAAATCACACAAGTAATACTTTGGTTGTACCGAAATTTAAGTCGAACTCAGGTATGCGAACGTTTCATGTTAGGGCAGCATATGCCTGGAACAACTTGCCATCAACAATCAGAACCGAACTTGAGAATATGTCAGTGCAACAATTTAAAACAAAGATCCATGGAATTTAAATTTTGTGTTCTAAAGTATATTACAATTCTGCATTTCCTTGCTGAATTTATCTGATGGTTCTGTATATATTTATGTAAATAGTTGTTATATTCCATGTATATATATTGTAAATAATTATGTATTTTTCTCTGTGAAATGAGGGCCTGCTTGGAAAGCAGTGCTTGACACTGAAGCTGTTTACCCTCAATAAAGAAAGATTAAATAAATAAATAAATAAATAATAAAGTCAAGGATGCGACAAACGGAAAGAGGTAGGGGAGACTGAGAAAAAAGGTTCTCTACAATGATAATTTTTAATTTCAGATTGATATAATCCTTGTTATGAAATTTATTAAAGGTAGATGACCCGATCACATTTTCGTAACACAGAATTATTTCAAACATACGGAGATTTTCATATCATATGAAAGCTCGTATTTTTCTCATCATCATACTGAAATTTGACGGCCTAAATTGGTATAATTACGGAGAAATCGATGAAATAACGTTGAATTACCGCGAATGGTGGTAACCACCGATATACATGTAGTTTGTGTACTACTCAATGGGTACAGTTCACAGCATCTTGTGCGTCTAAAATAAGAACCATTAGAGCTATGCAACTCAAACTTTGGAACACAACTTTTTTAAGGATGACCTTTCATGTAGAATAGAAAACTTCAAGTTGAAAATCGGAACATCTACCTTTAATGTAGAGCATATCATTTGAAAGTGAAAACCTTTTTTGAACAAAATCCACATGAGTGGAATGTGAGGAACATGCTGCGTGCGATTACAGTGACTTATACAGTGCGTCCATCAAATCGAACAATTGTATGGTATTGAGAGTTATAAGGCTAAACCTTTCAGCGTGTGTTTTATAATGAGGGACCTCAAAAAGGAGTCGTGCTTGGTACCGAAATGATTCTACAAGTCTTGTTACAAATATTTTTTCAATTTGGTACTGTGACTTATTTTAAGAGAGATACAAAAAGGGGTAAAAGGAGCAAAATTGTCCTTGAAACGCAGTCAAATAGGTGTGTATTTCAACCTCCTGAAACGATCATGTGTTACCCATCTGAATCTGAAGATAACACACAGGGTATTCATACATCTCCTCCTGACCAGCTTAACAAATGGCTTACTTTATCCAAGACATTGCATTGTCAATACTGTACTGGGTATTCATACATCTCCTCCTGACCAGCCTAATAAATGGCTTACTTTATCCAAGACATTGCATTGTCAATACTGTACATGGGTATTCATACATCTCCTCCTGACCAGCCTAATAAATGGCTTACTTTATCCAAGACATTGCATTGTCAATACTGTACTACTACATTACTGTGTTATTGCATCATGAACATGCATTGGGCCTAGAGTTTACTGGTCCTCGGCAGCGAGCTGCCTCGGACACTGGATAGATTGATTGGGGTAATCGGTAAACAGAGGATCTATCTGTGGACCTTCGTACAGCTTTGCACAATTTGTTCACTTCCCTTTAAGTTAGCATCATACAGTTAGTGTTTTCCTGGCGTCTTTCTGATTAAAGGCATCTTTCATGCATACCATTATCATTTCTGTGTTCTTTTAATATTTGACTCACCCTATACAGTGACCCAGTCATATCCGATTAAGATTTAATGAATCCATTTGTTTTCTATAGCATCAAGCGTACATTTCGTTGCACTTTGCGTTCAGTAATTTAATAAACAGCACATATTTTTTATTCTGTAGGATGCTAGCTATTGCCTCAGGCTCACTCAAAGACAGGTAGCTACGATCAACCGGTGTAGTGCGGTGCAACCTTTTTTTACGTACTCATGATTTTTAGCGTTTTTGCAATACTGAAATTGTTTGGATTATTTCAGATGCTTTAAAGGTAGATGTTCCGATTTTCAACTTGAAGTTTACTATTCTACATGAAAGGTCATCCTTAAAAAAGTCGTATTCCAAAGTTTGAGTTGCATAACTCTAATGGTTCTTATTTTAGACGCAAAAGATGCTGTGAAATGTACCCATTGAGTTGTACACAAACGATATTGGTGGTTAGTACTGGTTACCACCTTTCGCGGTAATTAGACGTTATTTCATCGATTTCTCCGTAATTATACAGATTTAGGCCGTCAAATTTCAGTATGATGATGAGAAAAATACGAGCTTTCATATGATATGAAAATCTCCGTATGTTTGAAATAATTCTGTGTTACGAAAATTTATAATTAATCTTACAATGGCCGGTCACTATGTATCAATAGATGAATGTTCTTAATTTGTGACACCCTGTATATATGGGGAAACAGAGTATAGCGTTCAAAACAATTTACCTGACATTTTATCGGTTTGATATGATTCAAGGGTTTTTGACATCACTTATTTATAATTAATCTTACAATGGCCTGTCGCCATATGTATCAATAGATGGATGTTCTTAATTTGGGACACCCTGTATATAAGGGGAAACAGAGTATAGCGTTCAAAACAATTTACCTGACATTTGTAGGTTTGATATGAGTAGAGATTGTGAGTCGATCATAATCACTTAGGCCTATATCATTACATGACCTCCTTCAAAACTCTTACAATGGTCGATTGCGAACATGTATCAAACAGAATGGTTCTTATATTTGGACACCCTGTGTACAACGGAAAGCACAGTATAGTATTCAAAACAATTCACCTGACATTTCACGGTTTTATTTGATTCAAGATTAAGTGAGTCCATCACATCACTTATCATTACGTGACCTCCTTCAAAACTCTTACATTGGTGGATCACTATGAAGACGGTATCAAACCAGGTTGATGCAAAGAGACCAACGATCAGTTCTCTTGGGGTGTGAGAGGCCATTCCATTTGTGACCAGTCACATCAAAAAGGATGTGTTGTCGGCAAACACATTTTGAGATAGAGGCCAATATATTTGGTAAAATATAAGAAATATAATAGAAAAAAATATGCTTCTTCAAATCATATATTATGATTACAATTTACAAAGTCTGATATGGTATCATTTCAAAGCTTAAAACATGCTCTTCCAGTCATACCAATAACTCAGATTTGACTTGGGACTCCAACATGTCCATTTTGATGTGAAGGGTCACATTTGAAATTTGTACTTGATAAATAAACCAATATTTGGTGAAATATGAGAAATATAATAGAAAAAAATATGCTTCTTCAAATCATATCTTATGATTACAAACAAAGTCTGATATGGTATAATTTCAAAGCTTAAAACATGCTCTTTCAAGTCATAGCAATAACTCAGATTTGACTTGGGACTCCAACATGTCCATTTTGATGTGAGTCGGGTCACATTTGAAATTTGCATTTGCCGATTTCTCTAACTAAAGATAATAATGGGTCGATAAGTTATTTGGGCCCAAGCCCAAGGTGACCATTTCCTGACTAAAGGTGGGTGTACTTTATATCAGGGGCATTTTAAACTTATACCCAGGGATTACACTGAAAACATTTATCGGTTAATGCCAATGCTGAACTAAGAAATTTTAGTAAAAATGATTAGTTCAGGGAGTACAACTAATCTTTCCAATCTTTCAGTAGGATATCATTAATTGATAACTAGTTTTATTTCGTATAGTAATGTCCAAATTGGTTCAGCTATCCAAACTAATCTACCTCTACCAAGAGCATTCACTGGAACTAATTAAGTGCAACTCGGTAAACTTAGTTTAGCTCTAAATATTCGTATAACCAACCGAACTAAAATACAAATACTGTCCGCGACTAACATACTGTATGTTCGTAGAAGTTGTTGGCAACTAATTTGTCAACTAACTTTTTAGCGCCACGATGCTGTATTCGAAAACAGACTGTTACAGCCGCCATTTTGTTCAGTACAAGGGAAGCGATTGTTGACTTCCGATAACCGAGCGACGAAAATGGCTCAAAGGTACGTAAAATGATGCAAAATGTATGTCAAATCATTTGTTTTTAAAGAGTATAAATATGTAGATGCTTCTGGACAGTTCAATTTTTGTGACAGAAGTTTGTGTGACGTGCAGTTTTAATTCATGAATTTACGTACCGACCACAGCATAATTCTCAGTTCATTGCATGTCGTGATACTGTTGTTCCAAAGATTTTCTAGTATTGGTTGTTCACGCTATGTCATTCGAACTTTGATGGCCGTTAGCGGAATTATTGGAGAAATGACAGGCATGGTAGAAAAAAAGCTACATAGTATTTTGTGATTTGACATACATTTAAGATTATTTTAAGATTATTTTACGTATCTTTGAACTATTTTCTTCGCTCGGTAATCGGGAGTCAACGCTTGCTTCACATGCACTGCACACAATTAATAGTAGACCATGGTTAACTAATTTATAAAATTAGTAGACCATCTTAGTTCAACTGAATGAACTAAGCAAGATTGGTGGAAATAGACATCGTTTCTACTAATTTTTAAGTTAGTAGAGCGACCCTAAAAATTAGTAGAACAAATTGATTTATCATACTGAACTAATTTTTAACATCACTGAACCAAATTTTGACAATTGTTGAACTAATTTTAATTAGTTAAAAAACTAGTTTAACATGGTCAACTAATTTATAAGTTGGTTAGAGAATGCTTGAACTAATATTAAGTTAGTAGAAACAGACATCGTTTTTACTAATTTATTTTAGTACAGATAACCGAAAAATGTTTTCAGTGTAGACCCCAAAACAATCTGGTCGATTCATTATTTTCGATTATATGATTGTTTGCCCTTACATGCAAAAGGGTCAATTATAGGTGCATATGTCTTGTTTTGAGAGAAATTAGACAAATCAATGCACGCTGGCTGATGTTGATGTGTGAATAATGGCACGGCCCCGCAGGGGAAGTGCTATTGTGACTATATCTACATTTGCGCAAGTGCATTGATTTTTCTAATTTTTTTGAGAAACAAAACATACGCATGTATTAACCTAATTCATACACCAAACTATAATTTGAGCATAATATATATCTAGTTTAAAAATTGAATAAAAACATCTTTAAAAGTTTGCTAACACCCCTAGTGAAATCAGCGAACCTGCAATTCCTGAACAACGTATCAGAGGCTGATCAGTTTGTCACAGACGGACATTTTTAAATGGATTATTAACACAAACTACTTGCACTTATTCAAATGTTTTATGTATTATGTTGAAGATCGTCATTAACTTCATTGACATTTATTAAAATGTTGGTGGGTGTGGTTTGTTACTAAAAGAGACACAGTTAAATATTTGCGTCACGGGTGGACAATATGTTAACCTTAAACTGATCAGCCTCATCAAAACAAAGTTTGTGGTGCGCGCATTGAACGGCGCACACACGGAGTGCATTAGACACTTTTAATGCACTCCGCATATTTTAGTTTCTTGCTTTCTGATTGGTTTCGACACTACTAGAGTACAATTATGAATATCCTTTATTTATTTTATGAGCAATGCCCGGGGGGGGGGGGGGGGGGGGGGTACTCACCCAAGATGGTATACGGGGGTGTGCCGCTCTAATGGGTAGCTTTTTGGGCACAAAATCCCTAAACATGGGGTATGATTTTGTGCTTGAAATCCCTAATAATGGGGTCACTTTTTACAAATGGGTCTATTTTCGCGATTTTTGTGTCTATTTTCGTGAAAATTTACACAAATTAGGTCTATTTTTCAGATAATTTGCTAAAATTGGGTCTAAACTTAAGCAAAACCCCTAAAAATGGGTACCATATTTTCCAAAATCACCCCTAAAAATGGGTATGGGTTTTGAATCTCCAGCGGCACACCCCCGACCAAACCAAATCCGAGAACACAATCCCTAAACATGGGGTATGATTTTGTGCTGGAAATCCCTAATAATGGGGTCACTTTTTACAAATGGGTCTATTTTCACGATTGTTGTGTCTATTTTCGTGAAAATTTACAAAAATTAGGTCTATTTTTCAGAAAATTTGCTAAAATTGGGTCTAAAATGAAGCAAAACCCCTAAAAATGGGTACCATATTTTCTAAAATCACCCCTAAAAATGGGTATGGGTTTTGAATCTCCAGCGGCACACCCCGACCAAACCAAATCCGAGTACCCACCCCCCCCCCACGGGGAGCAATGTCAACATTGCTCGACAAAAGATGAACAATCTTGTATGTTGAAATATTTTGAAAATTTGTGAACAGTTTGAAATGTCTTGACATTATTTTTGGATTTTGTTTTGTTTTGGAATTATTAAGTTATAAATCTTCATCCATTAGAAAAAGAAGAAACAAATTTATAATCAGAAAAACAAAACAAGAAAAAGCCAGACCTGCTGGCCTTTTAAAGTCCATGGCAAAATTCTTGATATTGATGAATTCATGGCCATGTCTCAGACAAAAGGAGGAAAGGTTAGTGTCCTTTATTTATGAGCAATTCTAAAGTACCATATATGTGACCAGTCATGTCAAAAAGGATATGTTGTCAGCAAACGCAGTTTTGAGATAGAGGCTCTACCTATATTTGATGAAATATAGGGAATATAATTTTAAAAATATGCTTTTCAAATCATATCTTATGTTTAACAAGGTCTGATTACCTTCAACATGGTATATTTAAAGCTTTAAACATGCTCTTTCAAGTCATACCAATAACACAGATTTGACTTGGGCCTCCAACATGTCCATTTTGATGTGACAGGTCACATATGAGCGTGTTTCTGGGGTACTGCAAAAATTAAACGCTAATAACCGCTAAGTTTCAATCGGTCACTTTTGAATCCCCCCTGTTTCGACTCGCGAAAAGTTACCGCTAAGTTTATCGATCCTGGTCGATGGGCCATGACATTTGACCTTTTGTAATATCAAACAATGCCACCGTACCTGAAAAAGATTGTTTCACAATCATGTGTATAACCCAGCGTGACACGGTTCAGGGAGCAAACCGCTAAGAAATGCCTTTCTTTTTCTATTGGGTTTATTGTCGATTATTGCCGGTTCCAAACCTAGTTTGTAAAGGTTTTTGGGATTACCAAAAATATCAATTATTGCCGGGTTCTGCCTGTTTCTGCTGGGCAAACTTAGCGCTTATTAGCGGTTTCTTCCCCAGCAGAAACACGCTCTATATCTCTTGGCTGAATTACATGAATAATAATACATTGCAAAAGGGGGATAATATTCGCACCTTGCGTATGTCCCACCATAGGTCTAACCTATCTGAGCCCAAGAACTGATCCCAATCCAAGAACCGCTATCAACCAGAGAACCGCCAGTGTTTCCACAGTTAGGATGCTATGACTCAGTGTTTCTATATTCAATCTCAGTGTTTCTGTTGTAGAGCTTTTCAAAGGCCAGACATCTGTCATCAATGCTTGAAGGGCCAGATTTGGGCCGTCATTTGGCAACCAAATGCATACAATAAAAAACCTAATTTGGTATTAATGGAACTTGATATTTTAAAAACAGTATCAGTTCCAAAAATGTTATCGTAAGCGACGAAAAAACGAAAAAAACCCTGTCCGACATGTTGGTGGGGCATCTAAAAACAAACCCATGTTTGAAATTTGATGCTTCTTTTTCTCAAAACAATTATGTACAAAAATGTTAAAATGGGTGGCTCCCATTTTAACGTTTTAGTGTTCGAAATATTGTTAGGCAGCAAATTTCTAATTAGCTTTAATTTCATGTGTCTTTTTAAACTGAATTAAAAAATTAAAAAGCAAAAGAACAATATCGCAGGTAGTTTTGCAATTTTCAAATAATGCCTAAGGTCATATATATATGTTGTTTGTATATCCATGATGCATCATGAAGGTCATAAATATATCAGACAATATTACAGTTTTCTCCCTAATCACTGATTTTGTCAGTTTTGTCAGATGAAATTGGCCAAAGTATGCTAATTTTAGACCTTTTTTCCACAACTAGAATTGCTACCTCATTGCTTCTATATATTCGATCTCAGTATTCCCCTAGATTAGCAGATTTTTGAAATAACAGCCTGGGTGGGGGCTACACCTTGGAGGCATAAGAACAGGGGGTCATCTGTTGAGGGGGTTGGTGGTGGTTTGGGGTTGGCCAGTAAAACAGGACAGGTGTTTTCATCGCCTAGGAGGAAAATATTTGCCCGACTTTTATTTTTTTATGACAGTATAGGTTTTCTCAATATATTACTTATTAATCAGTTGCTTTCAGATGAAATTGATTTAAGTTGCCACAGTATATCTAAATATAATTTTAGATTTTTTTCCATTTTAGAATAAAAAAAAATAAAAAAATATTGCATGCTGTAAATGCAATCCCAATATGTCTGAGCTCCTAATCTCAACATCATTCAATTATAGTGTAGTTTATGAAAATAATAGACAATATGACAGTATTACAGCTCCCTAATCACTGATTAATGAGTTGGCGGACTGAATAAGTAGCCCAAATGGTTTTTGAAATTGAGCCCAAAAGTGTTTTCGAAGAACTCAAGATTGGTTCAAATTAGTTTGAATAGATAGTACACATGGTAAACGACTCTGCCTGAACACCTGGTGTTCAAGCACACAACCATATCTACTACATGGGCCATAGTCTGTGCTGTCTGGGGCAATAGAACACAACCTTTTTATAAAAAAACCCCATTGAATTGTTTTTGGAAAATTACAAACATTTTGGAAAAGAAACCCCGAAAAACCTCTGCCAAATAACAACAAAAATAAGAGCCACCGACCCTACCTGAGAGGCCCGTTTCCTTGTAGAACAGGGTTGTTGTTTTTCGTCGCCTTTCTTCCAAATCCTGGCTGTACTGGCAACACTATCACAAATGTCCTCCGGTTTAGGATTTAGGCCAACAACAAAAAATAGTTGTGTTGCCCTCATCTGGCCGGGTCAAAATTCCGAGAATGTGGGCCGGGTTTTTTTAATTTTTTTTAAAGATTTTTTTAAAAGATTTTTTGCTTCTCAAGATCTTCCAATCTGTGAAAATTGCACAGAGATGGGCAATAAACCAAAATATTCACCATTAGGTTGAAAATACATCCAGTAAGCGTTTTCCTTAGTATCTTCACACATGTTGACTGAAATAATAGGTATAAAATCGTTGATTTGGTAAATTTAAAAAAATAAAATAAAAAAAATCCGGCTGGCTGTCCTTCCCGATTTTAGGCTTGTGAGGGCAACACAACTTTTTTTTTTGTGCCTTATCAACTGGAGAGAAAATGATGATGGATTTGTCCATCGGATTTGGATAAATTGAAAAATAATAAAAATCTCCTTGATGTCATTTACAGTGAGCTTTAGAGTGTCCAGGAATAGATATAACATAACGTCCCTATTCTTTCAAAACCTTGTATCTCCATCCAGCCCTTCAGCGTGTATAAAGTAATACTTCCTATGTATGACCTTTAGGCGGACTGCTCTAAATATTTTTAAATGACAAAATCACATCTATCAAAACCTTGATCAAGTTCTCTTGTCCCAGAACATGTATAAAGCAACTCTTCTTTTATGCATAACCGTTGGCAGTTTTACTTTATACATGCTGAAAGGCCGGAAAAACATACAAGGTTTTGAAAGAATAGCGACGATAAGGCCACAAAACAAAACATGAGTTTGTTTCCGGTAGGTGGTCTAAAAACCAAGATGCGAGATGCGTTTCTTTATATTTTTATTATTTTTATTTTTGAGGGGGAGAAGTGCGGTGGGATGACGTTCCAAAGGCAATTTTTTTTCAATTAACCATACGCCCTGTAGCGTAGCCCCCCTGAAAACAAATTGGCCGGGAAAATAGGGATGGCAAAGGAAGGGAAAGAAAGTGAGAAGAGATAAAAAGGGAAGGAAAGGGAAAGGGAAAGGAAAGGGACAGAAAGGAGAAAGGAAGACAGGCAAATTAGTTGGAAAATTTCATGCCGGTATGGTGACGTAACGCCCCAATAACCCGCATATTACAAGAAACACATTTGTGCAGGGGTTAAAAATGCCAATGGGGGCGACGTATGATTAAGATAAAATCCCAAACATATGGAGAACAACTTCCTATTTTCAAACTGCAATCTTTATGTTCAAATTATTCTCTTTTCAGCTACCCATTTCCATCAAACATCATTTTCCATGAAATAACTCCAACGCAGCCCTGCACGATTTCATCGATCAACTTTACAGAAAGTAATCAACCATGCGTCCTTTACTAGAATTACAGCTTTTTTTTTTACATTCCATTCGTTTGGTTCAGATAATATGTTGCCATTGAAATAGCTTTTACTTCATTTGAAAACCAGTCATTTGTTTCGTGTGACCTTAACACTTTCCATGCGGCTATTGTTTGGAAGGAGCTAGGAGTGCTCCTCTGTTTATGTAGTATTAGTTTTATACCTACCTCCACAACCTGGAAACGCTTGCATTTATCCCCTAGATGAACTGCTGCCCAAATTAATGCCTTTATTAAAAATCTACATAATTATTTAATTAAGAAAAATCACTTCGGACACCTATATCTCCACATTTGGCCCGATTGGGCTACATATCCCTACCTCGGCAACACGGTATCAGCCCAAACCGGGCAACACCGTTACCCATAATGCATCCTCTTTAACCATTGGTATAAAGGGGGCTGAGCACTAAGGGGCGGAGGTGGGAACAGGTTGTGGAGGTAGGTATAAAACTAATACTACATAAACAGAGGAGCACTCCTAGCTCCTTCCAGTTTATTACGTATTATTTATACCTACCTCCACAACCTGGAAACGCTTGCATAACAGACTTGCACCGAACCAGGAGGAGACATGATTGCTCATGCCCCCAACCAGTCACAGTGTGTCCGAAAAGCAAACATTCCATGTCATAGAGATGAGTACAATAATACTGGCTGTAAGCCAACTGGAAAGATCAAGCGGCTCTGAATATATCACACTAGATAGGTGAAGAAGTCTGAGCTAAAAAGCGAGGAACGGCCTAGCGTGACATACATGGGAAGCAATGTAATCTTCCCCCTAAAATCGCCCCACTGTGGAATAAAGAACAGTAATGGGTTAAACACGACAAATCCAACAATTTTGGGATAAGCTAACCTCCAAAATTCTTGTGAATATAATTGTCGTAATCGGCGTTTTAGTCAAATCAGGAAGAGTCACGTTCGGCGTTTCCGTCAAATCAGGAAGTGTCACAATAGGCGTATAAGTCATAATAAGATATTGTCTAAATAGGCTTGTATCACAACAACTGCAGAGTCTAGTCTTTCCTCCTCTTTCTCTCTCTCTCCCTACTAGCTAGACCTGGCTTCCACTACCCAAGACCTGTGTGGCATAGCGTCCCTGGGCAGTGCGAAGATGTAAATATATAGAAGTTTGAGCTAAAAAGCGAGGAACGGCCTAGCGTGACATACATAGGAAGCAATATGCTCTTCCCTCTAAAATCGCCCCACTGTGGAGTAAAGAACAGTAATGGGTTAAACACGACATATCCAACAATCTTGGGATAAGCCTACCTCCAAAATTCTTGTGAATATTATTGTCGTATCGGCGTTTTAGATAGGTGAAGAAGCATGAGTCAATAAAAGGAACGGCCTAGTTGAAAACGACATCAATATATGAAATGCCGCCTACTTCATTGAACAACAGACTGTGGAACAAGATCAGTAATGGGTTGAAAACGACATACTTAGAAAAAATGGGGTATGAAAACCTCCAAACCTTTTGTAAAGAATAATGTCGTAGTAGGCGATCAATAATGTAGGGAAGCGTCGTAAATAGGCTTGGATCAAGAAACCGCTATGCTATGTCTTAAAAACCTCTCTCTCCTTCTCATCTCTACCTCCTCCTTCATACAACTAATTCTGACTTCCGCTCCCGAGGACTTGCGTAGCATATCATCCCCCTGGCAGCGTGAAGCTGAATGCCCTTCATAACAATAAGCGAAGGAGGGAACAGTCTTCCAAAAAACTGTACTGTGTTCATGAACTCACAAAAAAGGATAGCCCCTTGGCGTGAGCACAAGAGGCTGAGAGGGCTCTGACAAAGAGCCCCCGAACTACCCTCAAGGATATAAATCACTTAATAATCTCAACCAGCCAGCCAGCCAATGTGACCTTGGCTGCTGCACTATGGGGCTTGACAATGGATGTAACAAAGAATAGTTGGACCTGACCTCGGACAAACTTGGTTCTATTTATACACCCGTTCAAAAAACCCTACCGGGCAACTCAGTCTCAGTGGTCTGCGCTCCGATATGATAATGTTAGGGAGGGATATCGGGGACGCTGAAAAATTAATGCCGCTCATGGCAAGAAAATATGATCTGAAACAAAAGGTGTAACGCCAGCCATGCTAAAAACGGAGGATCTACTGATAGATAATGCGTGAAGATCAGAACAGTGTCTTCCCGAGGCCAGAACCTATGAGAAAAAAAGGGGGCTTCATGGTCTAAGACACTCAGAGAAGCCGACTGACAGGGGCTCAAAGGAGACTCGTAGAGTTTGGCTAGAACCAAACAATATACTGATTACTATACTATACTATGTCCCTGAATAGGGAATCAAGGATGAAAAACTGAACCGACTTAGGAAAAAGAACTATATGTTCTGTGGGATTCGAACCCCCGGTCTTCAGATTATAAATCTGATGCTCAACCGATTTCGCTAACGGAGCACTTATAAATCCAACCTAGATAATGGAGTATGAATAATGATATACAAATAAGAACCGAAGTCTCTGAGCGCTGGCCCTCATCCGCAGGCCTAACGCGGTCAGGCTACGCACCGCAAGCCAAAAACAGCAGACGCGCCACGCTGCCGAGGGCAGGCAAATGTCGAGCCCACGAGACCACCCATGGTGGTGACCTGATTAGAGGAGATCAACAACTCTATGATAAAAAATAGAGGGGAAAAAATAACCTGAATATAACACTATAATATAATAAAAGTGTTAGATACTAGGGAGGCTAGCTTCTCACAACCACCCAGCTACTCTACTAGCCTTGGTATCAAGCTGGCCGGGTCATTCCAGCTCTACTCTTCATGTATTTAAAAGAACAAACCAATAATACTGAAAAAGTAGAAATATTCGCGAGATTTTATTTTCGCGAATTATCCTCATCCGCGAAAATAAAAACTCGCGAAAATAATGGACTTCCAATGACCTAGTTCACAATTGTTGAAGATCGCGAAAAAAATAAGAATAAAAAGATCGCGAAATGCCTGTTAAGTGATTATGACCATTTTCGTGAAAATATCCTATCGCGAAAAAAATAAAAAGTAAAAAACAAACTAACAGATTAACGCATACCTGGAACTAGTCCTGTCCGACGACACATGTAATGATGGAGATACACTGCTCATAGTAATCCGAATTCCACCAAAAAATTCCAAGTATCTATAAGAATCCAGCAATGCATAGAATTGACAATACTTCATCAATGAAGTCAGCTCAATCGGTTGACAGCTCCCACCCATGCCATGCTATAGTAGTGGCTACAATGTCATGCAGCGATAAACAAAGATGGGATATCCCACGCAGGAAAACGGCAGACTAATCCCATGTCCAAACCAGTCCGTGCGAATTCCTATGAACTAGGAAAATACAGTACGCTATATTCAACCGACGAAAACTGCTTATTATCGCCTGAAGAAAAGACGATTGTTCATGTCAACGCACATCGAAAGATCGCCATTTATAAAGTCCAGCGCACTCTCGCTAAAACAATACCCATAATGCTTTTCGAACGCACATGGTCACGTCAGACGAAAAGTATGGATGTTAATCTCGAAAACCCAACGAATCGGATTATAGAAAACATTATGGGGGAAAACTTGGACGGATAAGGGAGCGGAGTCATACTAGTATACCGAAAAATATAGTGAGACGTATATTTGTCGTAGAAATGAGATGCGCAACTGGGTTCCTTCTGCAAAATCTCATATGGTCGAAAAAAATAAGAAGTCTGTCATATGAGTAAGTGACAACAAGGGCCTTCGACCGAAAATAAAATACCTGGCTAGTCGATTGAGAATCTAAAGCTCTATCGACTGAGTGATTTCGAATCTCGAAATAGGCAAATCCTGGTCATAGACCCAGAATATCGCAGCCATCTCACATGATCTAGACCATAGAGACGGCGATTGAAAAACGTATACTCAGCAAGCTGACCGATTTCAAACGCCTACAAGCGGGCGACATACCCCCAGTAGATTAAATCGTATGGGAGAATTAAGGTAGAAAGAAATTACCCCTCTGAACATGAGACAAATACACAAAATCATTCGCCGTGGGTGATTGGTGCAGAGGAGACTATATCAGCGTTCTCTAAGGTTCAAACCTTAAAAACGCAGAAGACTAAAAATAGTAACGAGATACTGAGCCCTACGTCTGACCGATTCAGGTTCGAGCCTCAACATGGGCTTTGTTCTTGTTTGATTCATGGTTAGAAAAACATGATTACAGACCCGACGCTCTAAACCTTAGAACCACGGAGAGAGCGTCACTACCAGGCCTACATGGCCTTGACAGCGTAGGTAATAAGCGGGCCCCCTCTTTCGTGTTGAAAAAGTAACCAGTGAAGGAGGAATTGGTTTCGCAATCGAAGCCAAAACCCGCTAGACTGAGCCCACACTGTCAGATAGATGTCATAGTATATTAACTGAAAGAAACCGACTGGTCACCGACCGCGTCAGATTCGGATAGTTGAAAAGAATCAACATAATCCACCTTCTGTCCAGTAACTCTGACATAATCAAATTCAACTCGTCCTCTACTTCTAAATGTAGAGTGAGACGAATCAATAGGCTGAACATATAAAGGGTGTTCAGTGGTGCAGTTAGCCCCTCGTGGCTCCACTCGCTCCTGCTGGAAAATCCCCAGAGAGGGATTAGCCTCCCAACCGAAACCAAAACCTGCAAGGTTGGGCTCACTATCAGATCCTCTAAGCACGTTAGCAGGAAACACTGATAGACCTTCATCTAACTGTGAATCAGACATCGACTGTTGGTCTGAATCGACACAGTCATCGTCTTGATCGTAATCCCACTGATCATCTTCATCTCCCTCTACATCTACAGTAGAATGAGAAGAATCAATCGGCTGAACCGACAAAGGATGTTCAGTGGTGCAGTTAGCCCCTCGTTGAATAGGAAAAGGGTTAATCTGGTTAAGATTAGCCATGCGGTTAGCCTCCCTATGTTCAACGGCGGGATAAGTAGTACGCTTATCCACTAGGTCAGACCCTCCTCGATAATCTTGATTGATCATCTGAGTAGGATAACTACTTCTCTCTCTTTTGAGAAGCATAGTTTCTGAACAACAACCATTCAGCAAACTCGTCTGACCCAGACGGAGTTAATCGAGTTGTCTCATCGTGTGAAACATTTAGCCTTTGAGTGCTAACACGGTTACGGATGTTAACATCGGCACTCGAGCGTGACTGACTCTGATTACGCGAAACAGTGTCAGGCTGATTATTTTGTTGATTGTTAAACAACAAGCCAGATGCACTGGAGCGTAACTGACTCTGATTACCTGAAACAGAGTCAGACTGACTT
Organism: Ophiura sarsii; assembly: GCA_035610835.1. NCBI lineage: Eukaryota > Metazoa > Echinodermata > Ophiuroidea > Amphilepidida > Ophiuridae > Ophiura > Ophiura sarsii. Next base: position 24,810,767 of record CM069459.1, on the reverse strand, counting down.
TTTTGTTGATTGTTAAACAACAAGCCAGATGAACGATTGACTAGATCGTTTGTTTGAGCGTTTGTTTGAGGGTTATTCAGATTGCTCAGATCCGAATATTGCCTAGGATCACTGCCGTGACGGTTAACGCCACGTCCGGATTCATATTCATGTCTCACGATCGATAGGGGTGACAAGTCAGACTGACTTTTTTGTTGATTGTTAAACAACAAGCCAGATGAACGATTGACTAGATCGTTTGTTTGAGGGTTATTCAGACTATTCTGTCTCAATAGAGCCAGATCCGAATTTTGCCTAGGATCACTGCCGTGACGGTTAACGCCACGTCCGGATTCATATTCATTACTAGGACTTTTGCCTGAACCCTCAACCGAGAAACATGTCTCACGATCGATAGGGGTGACAGGTCTTTTGCCTGAACCCTCAACCGAGAAACATGTCTCACGATCGATAGGGGTGACAGGTCTTTTGCCTGAACCCTCAACCGAGAAACATGTCTCACGATCGATAGGGGTGACAGGACTTAGGGCACTACCCTCTTTGTTCGTGGCGTTGAGTTGTGTTAGAACACCAACCCCACGGGAGCTGGAAATCTGGCCGTGTCTTTTGTTAAATGCCAGAGATCCGTTATCGTCGGATAAGCTCCCTTCATCACAACCAGAGTGCCCGACTAAGATCTCCCGCTGCATAGAGAGATCTTGAGTCTTGGTTGCGGTACGGATGGATGCCTCTTTAGTGGGCTCAACATCCTGCGAAGCCTGTGAATTACCACAAGAAGAATTCAAGGACCCGTTAACCTGCAGTTGATGATTGATCATCTGAGTAGGATAACTACTTCTCTGATCATCTTTTTCAACATAGTGAGAACGACCCTGAAGACTATCGGCTTCTATGACACAATTTACCAAGGGCGTGGTGCCCTCGGGAGATTTCTTAGCCTTGTCTCTAAAAGCGGCTTTAGAACTATCTCCCGCAATACATACAACAACATCATTCTTAGTATGAACTAAACTAGTCTTAGAAATAGTACGGGTGGAATGGCGGGAGTCGGCCATAGTGGCGACCAAGAGGGCGTCCATATTGTCCCAATGAGTCGCAGATGCCGATCGACACAGTTTGCATGGTTTAACACGATTGCACCTGCGGTGCAGAACGCATGAAGGGTGTTTGTCACCCGGCAAAAGTTCGATCCCACATTTGCATGACCTCATAATAACTTCCTTTATTCTGAACACACGCTAAATCAATAAGATGACAAACTAGAGTTCAAAATACCAATCCCAGAAACGCGCACACAGAGATTAAATATATCGAATATAAACCCTGAAGGAGTAAGTTTCTTTAATAGCTAAATTGAATTAACAATGGGGAAGCAGAGCCAAGGATCACCACTGACGAAGCTTTCAAGCTATTACTATTACAGCGATTTGAACAGAAAATCCGGTCTGAAAAGAATTCAAACGGGATAAGTTTGTGAATAATCAATATCAAATCATTTTGAAACAGGAAGGGTCAAAGACCTCTTCTCTAGAGGAAACATACCAATAATCAGAATATAACGTACTTATAATCAATTGTAGATGTATAATGGTTAAAAATAAGCAATCCTCATGTTATTGATTGAATCCAGAGCTACTAAATATCGGCTATTATGGTGGTCAAGGACCACAACAAAGGGGGGAAATCAGATCAATAAACCACTATGGCAATCATGTATGATATAATATAATATAAAACATGTTGTGATAAGAACTCCGCTAAAGTCGATAATCTAAAGACCGTAATACATACATATAAAATCAAGCTAGTGATATTTTATGACTAGTCGGTAATAGATAGAAGTATCTCTCATACCCAAAAACCCCATGAGTGTTTTCTAGTTATAGAATCAACGGGAGATAACGGATATGTGTATCATGTGAAATGCATTACACATAGAAAATATACCAACCGGGAAATGGGAAATCTAATGAACCCCATACCCACGGGATAGGAAACGTGTATCATTTTGGAATGCATTACACATGAAAAAACTATCGTGAGGATAGTTGAGAAATGGAATAGGCCGACCTCATGGTGAATAAAAAAAAACCACGCGGTCAAAGACCACTACGAGAGTCGGCCGCCATTTTTAAATTTGCGAAAGTAAAAATAGAATAATTTTTTTTTTTTGAACCTAAGGTCCTAAAATTCATGAAAAAGACCGTCCGACGGACGGTCCAGGCATTTAAAAAATGGGACTTACGCAAATTCCAATTAAGGGCGCATAGCAATAGACTATGCGCCATCTTTCAGGGCGAAACCTACTTGGTATGAACCTTCTGTTTTAATATCCACCTGAGATTTGTTAGGTATCCTCGGAGGACTAGGAAAACACGTCCACCATTGTTTCGCCCAAAGGTTAAAGAGGATGCATTATGGGTAACGGTGTTGCCCGGTTTGGGCTGATACCGTGTTGCCGAGGTAGGGATATGTAGCCCAATCGGGCCAAATGTGGAGATATAGGTGTCCGAAGTGATTTTTCTTAATTAAATAATTATGTAGATTTTTAATAAAGGCATTAATTTGGGCAGCAGTTCATCTAGGGGATAAATGCAAGCGTTTCCAGGTTGTGGAGGTAGGTATAAATAATACGTAATAAACTATCATATATACAAAACAGGTTTTTTCAGAAACCTTTCCGAATTTTTCTAAATCTATCTCTCAAGGATTAAAGAACCAGTACTAGGCATGATAGTACTTATGTAATGCATTTCGCATGGGGATACCAAATATGGTAATGATATTCAATAATTTCGACATTTTTCAAACATTTTGTGAATTTTTGAAATGTCGTCTGCAGAAGACTGCTGCGTGGAAAGGGTTAAACATCAAATTTATGCTGGGAATATGGATGTGGCTATTTGTGGTTGTTGACATTTTCTAAATATATCCTGATAAAGTGCTCAGTCGAGCTTGAAATGTTATGTGTATCAATGATGCGAAGTCAAAATCGCCATGAATTTTGATAGCGAAAAAAGGTTAGAAGTCATTCTTCATACTTGAATGGTAAAATAATAATCTTATGCTCTCCCTCTTACATTTCTCACCTCCCCCTCCCCCCGGAGTAATAGTAACAATCCATTCCCTTTAGTGAGTAGTGACCTCAAGTGTGACGGTCTGATGGGCATAGCATCGCTGATACTAGGTATCGGTTGCCTAGTAACAACCTTGGAATAGCTAGTTGATTTTCTTGTATCATCTACTGAAGATAGCATTGTATTCAATACGGTACAATAAGCACTATATTTTTGCATGATTGATAGCAAATGAAACAGAAATGAAGAAAATGTCAAATTTTGATAAGTGGAGGTAAAAAAGGTCAATGGTTTCAATAGTGATCAGATGATTTGATTGTGCTCTGTGGTTCTTGTTTTTTCTATGTTTGCTATGTTTTACTATCTACTGAAGATAGCGTGCATGTGTTTTGTGCTCTACAGTGTACACTATATTTCTGAACCATATTTCAGTCAGAAAATGCCAACATTTTTTTAATGACGTGAAAAAATGTGGATCTTTTGTCTAGGTGTGTTATATCTTATCTACTGAAGATAGCACGCATGTGTATTATACACAATTTTGTTAGAAAATGTCAATATTTTAAAATGGAAACAGAAGAAGCAAGGTTTCAATATTTGTTAACAGATTTGCAGGGATTTCTTACACTTCTTTATTCATATTCATATTCTTATTCTTAATTCTTGCATAAATTATTTTATTGCTATCTACTGAAGATAGCAAGCATGTGAAATATTTGGTTACATTTTTTGACAACATTTGTAAGCCTTTGTAATTTTGGATTTGCAATGGAAATACCTTTTGTTTTTGACTTGATCAGTTTTGTATGTTTATCACAGTCAAAGCCATACAATATTTGTTGTCGTTGTTGTCATATGAATTATGACTGATTACTTGTGACCTATTGATGACAGAGCGCCATTTTTGTCTGCCAGAGTGCCATTTTTGGTCGGTCACATTTACCGTTGTATGTTATCCTTCCAAACTTCCTGGGCGAATCATCTTTTCTAGATTGTTAAAGGCTGGGGGGGGGGGGGGGGGGGGGGGGGCACTCAACTTTGTTTTGGGTAGGGGGGTGCTTCCCAGGGTCTCAATAAAATGGGGGCCTTCGGAACGGAACTGAGAGAATTTTATGACAAAAATTAGGGTCTTTAAGAACTGATATTCTTGAAAAAGTAGATCTTAAAAGAACTGGTTTGTTGAAAGAAAATAATTAGAATTTAGGAATAATTTTCACTCGTAAATCAGAATGTCTTGATAAATTTTGATGAATTTGGTGTCATTTTAAAGCTTAGCAAATGCTCTGAGAGCACACATAACAAACTCAAAATTGACTTCAGCGTCCTGCAAAGTCCTATAAAATAAAATGTTTGATGCAAACCCAACCTTATTCCAATTTTGCCTGCAGACAGTAAAAAGGAAGAAATGAATTGTGATCGTTATATTCACATATTTATTTTTCATTTGACCTATGCCTTCATTCCTTATTTCTTATAAGGGAATTATTAAGGAAATTTAGTTTTGCCTTATATATAAACAGATTTTTCAGACACCTTTCAAAGTATATCTCAAGAACTACTGAACCAATACTAGGCATGTTTGTACTTATCTTAATGCATTTCTCATGGTGATTCCTAATATGGTGATGAAATTCAATAATTTTGACATTTCTGAAACATTTTGTGAGGTTTTTGAACTGTCGTCTGCACACGACTGCTGTCTGGAAAGTGTTAAAATTATTTTATTTTATTTTGAGACTGATATGATATGGACTATGTATTTGATACTGTAAATGTGGACATTTTCACGCTACATTAATTTTTGCGCTTTTCACACTTCAAGCAGCTACCACAAAAATAAAAACACACAAACATATTTATTTTGTGTATAAGTCTATGTAATAAACTTTCAAATCGCGAATTTCAAAACAAGCGAAATGAATGAAAATTGGCAAAGCGCGAACATTTTATCGCGCGAAAATTACCACTTTCACAGAGGTTAAGGATGGGTCGGAGTGTAATCCTACAATAGCAGCCATAATTAGTTGGAACATCCATGTAATAATTACGCTTTCATGCATTCCTGTTTGCGCAAAATGTACACTATCGAAACGTTGCTGTCTTTGACGGTAGGCTTAAAGTCTTTCCTCAAGAACATGAATATCTCCCCCACCCCACTGGGCAATGTTGACCCCTTCCAGTGTCCCGTAACCAAAAATCATGTTTCAACATTGATCCAGGGGGAGAGGGGGAGTTTTTAAACACACATATAAAAGTGTTCCAACAATTTTGGCCGGGATTGTAGTTATAGTCTGAGGTTTTGTTGAGATAATGATATGCAACCTGTTGATTATAGCAATTGTACATGTACAAGTAATATGTTCAGGTAGAACGTAGTAACGCTATGCTATGCACTGGGAAATTCGCCCTGGGGATACTCACATACAGTCATCAAAAAAAGTAACTATACAGGTAATAAATGTACTTTTAACTTTAAAAATATATATCCTACCTAGAAATATCAAATCATAAAGTTCTTGAGAAATTTATCTTCTATAATATGAGATATTGCACGCTAGGATCGGTTGAATATTTAGGAAGCGACAATCCAAAATGTAAGGTAGAGTCACAATTTCAAATTCACATTTTACATTTCAACACGGGGGAGAGATTGACAGGTAGCGTGTGTGTGGCGTATTGATCCATCGGAACAATGCGGCCGACTGTCCAACCTGCGCATTCATACCCAATTGCACTACCGGTAATCAATAAGGTACCCGTAGATTGGCCCGCGTATAGAAAATAAAAATGTGAAAATGAAAATCGGACTTCTCCTTATATTTTTGAGTGCCACTTCTTTAATAATCACCCGATCCTAGCGTGCAATATCTCATATTAAGGGGGATGTGCACCTTCGTATACCCTCCGTAAAACTGCCGTAACTTCTTCATTATTCATTTAATCTAGATAAAAGTATACATTTTTTTGAAGGAAATGGTTCAATGAATCCAACTATGATCATGAAATTGACCATTTTGGAGAAAATTATAAAAAACACGTTTTTTGACCCATTTTAGGTTTGGAAAAGATAACTCAAAATATATTTTGTTAAATTTTGTCATACTAGTTTTATTATATTCCTCATACAATTCCCTAGGAATCGTTTTTTGTTTGTTTTTGAAAATATTTATTATTTTTTGAATTAGAGACCAAAAAGTGCTAAAAAACATGATTTTTTACCTCAAAAATCGTGAAAATCACCATTTTTGGTAAAAAATCACATTTTTTGGCACTTTTTGGTCTCTAATTCAAAAAATAATAAATATTTTCAAAAACAAAAAAAATGATTCCTAGGGAATTGTATGAGGAATATAATAAAACTAGTATGACAAAATTTAACAAAATATATTTTGAGTTATCTTTTCCAAACCTAAAATGGGTCAAAAAACGTGTTTTTTATAATTATTTTCCAAAATGGTCAATGTCATGATCATGGTTGGATTCATTGAACCCTTTCCTGCAAAAAAATGTATACTTTTATATAGATTAAATAAATAATGAAGAAGTTACGGCAGTTTTACGGAGGCTGTACCTGAAGGTGCACAGCCCCCTTAAAGAAGACAAATTTCTCAACAACTTTATTATTTAATATTTCTAGGTAGGATATATATTTTAAGAGTTAGAAGCCCATTTATTACCTGTATAGTTACTTTTTTTGATGACTGTAAGTGATATATACAGGTATGTGCTGCTCAAGTGGGTTACTTTTTTGACACAATTTCCCAAAACATTGGGGTATGATTTGTGCTGGAAACCCTAAACAAGGGTTCAGGCCTGACGTTCTGGCTCAGGTCGCACCAATATTTTCCAGAGGGGAAACAATGAATGGCAGTACTTGTCCTTTTGTTCTTAATATCGATGTTTTCGTATCGGCAGTAAACTCGACTTAATATTTTTGACAAATTCACAAAGGGTATACTAATAATGCCAGTCTTTAACCAAGATGTAAATTTCTGTAATGTACATCAGAAACATTGGTGCCATTCCTATCCCTATCAGATAGCCTACTTAGATTGTGCTTAGTCTTGGTTGTAATTAATGATATAAAAGTGCAACCCTTACAGTAACGTCTTTTATTTCATTACCATAAGTGTGTAAACCGCATTACAAAACACTCAATAAAATGCATGAGTTAACAATTATTATAGTCTTTATTTAAATTAATATGGAAATGATCTCTTGAATACTTCAAAATGCAGCAGTTTCAGGAGGCTTCGCCCCCCCCCTCCCCCGCCCCTCAACCCCCCTCATGTTTGGTCGCACCAATAATAAATTGCTTCGGACGGGCCTGCATGGGTCCGAAATCAAGAAAAAAACATGCAAAAAAAACAAGTCAAATCAGCTATTCGTAGTTGGCTAGTGCTGGTCAGCCTTGCCGAGGCCGCCTCGGTTTCCGATGTCAGCGTAAAGTGAGGCGCCAGCAACCAATTTCACAATTTCGATTCTTAGCTAAATAAGCTAACCCTCTGTGCCTCATCATTTGAAAATGTACTGCATTGAAAGCAGTGTTATGTTGTTTCAATGCTTTGGCATCCTATGTAATATGAATGCTGTTTTAAAATGGTAAGAGAGATTTACCCAATTTAGCGATTTTATGCCTGCAAAATGTTAAGACAACCTACCCTCTATGCCTCATCATTCAAAAATGTCTGCGCTGCACTGATTATAGCGTTACATAATTGAACACTGTATGTGCTGCATTGAAAGCAGTATGTTTAAATGTTGTTTCAATGCTGTGGCATGATATGTGATAATACGCATGCTGCTTTCAAAATAGCGACAGGGATTTAATTAACCGGTACATTTCCTGATTTGAGGAAATTGAATACTTTCTAAAGAAATTAGGTTTCATGGCGCCTGGCTCGCTCATATTATAAGGCATCTGTGTGAATGAAAGCATTCATTGAAAGTGTTTTCCTTTGAAAATTTCCAATAGAAAGAGTGTGAAATGAATTTCCAATAGAAAGAGTTTGAAATGAAAGTACGTTTTGAAGGGTTTTCCGCTGACGGTTTCCAAGAGAAATCTGCGTATATTGCTCAAAAACAATGTGATTTTGGAAAATTGAATAGGCCTACTTTTCAAGAATCTTTTTTTAATTTTCAAAAATGTTGAACAAATTGCAAAAAAATGAAAAACAGGTCCCCCCCTGTTGCCCTAGGGTTAATGTCTGTGAATGTCATTCTAAAAAAATGACCATATATTCGTCAGCCTGCTTCGATAATTGCCTAACTCACTTTTCGGCGAAATTGAACTTTTTGCATAAATCATGACTTCATTATACATTATGCACATGCTGTAATAATACCCAAGTCATTGACCAATCAAAAGTGTTGATAAATGCACAATTCTAATTCTGCCTACATGTAAGTCAGCATTGTGAGTAAGGCAGATTGTAATAATGATTTAAAATGTTTAAAATGGGTCATATTTAACTCGTACTAAGGCCTATAACAAAGCCACATTCCACTTAAAGGTATATCCCCAACCTAATTATATCCAACAGTTACTGCTCCTATTGGAATTCACCTGCACTATTCATGGTGCTATTCAGCATAATTATCGTCAGCCTGCTTCGATAATTGCCAAACTCACTTTTCATATTTTTGCTGTTTTCTAATATCTAGAAAAAATGACATAATAATGTTTTTATATCAAATATATAATATAATATAAGCAGTTTACCAACCCACCCAAAATGAGTTCAGCAATCACAGGCTGAAAAAGTAGGCAATACGGAAAGCTCCTTGCAGGGAAATTTGAGCATTTGGAAGGAAATTTTGGCATTTGGAGGGAAATATTACTCTTTCATTAAGAAATGCCTTCCATTTTGGAGGAAAATTTGGAATCGCTTGCCGGGAAAAAAACATTTTTTCAGGCCATGTCAGCAATTATCGAAGCAGGCTGACGATATTGAGGATGTATACTTCCCTTTTAGTGATAATTCTCTCCACATAAAGATTCACTTTTAACTTTGAAAATATGCACTAGGGTTATATCTGCCAGGAGTACATGCGCGAGTGCTTACAACTTGAAAATAAGAAGTAGCCCCCAGGCATTTGTGTGCATTAGAAAGATTCAGTTTAATTTACAATGATTTCTGCCATTATATCCATGAGTTGGGTTCTCCATTACATCTCTGTGGTACATCGATGGCAAACTGCCTGGCAAATTACCTTTGAATACGTGACGTCACTTCACACTACGGATTCAATATAATTTATGGCGATTTCTGCCATTATCTAGGCATGAGTTTCGTTCTCGGTTACATCTCTGCAGTACGTGATTAGTAAATTACCTTTGAATATGTGACGTCACTTCACACTACGGATTCAATATAATTTACGGCGATTTCTGCCATTATCTAGGCATGAGTTTCGTTCTCGGTTACATCTCTGCAGTACGTGATTAGTAAATTACCTTTGAATATGTGACGTCACTTCACACTTACGGATTCAATATAATTTACGGCGATTTCTGCCATTATCTAGGCATGAGTTCCGTTCTCGGTTACATCTCTGCAGTACGTGATTAGTAAATAACCTTTGAATATGTGACGTCACTTCACACTTACGGATTCAATATAATTTACGGCGATTTCTGCCATTATCTAGGCATGAGTTCCGTTCTCGGTTACATCTCTGCAGTAGGGTACGTGATGGCAAATTGTGTGGTATAATCAACCTTTGTATATATGAGGGGGTGATTGATAAGTTCGCGGCCTAAGGTAGAAGGAGATGACCTACATAGTTTTAATTTGACATGTGTGTATTTAGACTTGTTGGATGATTACACAGAAAGTTTGATGTTGTTATCTTATCTTGTTTTTCTGTTACAAATAATTAAACATAGTCAGTCAGCGGTTTCTGTGAAATAAACCTTGAAAATGGAAAAAAATTTGACAAAATCAGTCATCGTGCAGTCATCCGCTACCTCGGTCGCAAGGGCTTAACGCCCAAGGAAGATCCATGAGGACATTGAGGCCACACTTGGGGAGGATGCCCCCTTCGTACACCATGGTAAATAAGTGGGCTGCGGAATTCAAACAGGGCAGAGAGAGCCTGGAAGACAACTCCCGTCCGGGAAGACCAGTCACAGTCACCACAGACGACACTATTGACATAATTCTTGATATGATCTTAGAAGATCGACGGGTAACACAGCGTTACATTGCCACAGAGCTGGGTATCTCCCAGGAACGCATCCATGCAGTAATCTGCGATGAACTCATAATGTCGAAGGTGTCAGCTCGTTGGGTCTTGATGCTCCTTAGTCCTGCTCAGATCAGATTTGGCACAACATGTGAAGGGACATATTTTTGAGATTATTGTTTCTCACAACAGTAAATAAGCTTACCTCTGGGATAGCTTTCTGGCAGCAACTTGTTTGCCTTTCGTCAGCCCCAATAACATGTGGGGGCGCTGTTGGCGGTTAAGCTATTGAGTCTCGTCAAGGGACACTCTTGCCATTTTTGAGGTGGATCCCGAGAGATTTCTCCAACGATTCGTGACCATGGATGAGACCTCGGTCCACCACTCTCAACCAGAGACTAAAGAACAATCAAAGCAGTGGAAACATGCAACGTCTCCAGCTCCCAGAAAGGCGACGACTGTGAAGTCTGCAGGCAAGGTGATGGCCTCTGTATTCTGGGATGCGGAGGGTGTGCTCCTGGTGGACTACCTGGAGAAAGGTCACACTATCACCGGGGCTTGCTATGCTAATCTCCTGAAACAGCTCCGCGAAAAAAGAAGAAGAAAAAAAATGGCATAGAAAGCTGACAAGGGGGGGAGGGGGTGCTCTTCCAGCAGGACAATGCTTCAGCCCGGAGTCAATAGTTGCTATGGCTGCCATCCAGCAATGTGGATTCGAACTGGTCGACCACCCGCCCTATTCTCCTGATTTGGCACCCCCTGACTACTATCTTTTCCCTATTAAAGTTGAACGAGGAACTTGGTGCATGGTCATCATTTTGCCTCAGATAATGACGTCATTGATGATGTGGACCGCTTCCTGATGGGCCAAGATCAAGCCTTCTACGCCGAAGGAGTCCGTATGCCCCATGACCGCTGCACCAAGTGTGTTCGAGGGGACTTCGTTGAAAAATAAATGAATATGGTTATCTAAAACTGACTCCTTCTACCTTAGGCCGCGAACTTATCAGTCACCCCTGGTATGTAGTGACGTCAGATTGCACTACGGAATAAACCTGTGTGCTGTATAAAATTGTGCTGTTCTGCCAAAACCATGTATGCTTTTCCAGCCCAGGAGGTGTTGCTTTCTACATGTTCAGGGGCAACAGCACTTACAAGGTGTAGTGTACATATTTATTTTTGCCCTTAAAGCATACTGCCCAAAGGTCCTACATAAAAAATATTAATTTATGCATGCTGAAGGGCCGGATGGAGATATGCGGTTTTGACAGGACAGCGACGATTTGTGGATTAAACTTCAGCTTAATCCGTGTGGAGGGCTTTAATGTGGAAATTGTAAATTGCTCTAATATATGCATTCTTTATTACTAGTTGGTCCTGCCGATGATCTATTGAATTCATTCCTGCCAAGTGAATTTACATAAAGATATCCTTAAGCGTTCATAGGACAGTTCAACTCCAACTATAGTTCAATCAGTTCCAAATTGGCAAGCCTCCTTACGGCAGCGAATTAATACAGAAGACGTGGACGTGCATTGCCGTGAATCGCCAATTGGCAACATTTTCATCCCCTTTTCATTTGATGAAGTGTGGCCTCGCGGCTTTAAACACATGGTCCGTTGAAACGAAAAACTGTTATTCACATTTATATAGAAGAACACTTATTTGATGAAAATCTAAGCTGTCCAGTGGTTGTATTTGAATATTTAGCTTTTGATTATTTAGCTCAAGAAAAGTCTACTTTTCGTAACTGCAGTCTCACTATATTGCGTTAAAACATGACTATTTTGGTCGGTCGAGCAGATGAGACAACGTTTCCATATGTTAGAACAAGTTGACAAGGCCAAACAAAGAAGAAGGTCTGTCTCAGAAGCCCACCCGCATTGGTATGTGAAATGCGCGTAGGTCTATGAGCTGGGGGCTAAAAAAACTTTTTTTAATTTAATTTTTTTAATTTTTTTTTGTTGAAAAAAAAGTTTTAAAAAGTTTTAAAAAGTTCTCTGTAAGCTAAAATAAGCAACAACAAAAAATAGCAAAAAATAATAATTTGCATACCTCATAGCCTATTTTCTAAAAACAACAACAACCGCACAGCACTTAGTTTTTTTGCACAATGTTTCTGAGACACATTTTCTTCTTTGTTTGACCCAACGAGATAGATATAAATAGAGTGCCCTGCTTGTCAAGAAAATGAAGTCAACAAATCAACAAATAATTTTATGAAATTTCATCGTTTTACAAAATCAATCACATAAGTAGGTAAATATGCACATATTTTGGCCGAGAATCCCGTATCAAGATTTAAGATGACCCAAAAAGGGCTGATTTCCAGTTGTTTTGAGTACCGTCTGCTCGCAAATTTGTATAAAGTTGCCGTATTATTTGCAAATCCACTAAATTCAGTCGATTCATTCATGAACCGTTGCCGCAATTGGTCGCAAGATCGCAAAATTGGCTTCACGCGACCAATTGCGGCAACGGGCCCTGAAATAATATTACTGATTTCAGAGAATTATTTTGCTATCTTTTATTTAACACTGATATCTTATGTAGCTTAAACTAAGAAATTAAGATATCCAAAACAAAAGTTGATAACTATTTCTACATTTTTAATGTATAACTGATTACTCTCAGATAACGGAATTGGACAAGACACATGAAATATGATAGATAGCTGTAAATTCACCTGATTCCCTTTGCTGTTCACCGTCGTTTTTCCAGTTCAATGCAATTTTATTTGACACATCTACGGCGAAATTTACGTCTGTATCGCCTACCTTTTAATTTGATAATTTTCGTTAAACACAGCCCGTCTCCCAGACTCAATTATATCATGGATCGCAGAGACAAAGTTAGCTTGCCTGCTACGGTTTGTACGTACGGGATATATTTGGCGAGATGGGCCTGCTGGGTAAGAGTCTGATTCGCCCTGAGACTAGATTCGCCTGCATACATCTTTGTTCCTCTTTTCGGTAGCAACAAATAAAATAGCAAAGTCCTGACGGATAATAAAACGTGTTTTTTAAGAGTACTCACGGGAAGTCATCAGAAATCTGATAAGATTAAAGACATCCAAGGATGGCAATAGTAAGCCAGTAAAAATGTCCAAGCAAACAGCCTATCAAAGAATGGTCAACCTAACAGAGACTGACGCGACGATTCGTAAATAGTTCCTCTCAGCAGAACAACCGACAAGCGAATGAAAATAAATGGACGCGGCAATTAAACCAAAAACCGCGGGACATGGAAGACGGCCTCTGATTGGCTCATCGACCGGTAGTCATGACAAAGGGATGCACACAACATCCAAAGCACGCCACTTCTGTTTCATGGAGTAAATGAGTTCGATCGAGAGTGCCCTCTTATCAAACTTAATTGAATTGACTATGTTTTGAAAGATTTGGCGTTTCATCTATAATTTTACACGATTTCGAGAATGAGATTTAGGATTGCATCGTAAATGGGCTGGCAATGACCCTAGCTACAGTTATCGCTCTACCTATATCTATCTCGTTGGTTTGACCTAACCATCAGCCATGTAATGCACAGGGTTGTTGCTTTGCAATGTTCCCTTTCTAAGAGCACGTCCAGGCTCCCTTCACTTGCCAAGAGCGCTCTATCAAATGTCCACTGTGAAGTGATATATAGTAAACTGCTTCTATACGACTGAACTCAATTTAAAGGTGTCAGATGCCCTTAATCCAAATTTTCATATACATACGATATCAAATGCATTATACATAGGTTTACTGTGCAAAGACCTACTTCAAAGTGGTATTATAGTATTACACCGTATACTGCACTTATCATGAATGATTAAGCCAAAAAAAGAAGGCTTGTTTGCCCAAACAAGGAAGGAAAACAATAGGTCGGTCGGTTGGTCGATTACTTTCTTTTTCTTTTTCTTTTTGCTACAGACACTTTGGAGTTTCTGTTTCTGTTTCGGTTGCGTCAGTATACCCAGAATACACTGTACTTCACTAATGTTTTAGAGTCGTAGGCCGAAGTCGTGCTATATGGCATGAGAGGTCAGTGGCGGATACAGGGGGGGGGGCTTTGGGGGCGGGTGCCCCCCCCCCCCCCCCCCCCGTAAAATTTTACAATATACCTTTTTTGTGTACGTGCCCCCCGTAAAATTTGACAATATACCTTTTTTGTGTACCACTTTACCTTTTTCAGAGACATATGTAGGTTCCGTTGGTACATTTACCACTTGTATTCTTGTATCGTGCGATTTTTTTTGCCGGTTGTGGGACAACCGCATCGCTACCCCCCCCCCCCCCCCCCCCCCCCACTTAGCAGAATTTCACGAGCTGACGGCCAACAAAAATTGGGGCCCTTTACGATTTTTTTTGGTGTCCGCCCCCGTAAATTTTAATCCTGGATCCGCCACTGGAGGTGTTTCACATTTGAAGTCTCTGCTTGAAGATCTCACTGGTAGTTACTGTGGATGTTTCCTCGATCAGTTTATTCCAATCTGCTGCTGTCAGGAGTCGCATTCTGACACGTCTGCACGTCCTGGACCTCTCACTTTCTTGTAGTGATGTGTCACGTTTCAAATTGGAAAGACTTGCGGGTCCCGATCAAAATTGAAGGGACCCCTTACATTTTACGATGTATGGAAATGGAAACCTTAAGAAATTATGTGAATTACATATCCATCCTTTGCTCACAATATAAATTCATTAAAACTGTCTGTAAAAAAGTAAAATTTTCAAAATACCCAAACTTCAGGACTCCTCAATTTCTTGGGGGACCCCTTAAATTTGTTTATTATAGTCCTATGGGGTCCTGAAAAATTTCTTGGGACCTCTCACATTTTTGATCCAGTGCTAACCCTGGTGCTATGGCATGAGAGGTGTTTCACATTTGAAATCTCTGCTTGAAGATCTCAGTGGTAGTTACTGTGGATGTTTCCTCATTCAGTTTACTCCAATCTGCTGCAGATTTCCTGTGGAAGAATGTTTAATTGTGCACATCTTTCTTGATTAGGCCAAACAAAGAAGATAGTCTGTCTCAGAAGCCCGCATTGGTATGTGAAATGAGTTACGGCGTGTAGGTCTATGCGCTGAGGCCTAAACATTTTTATTTATTTTGTTGATTTTATTTATTTTTTTTATTTTTTTTATTTTTCGATTTATAGGAAAAAAGTTTTTAAAAAGTTCTCTGAAGCTTGGATTAGCAAAAAAAATAAATGCATACCTCATAGCCTATTTTCTAAAAAAAAAGAAGAAAAAAAAGAATCGCACAGCACTTAGCTTATTTGCAAAATGTTTCTGGGACAAACTATCTTCTTTGTTTGGCCTTAGACCCCTCTGGATCCTCTTACTGTTCCCTTATGTTACTCTGCTCCCCTTGGTAGTTTGAACGTAGTCGTCTCAATATGTACATGTACATTATATATGTATGTGTACAGTGTAAAGACCTACTTCAACTGACTAAATATAGTTGTATTGACTACCCTTAAGCCATACTCTGCTTATCAAGGATTTAGTATGCCTCTTATGCATTAACGTACGAATCAATATGTGCATTATACATTTGTTTACTGTGCAAAGTCCTTCTTCCACTGAACTTAAGAAAGGGGTATTGACTACCCTTAAGCCATACTCTGCGTATCAAGGATTTTGTATGCCTCTTATGCATTAATGTACAAATCAATATGTGCATTATACATTTTGTCGCTGTTCTGACATACCGGCACTTCTCTTTACTTATTTCTGTTGTGATGTGCCGGTATGTCAGAACAGCGAAGATTTGTTTACTGTGTAAAGACCTTCTTCCACTGAACTTAATAAAGGGGTATTGAGTACCCTTAAGCTATACTCTGCGTATCAAGGATTTTGTATGCCTCTTATGCATTAATGTACAAATCAATATGGGCATTATACATTTTGTCGCTGTTCTGACATACCGGCACATCTCTTTACTTATTTCTGTTGTGATGTGCCGGTATGTCAGAACAGCGAAGATTTGTTTACTGTGTAAAGACCTTCTTCCACTGACTAAATATAGTTGATTTGACTACCCTTAAGCCATACTCTGCGTATCAAGGATTTAGTATGCCTCTTATGCATTAATGTACGAATCAATATGTGCATTATACATTTGTTTACTGTGCAAAGGCCTTCTTCCACTGAACTTAAGAAAGGGGTATTGAGTACCCTTAAGCCATACTCTGCGTATCAAGGATTTAGTATGCCTCTTATGCATTAATGTACGAATCAATATGTGCATTATACATTTGTTTACTGTGCAAAGACCTTCTTCCACTGAACTTAAGAAAGGGGTATTGAGTACCCTTAAGCCATACTCTGGGTATCAAGGATTTAGTATGCCTCTTATGCATTAATGTACGAATCAATATGTGCATTATACATTTGTTTACTGTGCAAAGACCTTCTTCCACTGAACTTAAGAAAGGGGTATTGAGTACCCTTAAGCCATACTCTGCGTATCAAGGATTTAGTATGCCTCTTATGCATTTATGTACGAATCAATATGTGCATTATACATTTGTTTACTGTGCAAAGACCTTCTTCCACTGAACTTAAGGGGTATTGAGTACCCTTAAGCTATACTCTGCATATCAATGATTTAGCATGCCTCAATATGCACTTATGTACGATATCAAAATGTACATTATGCCATGGACTGTAGAAATTCTACAGTCTATGATTAGGCAACAACAACAAAAAGTTGACTTGCCCTTTCCGACCGACCCGAATTTTTGGAAATCTAGGGTCGCTATTTTTTTTAATTTCTTTTTAATTGAAAAAAAATTGAAAGAAGCACACAACAATTAAGAAAGATGAAAACGTGTTTTTGAGTAGTATCTGCTTGTTTAAAAATCATTAAAAAAATCCCAAAAAAATCAACAACAAAAATCCAAAAACAACAACTTTAAAACGTGTTTTTGTGTAAAATAAAAAAAATCAATAAAAAATTTAAAAATCCGACCGTCTGACCCAGACTCTGGCCCTGAAAGGGCAAGTCAACTTTTTTTTTTTTGCCTTATACTTAGATGTATTGGGTACGACGCACAGTAGCACACCCCAATCAGCAACTTTCAAGCTGAAGTTATAATCTTTTTTTCCCTACTATTTTGCTATCTTCTGAAGATAGCACAAAATCAAAGACATCTGCTGTAGTGGTGTAGGATATTCTAGTGTTATGGTGTAGTGTACAAATATATTGGCTACAGCGAGAATGGCGAGTAATTTAGCTTGTGGGTATTTACAGCTTTAATTAAAATGTTTCCTCCACTCAATCAAGGAGGCCGGCCACTCACTGTTTTCAAGCGTACAATAAAGCTGAAAGTCATATAGGAGATCTTTATCAGTGACGTCCTTTATCCTTAATTTTTTTTAGCGTTTTTGCATTCATAAACAGAATTGTGTGGTTTCTTGAACCTCTTTAAAAATCCATGTTTAATACTGATTATGCTATCTACTATAAACCTCTGCTAACGCTATAGAATATTTGTCAACATCTTCTAAAGAAAGCATTCATAAATTTTACATTCACAGAAAGTTAGTGCATTTTGCTTTAGTCACATGTCAATGCTGTACGAGAATCTTAATAAAGTAATGCAGCATAACCATAGATTTATAAATATCAGTATAATGCATGGGAGAGACATGAGTTAATTAAACATGTTAAACAAACTGCGGACATGACGGGTTGCTTCAAATACAGAACCCACAGTTTTTGCCCATTTTAGCAGGTTTTTAGTCGGCAAGGAAGTATACGTAACACCTATTATTCCAGGTGCCGAGTTTCACACAACGCCTGTGGCACAGTGTTATATAATTATATTCCACCGGAGTTTATTTACAACTCATGAACTCAAGTTTTTCAGCAATTGACAACTCATGAACACAACTTACAACTCATGAATCTGCTCATCTAGCGGTACGCAAGAGTATCCCGCTAGTAATAATAATAATAATGGTAATTTATAAAGCGCCGGTATCTGCCGCAAACGATGCTCATAGGGCTTCTCTGCATAACATGTAACTATGATTCCCAGCTATAATCGTGACAAATGTCATGACGTTGACATTCATATTAGCGACATCATGAGTGAGGAGGTAGAACTTATTGAATGACCCTCTTACATGTATGTTACTTGCTGTGATTGAATACCGTGGGGCCCCTTGTCTCTTCCTAAAATCTAGATGGCATCCAACAAGTGTCAAAGGACAACCAGTAATGTCTTTAGAATAATGTCTAGTAAACATGGGAATTCAGTGGGCCCCTCGACTCTATTTCCTACATCGGTCCTAAAGCAAGAACTTGATGGATGTCATAATAGAAGTTATTCTGATGCTGCAGAGTTCAGTGTGCTACAGGACCTAATAATAGAAAAGGTCTATCGACCCAGAGTCAGAAATACATGGATACTATAATTGTACATTCCTTGTAAGTATACACTTTCCATGCGGCAGGCAGCTGCAGGCGACATTCCAAAATTTCACAAAACATTTAAAAAATGTTAACATTGTTGAATTTCGTTACCATATTTGGAATTGCCATGAGAAATGCATTGCAACAAGTACAAACATGCCTAGTATTGGGTCAGTAATCATTGAGATAGACTTTGAAAATTGTAAAAGGTTTTTCAAAAAGTGTTATAGTACTAGTACTAGTAGGGAATAAATGTAATCACTTTGACGACGAAAACCCAACAAACCTACAGGTTTTCTCACCTCAAGTACGCTAAAGCTAGATCAATGGAACATTTTTTCTTTATATTTGTTGTGAACATTAGATGAATTTTCAACAATATTGGAGAACAAATTAAAAATTGCAAACATTTCACAAAATATATCAAATTTTAATTATTTTTTTTTAATTTCCCCCACTCCCACATAAATTGAAAAAAATATTGGTTGGTTGGAAAATATTGGAAATTTTTGAGGAATCACATCTTTAAATATATAGTGATGGGAGGATGCATGTGAGGTGCCCCTTATCATGTTCAAAGACGTAAGGTCCTTAACACTTTCCATGCGATTAATATATTTACCATACACAAAACAGATTTTTCAGAAACCTTTCACAATTTTGAAAGTCTATCTCAAGGATTACTGAACGAATACTAGACATGTTTGTACTTATTGCAATGCATTTCATGTGGTGTTTCCAAATATGGTTATGATATTTAACAATTTTGAAATTTTTGAAACGTTTTGTGAAATTGTGGAATGTCGTCTGCAGCTGCCTGCCGCGTGGAAAGTGTTGAGCAAAAACCAGATGGCATCTCAATAAGATATACAATGGACAATCAGTGATGTTTTCAGTATAATATCCTTTAAAGATAAAGAGCGTGGGGCAGTGAGTGGGCCCCTCGTCTCAATTACAGACATCGGGCCTAAAGCTAGAACTTGATGGATATCATAATAGAAGTCACTGTGAAGATGTACAGTTCAGTATGCTACAGGCTCTAGTAGAAAAGGTCTATTGACTTGACATTAGATACTGTAGTATCTGGGGTTACCAGTATAGCCCCTTAAATAATCAACACTATAGGTGACAAATAAAACATGTTACAGGCGGATACGGACCTTTCAAATAGGGTCATAGGGTCGGTCGCTTGATCAGTTGGGCTTTTTGTTTCTAACACTTTCCAGGCAGCAGGCGTCTGCAGACAACATTCCAAAATGTCACAAAATGTTTCAAAAATGTCAGCATTATTCTCCAGCGTTCTGTGTACAGCTAAAAAAGGGGTATCTTGTATTAAAACAGGCATAGCTCATGATATAATTGATCGATTTCAATGATTCCTTTTGTTATATGAGCGGAATAAGTTGCTCTTTGAAAACGTGCCTCATTGGTTTGTCAAATTTGTTTGGTATATTTTTAAACAAATATTCATTCTCGATCAACTTCCATTTGACTCACCCTGTATGCACAACTTCTTTCTTATATATAACAAAATAACAATCTAGCATTGATAAAAAACAAAATATTGACTGGAAATGAAGCATGAAGTGGTGGCTTTTCAATAAAATATTGGTCAAAAGTATACACCAGATTGCACCATATGGGTTCAAAGTTTACAGAGCATCATTGGTGGGGGGGGGGGGGGAAAGCCTTGTGACAGGGGGGGGGGGCTCCTCGGCTCTAGTTATGCCCTGCCCTCCCGGCTCATAAGTTACACATGGAAGCCATTCTAGTATAGTATAGTGTCATGTTAATGTTATATCAACACCTCAAAATCATAATGCACCTCAAGACCCTCAGGTACTACAACTGACACCAAAGGATTCCCTTAAAGTGTAAAATAATGAATAAATCAAGCTACCTGATCTTGCGGAATAGAATATGATTTACTTATAATGCAAATAAAAAATCATGTTTAGAGCATGTTGAATTTTAAAATGAAAAATGAATGAATGAGAAGGTGTCATTTTAATATTTCATGTTATGATGTTAGTCACCACAAAATTTGATAAAAATGCTCATTAGCTGTTATGAACACTCTCCACCTTTGGAACACCCGAACAGAAAGGTTATATATGACTGAAATATAAATGAGGAAAGTAGAAATACTAAACAGGATAAAAAGAAAAGCAGGCGCGATGCGAAACATGTTTTATTTTTATTTGGCATAAGAGCAGGAAGACAACAAATGTGAGATAGTATTGTTGATTGAATATGGTTTGGTTGAGGCTTGAGAGTGTTTTTGTCTTGAAAGTTCAGGTATTCACTGTTAGTGTTAGATGAACTATGATCTTTTTGCTCTTTGCACGGATCAACCATTTGCATTTTTTTATTTTTTTAAAACTGGAATCAGATTGAATAGATGTGTTGCATCATTTCACAATGTCTCACAATCTTTTCGCGAACCGTTATCTTCACACACATCAATTCGCGGCAATATAATTTCGCAAATTGGAGCCTCTCGCGAAATTAAATTGTTCGCGAAATTAAGTTGTTTTACAGCAGTGACATCTTGAATGTCACTGTTTTAATTTTGAACTTCGCTGTTGTAATTGACTATATCAAGCACATGAAAAGAATGCCAGAACAGCAAACAGAGGATCGATATCAGTATCAAGTTTATATGTGTACAGTATAAACAGAGTTGGTAATTGTCACGCTATTTATTTTTCATGCTTTGTCGATTTTGAACCATTTTGCTTGTTTTTGAATTTGAGATTTGAAAGTTTGTTGCCCCGGGGGGTGGGGGAGGGGTACTTAGTGGATGTGAGGTAACGGGGATGTGCTGCCAAATAGGGTCCCAATTTTCACCCGTTTGGTAAATGAATGGCCCCTTTTCAGATTGAATGAAAGTGTTGCATCATTTCACAATGTCTCACTGCATGACCAGTCATATTGTGCAGAGAGAGTTAAACTAGTCAAATAGAGCATGTTTCTACTGGGAAACTTACCGTTAATTACCAGTAAATTTGCCCAGTAGAAACAGCCAGATACCGTTAAGAATCGGTAAGATTTATAACCGCAAAAAACCATCACAAACCAGGTTTGATACCGGTAAATGGTTAGTTTCCCAGTAGAAGCAGCCAGCCGATTAATCTTACCGTTATGTTCTGTGAACCATGTCACGCTGGATTATACACATTGTGAGGCAATCTTTTTTCAGGTTGGGCGGCAATGTTTGGTATAACAAAATGTCAAATGTCGTGGCCCATCACTAGGATCGTTAAACTAAGCGGTAACTTTTTGCGCGTAGAAACAGGGGGGATTAAAAACTTACCGGTAAATCTTACCGTTTAATCTTACTGTCAACTTTGCAGTGTAGAAACATGCTCATAATGTTATGGCATAGTCCCATTCAATGCAGTACAGGTTGAGGCTCTCCTGGCAAATAGTAGACCATACAAAGGGAGACTTGTGGTGATTCCCAGATAGAAGTTATCCAATGCAATGGATTAGCTGCCTACATACATACATAAATACATTTTTTTAATATTTATTCACGATACACAGGTCAACATAAAAAACCTGTTTTTCATTGAGGCCGTGATAAAGTCGATATAACATGCTACATTATAATACATGATACCCCTTAAAATTACGTAATAAAATACAGCAAAACTACAAAATTGGAATATTTAGATGGATAATTACAACTGACACTTTCATTTAATTTTAATCGTTTACAGGTTTTGTCATGCCAAACACATGATTGAATCCCTAATGCAGGCATCATTGTGCATCTTGAACCTATACCCTCCACAAGATTAGTTATGTTTTTGAAGTCGGGGAATCTTTAGTGAAAAGTGAATTTGTCACGATTCTTCACATATTTCAACTTCTCCCATATAATACACTATTAAAATGCGTAGTCGTTTTGACTAGATATCAAGTAAAACAAGATCTCACTAGATTTTCTAGTCAAAAATTGCCTCAAAATATTGCAAATTTGAGGTAATTTTTTACTAGAAAATCCAGTGAGTTCTTATTTTATTTGGAATCTAGTCAAAAAGCAACTGTAGGCATTACTATAGAACAAACATGGTGCACTGAGGTGAATCTTCATCTAAAGAAAATGCAAGAAAGACCTAATCTTGACCTATTTATTCCTGAAGATAGGTGAATACAGGCTTGAGAAGGGTAGATTCAAGATTTAAATTGACGCCTGTAATGGAGGTTGTCCATAAAATAATGCATTTGGATACTGTAAAACAAGTTAATTTGGCGGAAACTTTCTTTCGCGAATTGCTAGTCATCACAAGGTTTGCGGTAACTAAATTTTGCGAACATAACATTTCTACCACTGCTGTCATCTTCACACACATCAAGTCGCGGCAATATAATTTCGCGACTTGGAGCATTTCTTGAAATTCGCAAAATTAAATTGTTCGCGAAATTAAATTGTTTTTTACAGCAGTGACATTTGAATGTCACTGTTTTAATTTTGAATTTCACTGTTGTAATTGACTATATCAAGCACATGAAAAGAATGCCGAGGATCGATATCAGTATCAAGTTTATATTTGCACCGTATAAACAGAGTTGGTAATTGTCGCTCTATTTATTTTTCATGCTTTGTCGATTTTGAACAATTTTGCTTGTTTTTGAATTTGAGATTTTAAAGTTCATTGCCCTGGGGGGGGGGGGGTACTTGGTGGATGTGAGGTTACGAGGATGTGCTGCCAAATAGGGTCCCAATTTTCACCCGTCTGGTAAATGAATGGCCCCTTTTCATAGCTGAAATTCATTTATACCTATTTATAATATCTAATATATAGGGCATTAGGCCAAGTTTTATGTCAACACATTATTCAAGAATAGATAGTAGGATATCCTGGTTATGTGATTGTTATCATTTTAATAAATCATGTTCCGATTTGATGTTTTCTATTCTACATGAAGGGTCATCCTTAAAATAGTCATATTCTAAAGTTTGAGTTGCATAACTCCAATGGTTCTTATTTTAGAAGCACAGGTGATATGAAATTTCGGCCAAAAACGGCAGATTTTACATGATTTGAGAAGAAGAAAAAAATCAACAACAAAAAATTCTAAAAAATTCTTGAAAAATGCAAAAAGTGGGTCGGTTGGGCCCATAAAACAGGGTGTTTTTTTCGTCGCCTAAGTGAGAGAATAGTGGATTACCTCAAAATGTGGTATTCCCTCAAAATGTGGTATTCCACCTTAGAAGTTATTTATTCAATTCAATGGCTAAATTTGATATACGGCCTGTCAAAGTTGGAATATCGGGGAAGATGGTCCAGAGGTAGATTTTCCCCCACCTTTCCTTTATGTCAAGTGCCCCCTTTTGATGTGACGTGTCACTTATTAAAACCACTGCACCAGTTGAATTTAAATGTTCTGAATAACTGTATTTATAATGTGTTCCGGGGGGGGGGCACTCAACTCTTTTTTTGACTAGGGGTGTGCCGCACAGGGTCTCAAAAAGGGGGGCTACAGAACTGAACTGAGTGGATTTTATGACAAAATTTCGCGATTTTTGAATTTTCAATCAAATCTGGGTCTTAAGAACTGATGCAGGCTCAAAAGGGGGGTCATAAGAGCTTAAGTAGCATAGGGTGAAAAGGGGGGTCTTCAGCGCGGCACATACCTATACCCTTTTCCAATGTCAGTGCCCCCCCCCCCCCGGATGTGTCTTGAAGAATAGAAAGTGTCAATAAGTGGAAAACATTGGGTCACCCATATTTCAATCAAAATGTTAAAATGACAACATATTTCCTCATAACTTCACATTTTCAGTGATTTAAAAAACAAACAAAAAACACAGCGCCTTTATGAAACTTGTTGCGTGTAAATACGTTTCCTGGATGGTACGCTTCTATATCAGCGTGCTGGTCTTTAACACTTTCCATGCGGCTATTAGTTTTACCATTATACAAAACAAATTTGTCAGAAACCTTTCCCAACTTTCATAGTTTATCTCAATGATTACTGATAAATAATGTTGCGTTTTTTGAAACATTTGGTGAAATTTTGGAAATGTCGTCTGCAGCTGTCTGCCGCGTTGAAGTGTTTAAAGTCTAAAGCAACGTGTCGTTGATCACAAATTCACAACTCAAGCTTTGCTTCTGTCTGTGTAGGGTATGGGTGAGTTGCAAATCATGATTCGTTGATAATGTTTAGGTTTCTGTTGCTGTGTGTTTTAGCTGTTGTTCTAATAGGGCATTAGGCCAAGTTTAATGTTGATCTATTATTCCGTAGTCATACGACAGACGACACTGTTTCCTGGCTATTCTCTATATCTACAAAATGTTTCATAAAAAACACATCTCAAGCTTGGTTGAAAATGTTCTATATTCACCAGGGAAGTAGGGAAAACCCCACTTTTTTAGGCTAAAAATTAAAAGTTTGTATCTTTAGTAGGTATAAAATCTAAATGTCATTTTTGTCCTATGCTTTTTTATTATCTACATGTATATTTCTATGGTAACCATTCAACCATTCAAAATAATTTTCAACATTGCTTATTGAGATTATAGATTACATTGAGAGCCTATGTGTTAACACTTTCCACGCGGCTATTGGTTTTACCAATATAGGCCGATACAAAACAGATTGTTCAGAAATAATTCAATTTCATTACCATATTTAGAATAACCATAAGAAATGCATTTAAATAAGTACATACATTCCTAGTATTGGTTCAGTAATTCTTGAGATAGGCTTTGAAAGTTGGGAAAGGTTTCTGAAAAATCTGTTTGGAAATGGTAAAACTAATAGCAGCGTGGAAAGTGTTAAGTTGGCTTTAATGGCATACCAGACACAAAATCCGGTTTATCCTTGGTGTAAGACAGCAAGGAATTAACCTAGCACAATATCCTCTATTGTTAAACAAATCAACTAATTTTACTCAACTCATGTAGGCCTATGTTAACCCCTGGGGTCTACCTGTCTATCTTACAGTGGTTCTGATTGGTTTATTACAAGATGTACTCATATGAATAGCCAATTCAAATGCAGCTTGTAAAATGTTTCACTCCCATCTTTATCAGGGATACAATTATTCTAACAATGTCTCTCATTGGTGCAATAAATGATGTATCTATCTTTTTAACCAATCGGCCGGTAGTTCTCAGTGGATTAAAACAAAATTACCTCTAGGAGTAAGCACATGTAAACATGTGCCAGCCAATTCAATTGAGGCCATCATAAATGTAACTACCAGAAGGCCTCCTCTTGGCTGGTATAATACAATCAGTTATAGTTTAACCAGTTCCAAATTGGCAAGAAATATGCATTTGTTTTCTCTACACATGGAAAAGTAATCCAAGCGTACAGGCACTATTTTAGCATACGCATGTGTTACACAAGCTTATGCATATGCAAGCATTACGCATGCAAGCATTATGCATATGATTCAAAATGTGCCATGTTGCACCATGCGAGCATTTAGCGCTCCAACGCTCTTCTGAATTCATTCGCTTACAGATAGTCATTCGCTGCTGTAAGCAGATTCGCCAACTTGGAACTGACTGACCTATAGTAACAATTAATTCCCTTAAACTATTTTGATCCTGTTATCTTTCTCTACAGTGCCAAAGGATAGTACCCAGCACAGCAAAATGAAGCAATTCAGGAAACGCATATCACTTAAAAGCTTCAGAAGATGTGAGTATATTACTAATTATAAAACTGCATGGTTGTATACAGGGTGAGTAAAAAAAAATCACCCAAAAACATTTCATACCAAAGTTTTTGTTATTACCTACGAGTAAGCTATCACGAATTATTCCAACTTAGAAACTTTGTTCCCCTTTTTTAGAAAAATTAATTGAAAGCAATCTGATGATACTGTGATTCGAACCCTGGACCTTTCAGTCCCAAAGCGAATGTCATAACCACTAGACCAGCAATAGGCTGTCGGTGCGGAGAGGTAGCAAGAATTTCAATCCTACGAAAGAGGTAGGGTATAATTGCCCAGTGTTTTATGGGAACTGCACAATAGAAGTCTTTGCTCTAGACTAATTTGTGATTGCTTACTCATAGGTAGAATACAACCACAATGTGCACAGATTTTAAATTTGTGGTGTTTTTTACTCACCCTGTAGGATCCTGTACACATATATTGTATTTTCTATAATAATAAATAACCTTCAGTTTTGATTATCACCTTAATACATTTTAACTCAAGAGTGACATTAAAATGAATGAATGGATATTATGTAAGGAGCGTTCCGACGAGGGACACTAACCGCGTCAAATTCGCTAACCTAAAGGTTAAACTCTTTGGTAATGGTCGTGTGAATCGATAATGGTTAACTAACCCCGCGTATAAAGCTGGAATGTTAACCCTAAAATATCTTACGGTTAACTAACCCCCGAAGCCCTAACCGAGAGCTAACCAAGAGTGTGTGCGCCGTGTGAATCCATCCGTAATGTTGACCCAGGTCTTACCACCAAATGAAGAGTTGCATGACCTTGAGTTAACCTCGAAGCTACCGCAGTAGTATCGCTATACTCGAGGTTACGTTTGTCGTCTGGACAGGCACTCTGGGTTAGCATAAAAATAATTAAGCTAGAGAAAAACGATTCTTTCGTACAAAGATTCTTTTTTCAGTTAATAATATAGTAATTGATTTCCATAAATAAGGAGTTTATGGTATGGGTCTGGGATAGCGCATGATCTCTTAGGTAGGGTCTGTCGGTTGAGCGGGTTTTTTTCTCAAAATCTTTGTGGATATTTTGGTAAATTTGCAATTCTCAACAATTTTTGAACATTTCATTTATTTATTTTGTTAGATTTTTATTTTTTTATTTCAAAACATTTCAGAATTTGCCAGATACTTTTTAAAAATGTATCGAATCCCAAAAATGTGGGTCAATCATGCCTTTAGAACAAGTTTGGTCAAAGTATTGGAAACGCAATTTCATCAAGATGTGATATGTTACCATATGGATATATTCCTCTCAAAAAGAATTGAGATGATTTTGTAAATCCTCTATCTCTTATACATGTACATGTTTATCTTTTTGCTCCTTGGAATAACAAATGTGACAGCCATTTCAATACACAGAATGATCCAATTCAATGATATTCGTTTGTTAAATTGACCTTACATTTATGGTTGAGCGCCAGAAGGCCGTAACTCAAGAAATGCTATTTTGAGATGATCAACTTTCAAATATTTGGGACTCATTCCAATACACTGTAGCACCCAATTTATAACTCTAATTTTAGTCAAATTAAGAGTGCTAATGAGTTATCTCTTTATGGTTCTGAAAATATAGGTTATATAGATTATTTTTGTACCAAAATATCAATTTGCCCAAAAATTGAGTTACGGCCTTCTGGCGCAACCCTCGACATTTATCCAGATTATGATGCTGTTGCTCGGAGATTTTTTCCACTTTGAAAATAACTATACACTAGATCACGTAGCAGCGTCCATTGACCTTTAAGCTAAACTAATCAATTGGATTGCCCGCTTACCATAAGACCTCTTAGCATTGAAGATAGAATAACAGGTTTATACTTGTTGATAATCACGGACTATTTTGAGGTTAAACCTGCTTAGCTTACATATTTTACACTATGTCCCGAATAAAATCAGTGTTTGATATTGATATGTAGATATGATTTTCAGGATAAAATTGTTTGGTATCATCATCTTAAGCCGGCTTTTAAGATTGTTTACCTCATCATTTAAAATAATGTTGTAAAGTTTTCCTAAGGATGAGAAAATAACCTTTGGAACCTTCCATTTTTTGTGAGTATTTCAATGGGAGTCATGCATTTTAGCTTCACCATGGTTTTCAAAATAAATTCAACAATGCATCTTTGAATCTTTAATCAATTGATATAAAAAAAGGCATTTTTTGTGTGTGTTGCCCTCAAGTGCTAAACATTTAAAATTTGGTCAGCCGGTAAAACTTTCTTTTTTTGGGGGGGGGGGGGGCTGAAAAATATATGGTTTATGTCAAGACAAAATATGTCAATTTAACTAATGTTTCTAGTGTGATAGATAGTCTAAAAACATTTATTAAAAACAACTTATTCATTTCAAGCAAGAAAGAGTAACATTTAGACACTTTAAGGACAAATTTAAATATGTTAAAAATAAATTTAAAAATTGTGATAATTTTTAACAACAAATTGTGCTTTTATGGTCGGTCGCTGATGTTGTTGTTGGCCTTATTGATAAACGATAAAGAGGATGACAGATATATAAATAGGGCATTCTAGGAACTTTCTAGCCACCTTGAATATATATAAACCCCTAAAACAAAGATCATAAAATTGTATTAGTCGCATATATTTTGTGATATTTTTGTTAATATTGTGTTGCATATCAATTGAAAGCTGATCTGTTGCTCTTTCCAATGATACCTCATTTATATCAATTACTTGTTACAGTGCTTAACAACCTGCTTAAGAATGTGGAGAGGTCTCAATCACAAAATGTACCAAATTCACCGCTATTTTGCGCTCAAAAGAACTAATCCGTTGTATGTTCAATGAAGTGTTGACAATAAGTGAAAAGATGCTCTATTTACTCTTCAGCACAAAATAGTGACCTCCCCATATACTCAAGCAAGATGATGAGCACTGAAGCATGTGATTGCCCGGGGGGGGGGGGGGGGGGGGGGTACTTAGTGGATATGAGGTTACAGGGATGTGCCACCAAATAGGGTCCCATTTTTCACCCTCTGGTAACTGGACGACCCCTTTTGGTAAATATATGGGTCTAAGCTCCTTAATTTGGCTGTTTTTCGCCGAAATTTTAGCAAAATATATCACATAGTAAAGGGTTCAACAAAAGAAAGTATACCACTTTGTTTATGTCATTTTGAGTTACTTTCAATTTGTTTTTGTCCAAACAGGCTAAATAGGCATTTAGATGAATCTTTTAGGCATAATTTGATACCAAATTTGCCCCCTAACAACAAAGATAAACCATGATTAGCACCATTTAAAGGAAAATATCCCATTTTCAAAAGTCGCATTTCCAATACACAGCACGAGAAGAAAGGGCCAATTGTTAACACACACATTATGCCGTATTTATCCCGTACTGATCACCGCGCATTGTATCCCTCAATGCGCGGGCTAATTCAAATGTAAACTGATGCATGGGTGAAGGATTTGAATGTAAAGGAATGTTATGGATGGGTAGAACATGGACAGATTAACCAAATCTTCTCGTGCTGTGTATTGGAAATGCGAATTTTGAAAATGGGATATTTTCCTTTAAATGGTGCTAATCATGATTTATCTTGTTGTTCGGGGGCAAATTAGGTATCAAATTATGCCTAAAAGATTCATCTAAATGCCTATCTAGCCTGTTTGGTCAACAACAAATTAAAAATTACTCAAAATGACATAAACAAAGTGGTATACTTTCTTTTGTTGAACCCTTTATATATAGGAAAATTATGGGTTTCTGGTAAACATTTGGGTCCATTTTCCCCCAAAAATTGGTAAGTGTTTAGGTCAATTTTCATTTTGATGGCGGCCCATCCCTACCACAGTGATTGCTACGCCCATCCCTACCACGGTGATTGCTACAAATTGGGTGTCATTGGAAAGATAAGATGAACACAACAGTTTCTCAATGATGTGCAAAACACTATGAACTTATAACAAAATATAGGTAAATGGAACAAATGTCTGACCTTTTGCTGAGGAGTTTATATACCCGCCCATGCTCTTAGGCGGACATTCATCACCTGTCCAAGTTTGATGTACGTCTGCCTTTCATCGCCCGATAATTGGATTATATTCTTAGTTTCATTTTATTAGATACAAATATAATTTTTGTTCTAAAGAATAGGAA
Organism: Ophiura sarsii; assembly: GCA_035610835.1. NCBI lineage: Eukaryota > Metazoa > Echinodermata > Ophiuroidea > Amphilepidida > Ophiuridae > Ophiura > Ophiura sarsii. The sequence goes on along the minus strand of CM069459.1, from coordinate 24,780,262 downwards.
TAACCCTCTGGGGATGATATGAGGTCTATTTACCCATTCCGATCTGATACATAATTGACTTGGCCATTCGTTTAAATGGTGTTAGTAGTCTTTATTTTGTTTGTTTGTTTGTTTATTTACACGGTCGGTCAGTAAGGACACATGCTTGGGTCCTGAAGGGACCAGACTCAAGCAAAATACTCAGGCCAGACTTAAAAAGCCTATCTAAGCATGCTGGCTGAATTAAATGGAAGTAAGAAAAGCTGGAAGTAAAGAATGAAGTAAAGAGCGTTTTAAAGGTCAAAACCAGGAGTAAAATGCAAGCGTAATTTGTTGAGCATGGTACCATTTACTGGCAGGTGTAAATTGGAAACACACACATGGAATAACATCAACACAAATAGAATTAATTAAAATGGAAAGAAAAACACAGTGAAACAGGTGTCACCTAGAAACTGACGAGTAAACTAGTTAGTTCCACGCGGCAGGCGTCTGCAGACAACATTCCAAAACTTCTAAATGTTTCAAAAATGTCAAAATTATTGAATTTCATAACCATATTTGGAATCACCATGAGAAATGCATTTAAATGAGTACAAACATGCCTAGCATTGGTTCTGTAATCCTTGAGATAGACCTTGAAAGTTGGGAAAGGTTTCTTAAAAATCTGTTTTGTATTATGGTAAAGCCAATAGCCGCTGGAAAGTATCAAATGTGAAAGCTGAATGCAAACTGCTTATCCACAAATATAACCTGTGTGTAAGTAAATGTAAATATAAGAGATTTGCCTTCGATAAGATTCTCCTAGGATAGAAACGTCAGACACTCTATTTATTACTAGTTCGAATAGTTTGATATTTGCTATCTACTGAAGATAGCAAATATCACATTTGTACTACATGTAGTAATCGTGTTATCAATATATTTTCCTGTGTGTGTCGATATTGGTGAGAGAAAAAACACACTTGGAAGTATCGATAAGAGATCGAACTGGCGATACATTTCAATAGCTTGCTCTCTGAACTATGAGCGTGTTTCTGCTGTTTCTACTCGCAAAAAGTTACCGCTAAGTTTATCGATCCTAGTCAATGGGCCACAACATTTGACCTTTTGTAATACCAGACAATGCCACCGCACCTGAAAAAGATTGCTTCACAATAATGTGTATAACCCAGCGTGACACGGTTCACGGCGCAAACTAAGAATCACCTTTCTGTTTCTATTGGGTTTATTGCCGATTATTGCTGGTTCCAAACCTGGCTTGTGAAGGTTTTTGGGATTACCAAAAATACCGATTATTGCTGGGTTTTGTCTGTTTCTACTGGGCAAACTTAGCGTTTATTAGCGGTTTCTTCCCCAGCAGAAACACGCTCTATCTGACCACCACCTGCTTGTTATACTTATCGCCCATGCACTTAATGCAGACATTTGTCATCTGTCCAAGTTTGATGGACGTCCACCTTTTATCACCACCTGCAGGATAAATTGGGGATTAGATTAGTATTATATTCTCAGTCTTATTTCATCTGATACAAATGTCACTTTGTCTATAAAGAATAGGATTAAGCCTCTGGGGATGAGGTCTATTTATCCATGAAGATCTGGTATATGATTGACTAGGCCATTGATGTAAGTCTTTTTATGTAATTAAAGGCCATAACCAGTATTAAAATACAGCATCAATTTGTTCTGGCAGGTGGAAATTGGATACTTACAGCAAAGACGGCTTTGCTTACAGAAAAAAGATACCATATGAATAAAAACAAAAGCTAAGGTGACAAAAACAACCAACCCTGTTCTACGGGCCCGACCAACCCATTTTTCTTTTTTACGCATTTTCAATTTTGTTTTGTTTTTTGTATGACATTTTGGGAACATTTTAGAAACATTTCAAATTTTGTTTGTGGTTTGGCTTTTTTAATTGGAATTTTTTGTTTTGTTTTTTTGTTTTTGATTTTTTTAAATATTGTTGAAAATGTCTTTAAAAAAATCAAAAGATTTCCCCCAAATTCCTGAATTTCTTGTAAACCCCTCCCCAACAACAAGAAAAGCACCTGACTGACCCTACCTGAGAGGTCTGTTTTCCCGTAGAAAAGGGTGGTATTTTTTCGTCGCCTAAATGATAGGAAAGGTTTTTGAGTGAAGCTAGATTATGTAGAAACTGACAAGTAATCAATTATCTTTAGAAGATAGCAATTAATATTGTGCAAAATTAATTTGTAACCAAGTAAGAGTTGTTTTCATACATTTGTTATCTACTGAAGATAGCAAACCAGAAAATTGTGTAAAACTGTCACATATTGCTTTCTACTGAAGATAGCAATCATGTAATGTTGTATAAAATTGATACGTAAACAAGTAATATGTGTTTCATATCTTTGCTATCTACTAAAGATAGAAAACAATTAATATTGTACAAAATTAACTCGTAACCAAGTAAGAGTTGTTTCCCATTTGCTATCTACTGAAGATAGCAGACCAGAAAAATGGTGTAAAACTGGTTGCTTTCTACTGAAGATAGCAATCATGTAGTAGTATATAAAGTTGACACATAAACAAGTTAGAAGTGCTGTCTCATTACTATTTATATACGGAAGGTAGCAAACCAGAAGCATTGTATAAACGAGTAATATTTGTTTCAAATGTTGCTATCTACTGAAGAGAGAAAGCCAGTAATATTGTATAAAATGGTCACCTAACCAAGCATTGTCTCATTACTATCTACTGAAAATAGCAAACCAGAAGCATTATATAAAATTGTCACAATATATAAACAAGTAATATTTGTGTCAGATGTTGCTATCTACTGAAGATAGCAAGCCAGTAATATTGTATAAAACTTTCTTGTTCATTAGCTCTTTTAAACAAACGGCGGTTGCCACTGTTGACCATAAATGTTGACTCCCCATTGGTTTCAGTGTAAAAGTGGATTCTGATTATATGATTCCAAAAATTATTCACATGGTGGAAACAAATTATTTCAACCTTAAGCCGCTGGAATTGGAAAATTAACTCCAGTGTAAGTATTATTTTTCAAACCTTGAATATTTGTGAGCAAGACAATGGCTGCCTTTGACGGTGTTGATTGGAAGACTTTGCTCACAATACAAACCTTGCAACTCAAAATGAATTCAAACATGGTTTATTATTGCCATATGATGATACATGTTGACAGGTTGCAAGTTTGGAATGATAACGTAATATACCGTTCTGAAAATTGATACAGACTGCTCTGCTTTACATTTGTTTTTTTGGAATGATTTGTGATGAGATCTGTGAAAACCCGTCGGATGTCGCAAAATGTGAAATAGGGGTTATGGGTAAAATATATATATATATATATATTTTTTTTTTCTCAATATTTTGTTTAGAAAATTAATTTCTTATACTTTGTATCATCACCTTTTATGAAATTTCACCTTCAAAAACTTACTTAAGTCACTTTTCTAATTAGCCTTATACTGTTATTCAATTGAACTATGTATCTTTTATGGCCTGTTTTCATGATTTCTTGTTTTGTAGCTTTTTATGACATCACAACCATCATTCACTCATAACTTTTTTGTAGTGATTGTAGAAAAATGATCAAAACAGTTCTGTAATCAGCACAGATTCAGCTTTCTTATGATATAAATATCTTCAATATGAAAAATCCCGACATGTGGCGGGTTTTCACAGATCGCATCACATTTAATGAGAGCCTTAAAAGTTCCTATCTCACATATCTTGCACACTTTGTGCTTGCCTATGTACTACAGTGAAATAAAAGTACAAGTAATAAGCTTATTTGAGCTATCTGCACGCGTCCTGTGGGATGTAGTGCCGTATTGTGTGACAATAAACTATAATGGATGCAATTGCATTCGGCAAATTTGCCATTTTCTATGTGTAAACAACATAAGGCAAATCCACCCTCTCTCAGGTTTCACTCAAAATGTCTGCTAACACTCTCTACTTGCCTTCGTGTGAATAATGAAAATAGTGGTGATATTGATCTGGAATGGAGGGGCTCAGGCCTGTAAGGGGACAAAAAAAACCACCCATGTTCTACGGGAAAACAGTTGGAAGTTTTTTATTTTATTTATTTTATTTTGTGAGTGCTGTAATTATTGAACTATTATTCAAATGCATATAAAAGTATACATTTTTGGAAAGGAAATGGATCAGAGAATCCAAATTTGGTGTCAATTTTGACCAAAAATGTTGATTTTTTGAGGAAATCACAAAATTCACTTTTTTAACCCCAATGTTTTTGAACAACACTAACAAAAATGATTTTGAGTGAAAAAAATCCAAATCGCTTGATTGTGATGTTAAGACACTAACATGGGACAAATTTCTAATTTTTTAACCTAATCTAATATTTTTTGAAATTTTAACCAAAAAGTGGCACTTAATGAGAGCCTCAAAACTATCTCAGGTATCTTGCACATTTTGTGTTTGCCTATGCACTACAGTGAAATAAAAGTACAAGTAATAAGCTTATTTGAGCTATCTGCACGCGTCCTTTGGGATGTACATGTAGTGCCGTATTGTGTGACAATAAACTATTATGGATGCAATTGCATTCGGCAAATTTGCCATTTTCTATGTGTAAACATTATAAGGCAAATCCACCCTCTCTCAGGTTTCACTCAACTCAAAATGTCTGTGAACACTTTCTACTTGCCTTCGTGTGAATAATGAAAATAGTGGTAATATTGATCTGGAATAGAGGCTCTCAGGCCCGTAAGGGGACACAAAAATAACCATGTTCTATGGGAAAACGGTTGGGCAGGTTTTTTTAAACCAACATTTCTGAAAATTGTGGGGGAATTTTCAACAACAAACAATTTCAATTTTTGTTCAAAAACATCCAAAATAAATCGAAACAAATAAAATAAAATTGTTTTCAAATATTTCCCCAAAATGTCCCCAAAACTTTCTTGTAAAAAAGAAAGAAAACAATATGTAAAAATGGGTCGGTCGGGCCTGTAGAACAGTTTTTGTGTGTGTGTGGCATAACCAGGATTAATTTTGGGTACGCGAACTTTCAAATAACGGTATATTGGTAGTTCAGCGCCACACATTGCGATCTGAGGGGGATGTGCCCCCTCCAAAGTTGGACATTTTTGAGGACTCAGACTTTTTCATCCCACCTACTTTGCCTTCATTGTGTTTTCTGATGCACTACATCCCTATGAAAACAATAAGTAATAAGCTTTATGAAAACAATAAGTAATAAGCTTATTTGAGCTAGCTGCATACATCCGATGCGATGTAGTGCTTTATTGACCGACAAGACACTATAGATGCTATTGCATTTGGCAAATTTGCTATTTTCCGTGTGTAAATATCGTAAAGCAATTCGCCCCGTTCAGATCCCACTCAAAATATATGTAAACACTGGATACTTGCCTTTGTGTAAATATTGAAAATAATGAAAATCGTTCTAAAGCGGCAACAAAAATTCAATCCCTGTTCTTCAGACCCGACCGACCAATTTCTTTGATTGATTTTTTTTAAATAATGGAAACAAATTTGATTTTTTGTTGTTGAACATGTTGGATTTCTTTTTAACCCCCTGAGAACTACCGGCCGGTTGGTTAAAAAGATGGAGACATCATCTATTGCACCAATGAGAGACATTGTTAGAATAATTGTATCCTGATAAAGATGGTAGTGAAACATTTTACAAGCTGCATTTGAATTGGCTATTCATATGAGTACATCTTGTAATAAACCAATCAGAACCACTGTATGATAGACAGGTAGACCCCAGGGGGTTAAATTTCTTTCTTTTTTTGAAAATTGGTAAAAATTCTCAAAACAAAAGAAATTTAAAAAGAAATCCAACATTTTCAACAACAACAAAAGTCAAATTTGTTTCCATTATTTTGGGACCCCCCCCCCCCCCCCCAACGCATGGGCTTCACACAGCTATTTTGGTAGATGGGAGATTGATATTGTGAATTTGCTGCTTCACTTTCTGAAGGATGTGAAATAGATTGTGGTTAAATGGTGAGAAAGTTATAAGCTTCACTTATTGGATTTTAACACCTTGAGCCTGAACAAATATTTTGAAGATTATAACTACTTTTTCCGGGGGAGGGGGTAGCTGTAGATATACCTGTGCCTATAGCAGTATGCAGTAAAGGGAGTAAGAATTTTATTCATACACTCTTAGTAGTGTCGAACCAATTTGTAAGCAAGAAATAATATGTGGAGTGCATTGAAAGTGTCTAATGCACTCTGTGTGTGCGCTGTTAAATGCAGGCACCACACATTTTGTTTTTATTTGTTGTTCAGGCATCCCGGGTTCGCCGATTTTCACATCGGGTGTTAGCAAACTTGTTTACATGTTTTATTTGTTATTACATAGATTAAAATTATGCTCAAATTGTGAATTTTGAGTTTTATAGTATCGTGCATGAATTAGGTTAAAGGCCTTTCCGGATCTCAAGTGTTTGCCCTGGGCAAAAGTCACATAACACGATATGAATCCGAGTCGACACTGTCCATCTAAAATCCCATGGTGCAATGTATGATAAATCACGTGACATTATACTGGCTGTGATATGTTTGACAAACCTTGCGTTGAGATCACGTACGAACAAAATAAATGGTCTAGAATTATTTCCAAAAGTAGGATTATTCATTACATTTCAATCATAATTAAATTCTTTTACGAAATAGAATCAACTTTTGGGCGAGAACATCTGATAAAAATGTATAATAACCGAAATGTAAGGCATTTTATTCCTCGAATGTAGCGGGTAGTGGGTATGGTCAACAATATATAGATTTGTTTCAGATTATTTACCGTCGCCGCGGCTAGCTCAGTGGAAGAGCGTATGGCTCTGAATCAGCGGTCACGGGTTCGACTCTTACCACGGGCAACCATTATTATTTTGATTTTTTTAGTAGTTGTTTGTTGAGATCGTATATTATCTATCATGAACCCGATCCTGATACTTATTATTTGTCCATATTTTCTTACTTTAATTTGGAATGTAAAATTATTAATGATTTCACATGAGTTTGCCTGCCCGTATACTAGGCCTACCACCTTCCTGGTACCAGTCAATATTACTATCAGACACTTGCACGCACGTACTGCAGTTTGTACATGTTGTAAGTGTTGTTATCGATTGATAGCAAACCATAATTGTTGGTAAAGAAATCAATCGGCTAATGTTTTTCAATAGACATTCTTGATACGGCTATGTTCTAAACTTTTAAAAAATTGAAATAGAATCGTTTGTATTTTTAAAAACTAATAAATGGCGCGGTTCACTGATTTCGCGGTTAATGACACGGAGGCAGTATTCTTTTCGGAATTAATAATTCTTATGTCAAAACTGTATCTATAACTTTTTGTCTTTTGCATAAATAATTTGCACAGTACGTGAACCTTTTAACATTTTTACCTATATAAAGGTTTGTTTGTCGTTTGTTTGTTGGTTGGGGTGTTGGTTGGGGTGTTTGATTGTTTATTCTTGTTTCACCCCATAATTATAATAATTTCATTACGAAGATAATCACATGTGATTGGACCGCGGTGTTATGGTCGGTGTATAATATCGGCTATGTTGTCTAGTTTTTTTCCAAAACGACTAATTGTTCTCTTCCTTTCCTTATAGTCATACAAATGATTCAAGGGTTGTCCAATTTACAAGTTCATTATTTCTAGGGCTGGAACTTTTCAGATTTGTTTCAACCAGCCAATCGGGCAGGTAACTCACAAAAATACCTGCCCGACAGAAATTCCACCAGTCAGTATAACCATGAAAGTAACAAGTATAACTCACACTGTGAATTCGAAATATTTTACCACCCAGTCAGGCGGGTTTTCTTGTATCGCCACCCGCCCAACGAACGCAAAGGTTACCCGCTACGGGCAGGTGGGCATGTCCTATTTCCAGGCCTGAATATCTCAAAGTATTCATCATAATGTCTGTAATGATGATATATACAAGTTGGAATTAATGACACCATCGTTGAGTGTTGCTACATGTATATTTTTTGCGAGATTATTTTTTATCAACTTGCCACGTGCCTTTTTCTGGGCTAATTTAACCCGATTGCTATTGGTTTATTAGCTCATACCTGAACCTGACCTGTAACTGGCTAATTATAGGTAATTTTGATACTAAACCGCCAACATTGTATTGGGGAAAACAGTATGGTTAGAGCTCACTCAGCCTCGATGGAATCCTCCCTATCCCTGGTATCCCCCTTCCGACCAGTGATTATCAGTGATTGAGCATGAGACACTCTTACTCATCATTATCATCATCCGTCGGCTGCTGAGCAGACGACTACAAGATTTCTCCATGCACGACGATCGGTAGCAAGTGCGGTAATCTGTTTTTCCTGGATTACGCCTTCATTGTCCCCCAGTATCTTACATATGTAAGTTATGAAGTGCGTGGTCGACTTGGTCTCCTTTTGCCATGCGTTGGTATGTATAGAGCATATCTTTTGGTAGGCTCTTCTTCTGGCAGCCGGAGGATGTGACCCAGGAATCTCAACTGCCGTAGCCTTACTGCTTTTGTTTAAACATTCTGAAATGCTTTAGACATTTGAAAGGGAATGGTACCTCTTGGATGATTGTCACTTTTGGAACTAGGCCTACGACCATTGAAATGACAATAACTCCACCCCGCAACATCGTATCTCAACAATCGAGGTGTCCAAATACGCAGAACAAAATTATGCACTGGGTTATTTGCTTCGATTAATCCATACCTTTTCGGGCCGTTAATTATTGGCTCATTTTTAAGTGTCTCGATACTTTTTGTGGTGATTTAATACTAATAATCATGTTTAGCAAACAAGCCATAAGATTTTTGTCTATCCATCTATAGATAGATAGATCATAATTCCATGACTCCTCTTGTCAAATGAACCGACAGTGCCAATCTCGACCGACAGACAGTCAATACCCCCCCCCCCCCCTCTGGTTACGTCGCTTGGCTGGCAAAATAGTCAGTAGGGGAGAACGGGGCGAGTCCGCCCTCTAATTTTCAGGCTTGCCTATTGGACTCATTTTACAAGTTAGAAAATTATCCTACTTCCAAATGAAAGCTACGTTTCTTAGCTACATACCCCCATAGTTTCAGCACTCTATAACTTTTAGTAAGTGCAGGAGTAAGGAAAATAACCAACAGGGCGGACTTACCCCACACTACTCACGCCGGGGCGAGTTCGCCCTCATGATGTGCAAGCTCGTCCGGCTTCATAGGCAAGTCAAATATTGCAGAAACTATCAGTTATTCCATGTAAAGATTGATCAAAAGTCAACTAGACACAACTATGACAAATTAGGCCATGTGGCCCCAACATATGAAATGGACACATCATGTGTCCATTTATTATGTTGGGGCGAGTCCGCCCCCTTCTTAGCGTGTAATTGGGCATGGGCGGACTCGCCCCGGCGAAATGGGGCGAACTCACCCCAGGATTAATTTTTTGTCAATCTCATGGTATACCTACTAAACACGGAATGGGAAGTTTTTAAATGCATAATATGTTAGGCAAAGCCCTTACCTTTTGAATGACTATAAAGGTCAGTACCATCGCTGTGATGTCTTTAGATTAATGCAACGTTTTTAATGGCAAATAATTTTACTTTAATTATTCAAACACAATTAGTCAATATAAATCCTTAGGGGAGATGTATCCGGGTCTGAAGTTTTAATAGTTACTTCGCTATGACCGGTGCAACCAAATAACACCAGTCTGATACTTTTACAACAGTCACGTGATGAGAAACACGTGGTGGGCGGACTCGCCCCGAGGGCGGACTCACCCCGCTCTCCCCTACGCATGGTTAAGTTGGGTCAAATAGTGGTCAAATTCAATTATTTCGTGACCATGCTTTTGGGGAGCGAAGTTTAGATCACCATTGGTAATATCTTATCTAAAAGATCTAATTAAAAGTGTATGCAACAGTGTCCCTCGCAAAAGCATGGGCGGGAGATGTAAGGGGCTATCATCTTAAAACAGGGTAAAATTCAAAAACTGTGGAAATCTAGATAATTGCCACACCTTTAATACATGATAATAAGTCCAGTCTTTGTATTATTCATAAAAAAGTATATAGTCAGACTTATCTTGACTTACCGTTTTCGAGTTATACGCATGCTAAGGGCATGCACAATCATAAGCCTCCATGGAAAAGTGTGCAGGACCGAGGGTGTTATCCCTAAAAAAACTCACAGATTGCAGCTTCAAATGTGAATTTTTACGCCGAGTGTATTAAAATGTTGTAACATTCACGTTTGTAATCAAACACTTGCGAAATATTCTTGGGCAAAGTCTTGTTTACACATGTGAAGAGGTATAATCCAAGTATTAGGCCTATGTCGGGTGGGGGTTGGGGGGGGGGGGTCTAAAATTAAAATCATTATTGAAAAAACTGAGATTGTCGATCGTATGAAAAACAGATGTATTGAAAGGATCAACACGAGGTGTATTCTACAAAACTAATGACAATCCAGCCTTAAAAAGGGGAGCCAGGGGAAGCGATTTGGAGACCCGATGTACACATGTATTCCTACCTAATTAGGAAAAAGGTCAAAGGTCACCACAAATAGGTCTTTACCTTCATTAGTAGGCATCACATTAGGTCAGTTTGCTGTTATGTTCCCTCTATAGCATTGCAGTAGTCATGGTAGTAGTATTGCCAAATAGACAAAGGTCAATAAGGTCCATCCAAATGGGATCAGAAAATAAATGCACAGGCCTACCCAATTATCCTGATAATGAAACCAAATATGAATAATTGAAATCATTTTCAATAAAATCGAAGCATTATTTCACATTTGACCTATGTAGTGAACGTTGACCTTTTTGCTTATCAGATTGAAGATAGGTCAAACTATACTTTTCCGAAACCCATTTTTTGAATTTTACCCCTGTATTAATGTTGACCGCTCTAGTGGCTTCCGCCCAACTTTCGTAAGGGACATCTCATGACATTATCAACCCTTTTAGAGGACAAATCAATTGATGAATGAACCTTACAGCTCTCCACGACTGGTCAGGGTTACCGGATTTGACCCAATTGATTGAAGCAGGGTTGAAGTGTACATTACATCTTTTTGCAACTGATGACGTAAATAAATGGGCACCGTAATCCATCACCACACTGGCGCCGTCAACCCAAAAAAATCTACCAATGATATTCAGAATTACATTATTATAGTTGGTGATGGTCCCGGTATTAATGGGAAAACCCTTGCTATACTCTATTTTGCTTCCTGGACAGTGGCGTAACTTATCGGGCGCAGCTTCTTACGCATGCGTATGTATCAATGTCACAGGCACGCGATTTTGGCCAAACGCACGCGGCCCTCATGTGCATGAACAGTACGTTTATGTAAACGTCGCTGCTGATGCTTGTTGCCTTCAGGAGTGCTCGCGTCCATCTGTACATCACTGCTGTAAGAATTTGAAGCAGGCTTTGCCAATTAGGAACTGATCAAACTATAAGTAAAGACTCGTGCCGAGCAAAGATGGCGCGCGGAGTGCCCATCTCTCTTTCATTAGCGTTTGGGCCAGACTCCCCATGTAATACTTGGCTGTGGGGGGTTCGCCACTCCTCCCGCACAGCGAGTCTGTTTTACTTCCCAACATGAATTAACTACCCAATTATACACCTGGGTGAAGCGTGGCAAGTGCGGTAAAGTGCCTTGCCCAAGGACACAACACGTGTGGCACCAACGGGGCTCGAACCCACAATCTTTGCATTGTGGAGCGAGGGTGAATCCGCTGGACCACACGCGCCCGACTCAAACTATAGTTCCATTGCAACTTGTTTGAAGCATGGGTCCTCGAGGTCCCGTTGCCCAATACACAGAGAGAGTATTAATTCGTCAAAATGTGTTCTTATTTGACAAATTAAAAATTTGTTATAAGAAATGGCAGGTTTGTGATTCAAGAAATATTCTGTAATGGTACACATTTATTTGTGATGCTAAAAGAACAATTTAGAGTGTTTCTAGTTAATTTTCATCGTAACAAACATTTCCTTGACTGAAATAATTATGTTTAACTTTTAATGACAAATTAACAAATGACAATTGAAATAACAAATTAAATGACTTATTATCAATGGAATAACAAATTAAGATTAGTCATTTTAATTTGTCATTCACATTAAATGACGAATTATTTAGTAAAATTATTCTTTTAATTTGTCATTTAATTTTTCATTCATCCATTTGTCATTGAAAGTCAAATATTTATGAGTCGTGTAAATATTTGCTATGTTAAAAATACTACTAATTGGTAATTGGTAATATCATTAAAATATAATTGTTTTGCGTTACAAACTATTTTTTAACTGACAAACCTTCCATGGCATATGTTTAATTTGTCAAATAAGACCCACAGCTTGAGTAGCTAGGTTTCTAGAGTTCAGAAGCCTACAGGACGCTTCAAATTATTTGCATGTGGCTTTTCCCGACACCTTGGTTTGTGACAGATCCTGATTTGTCAACATGCTGTCGAACTTCCCATGAGAATCCTCCACCAGCCGTGTATGGGACATAAGTGGGAATAACATTATCAAGCATTCCTGGGTTACCATTACTATTTGTCGGGCTCGAATTATACAAAACGATTATTAGCCTTTAGATACATAAGCAGTCCATTGTTGAAATCTTCATGGCTATTATTTGTCAATTTGGGAAACACGTTTGTCTTTCCCAATTTTTTTGAGCTTGGTATGTGAAAGTTCTCATAAGTACAATCCACTCCGTAATCAAATATGTCAATGATTGTCAACTGTTCCTCACAATGACTTTTATGAAAATATAGTTGTTCATACTTGTAAGATAAATGTAGCTGAATGGACATTTCATCAGACATGCCAGAGACCATTGTACCACTAAATGATATAAAACCAATATTGGTAACATCCATTTCGTCTTGTTGGTGAACAAAAGCAAATTATTGTTGGTGCAAATATTTGTGTTTGTTATAATTTCATTTGTATTTCACCTGCGCGAAGAGGGAAACTATCTCTTTTATTTTCTATTATATTCCTTTTTTTTGTTTATTTATTTTTCATACACTACCAATTTGTTAATAACAGGTTCCAAAACGTAACTGAAATCTTTTCTGTTATGTCATGGTTATATGCAGTAATGGGCTAAATACAATGCAAACAAAGTTTAGAATTCGTCCACAACCGGCCTAATTTATCGTTGAAATGAAGAGTACGAATCACGTGCCAAATTATCCTGAAATAGAGATACCATTGGATTGAAGGGCAGAATCTTAAACAAAACGTTAAAACATCGATGACGATAATTACTTTATTAGCTTATCAAACTAGGCCAAACCATAACTGCGTCGAAAATCACGAAATTGGTATTTCGTGTTGCATTTTAAATATGATCGCTCTGTATAACGCTATAACCTCACCCTTATCTACAATCTTTTTGATTTAATTTAATTTAATTCAGCCTGCGTGTCTTTTCAGCCTGTCCCGAGCAATTTGCTCGAGTCAGATCCCATCCCACGTGTCTCCATACAGATCGACCATGTAAACAAACAAACGAACTAATAAACACAACAACAACCAACAAACAAACATTTGTAATCAAAATTATCCGACAATTCACAGCTATTAAATGAAAACATCAAACATCACCAAATTCTTAAAAAAAGGAATGTCCTATTGGTATCATAATTATGTCATACGTTTTTTTTGGAGGATTAGTATCATAGAACAATATACTATAATGTGTCTTTGATTCATAATACAACGGAGGTTTTCATTTTTAATGTCAAAACATTGTTGTCTCAGCTGATAAAACGCTTCAGATGTCATTCTCATTTTTGTCTGAATCCAATTTCTAACTGGTGCTTTGGATAATATTCGCCTTGCAACCGCGAAACCCGTGAACCGCACAAATAATTTAGATACAAAATGATGATTCCACGCCCGGTATTTCAACGAAGCTGAAACAGATAATAATGTTGATACAAGAGTATGACCGTACATGTACACGGAAAATAAGAATATCGATTCAAGCACCATTGACTTTTTCATAATGGCACAATTGGCCCTGGGGTGTACAGCTTATTGTGGTCTCACTAATTCAATTTACGCAACGCTGAACAAGTAAAAGTAGTAGGCCTACATTCAAATTAAAAGCTCTTTGAATTTGTCAGACAATCATTCCAAATAAAGTGAAAAGTTTCGTGTGGATCCACAAAGATTATGGGAGAACGATTAAAACAAAACCAACATTGCTAAAATGTAATATGATACTAACGGAAAAAATAGGTTCCCGGTGGGATTCGAACCACAGGCCTTTCGATCACAAGTCGGATGCGCTACTGATTGAGCCAATGGCGCACTGTATAATAATATGACAACAGAAATACATTGAAATATCCTTCGTGAACATTATTCCATAAATCGGAAGTTAAAATGCTTGATATTTATAGTTTTTGTATGTTTTTTAAGATGGGGTTCTCGCCCAAGAATTGATTCGAATCTGCTTGTAACCCTGGTTTCATTGACATGAATAGACTGACTTTTCGAAACATTTCTAGACATGGATTTCGTTCATATTTGCTGTTTGTAGCCGGTCTCACTCCCGGTCTCACTTCGGTATTGCATCATGGGTTTATATTATGTGTACACGGAGTTTCGGGTATGTAGCGAGTCATGTGACTTTTGCCCAGGGCAAACACTTGAGATCCGGAAAGGCCTTTAATACATGTAATGTTTTGTTTCTCGAAAAATTGGAAAAATCAATGCACTTGCGCAAATATTAATATATTAAGGCTCGACCCTGCCGTCTCACCTACCCTAGCAGATTCATGCTCACCAGACCTGAACAAGGCACCATTATAATTGATAACAGGCTGCCTCTCACCCTTTATCTAATACATAAACGTCTGTTGGTGAAGGATTTTTTCTTATAAATCTATGAGATTGCTTAGCGTGGGCCCATAAAATATAAAATGTAAAATGACATATCTGTGCCTGCCAAGGTATGACTTTAAAGATTCTGTTGTGGTAGGGTTTTTATCAAGATATGGGTCATTTTTGTGTGGACTGCTTAAATGGTCCCTTGTAACATGATTCATGGTTATAAGGCCCCCGCTTCATACAAGTGTATGAATGATATTTTCTCGTCATTTGCACAAATCAATAGTCGGTGTTTGTGTGCATAAGGTTTCTGTAATGCATTGTAATAGCATTGGATGTATGCTGTAAAAATGGGGTCATTGGGTGATAGACTTAGAGGTATATTATGTGATCTTTTTTAGGGGACGCCCTCAACCCTCGAAAAAAAATTGGAAACAGATTTTCTTGCAGATTTACTTTTCTGATCATAAATCATAAATATATTCCAAGTTACAGAGCGATGCAAGAATATCTGCAAGAAAATCTGCTTTCATTGTAAAATTCAATGATAGAGGGCGCTACTTGGAAAATATCACATATTATGCCTTTAAAGGGTAACAATCAATGTGAGATCCCTCACCACCTCATCCTATCCTAGATGTATTACCTGCACCATCAATTTAATTGTATCCAGTTAAAGTGTTACATCTTATTTATACAAATATGCCATAATATTGCTAATATTGTGAACAAGTAATACCCAAAATGACAATTTGTTTGGAAAAATCCAAACTAATTGCTTTTGCAGCCGGCACTGGCTGGATGATCCGATTCCCTAATTCGCGGGCTTTTTAGGCTTAGTTTCCCGGCAACAATAGAATGGCTATTCTTTATCTGGTGTCCCTCCCTATGCTCCCAAGACCTGTATTGCCGAATCCCTACTTTGATCACAATTCTCCGTGGCATTTACGAGGAGGTAACTGATTTTCTCGCTCCTGAACAACAAAATTAGCGTTCTCCACAATCACTAATACAGTTTATGTGAAAAATTGGTCTAGGCATTTAATAGTGCAAAGTAATATAAAGTTGAGGTGATCCCCTCCAGGTGGGCGCTTAGCCGAGGGTTTGGGGTTCGAACACTATTAGCGTTCTCCACAATCACTAATACAGTTTATGTGAATAATTGATATAGGCATTTATTAGTGCATGAATGTGTGAATAAATAGATTTACCTCTCGTTGCTCGGAGGCAATAGCATACCCCATACAGCTTACCCTGCGTCTCTCTTTATAAAAGTGTACGGGGGCAATGTGTGGTATACAATTACCCACCCACTCATTGTTTGAAGCCACTTTCAAGCTAGATCAACATCTTACACACTAAAAGTATGGGGTAATTTTTCCCATGGTCACAATTGTATGTCATTTTGACCACGGTGAAACTGGTCAAAACAATTTGTGGTCATTTTGCTAATACCATTGCGTATTGATATATCAGTACCGATCATACCGATGAAAATCAAGATATAAATTAACATAAAATTTAAGTTCAAATAAGCTTACTGCAGCCTAATATTTCAAGTTTATAATGACGTTCGGAACTATATGCACACACGTTGAGCTTGACATAAGCGGATAACCATGTTATGAAATCAGGTTATTCACCAATGTTTTTGGTTGTCCGCCAAAAAGTATGGTTATCTAACGGATAACCTGCATTGCAATTATATCAATGTATTGGCTTTTTCGCCTCGATACGATAGTGTCCCAAAGTTTGAAAAAATATCAGGTTTTCCAGTGGATATGGAAAGCTCAATGTATAATACTTTGATAAACACTGTTTATCGAGATAAACTGTGTTAATCAGGGGGAAAACAATGTTTTTCGATTAACAGTATTTATCGACTGTTTATCGATCGAAAAACATTGTTTATAGATGAACTCAGTTTATCAGTCAAAAAACAATGTTTTTGATCGATAAACAGTGTTTATCGGCGATAAAAACTGTTTATCGAATTTATATACATTGAGCTTGTCATAAGCGGATAACCATGTTATGAAATCAGGTTATTCACCAATGTTTTTGGTTGTCCGCCAAAAAGTATGGTTATCTAACGGATAACCTGCATTGCAATTATATAAGTTATCCGCCTGCATTTTGGGACTTCAGGAAGCCCGGATTATCAATTAATTGAAGACTGATTTCAAGCAGAAATTGGTTATTGTTTGCCAAAATTGGGTAACAGTTAAATCTTTAAAAAAAATTGTGACCCTAATTTGTGAGACTTACGAGCAACACAACAATTAATTTTTGTTGGCTTATACTATGCTTTTGTGATTCTATTCTCTCTTTATAATGTGGATATTGTATCACACCCAACCCTTGTCAACCAACCCGCCCTTGTTAAGAGAAATGTGACAGGACAGTGTTCACCTGAGAGTTGGTTATCATTATTGCTGTTCTGTCAAACCCTTGTCTGTTTTTCTGGCACTTCACCATGTATAAAGTAAAACTGCCCAACGGTTATGCATAGGAAGCATTGCTTTTTACATCCTCAGGGGCAACAGCACTTACAAGGTTTTAATGGATGTGTTTTTGGCCCTTGAACATGATTAGAGCAAAACTGCCAAAAGGTTATACATAGGGAGTATTACTTTATACATGCTGAAGGGCCAGTTGGAGATACGAGGTTTTGACAGAACAGGGATGTTACGCTATTCTCTTGCGATTCTATTCTTTCTTTATAATATGTGGATATTGTATCACAACCCACTGTCAACCAACCCGCTGGTACAAGAGTCTGGCCCAATAATATGGTCCTGGACCATTACAGTTAAGAATTTTGACACTGTAGAAATGATATTTGCAAAAAAGAATAAATCAAACAAACCCGGGTGTGAGGGGTAGGGGGAGGCTTCAAACTGGATATCCTACTAGCGTTATGCTATAAAAGGAATAAAAAGCAATGTATGTTTAACATAGCTTTATTCCGTTTATGGTCCTTGACCATAATATCAAGCCAAAATCTCACACAAACAACCAACCCGCCCTAGTTACAAGAGGTGTGTAACAGGATGGTTTTCGCATGAGAGTTGGTTATTTATGTAACATAATCTTTGTCAGTGTTTTTATTTTCATGCATTAATTTTCATGAATTAATGTCTAAATATGAATATGGAGTCATACTAAATCTATTCCTAATTGAAGGTGGTGATCTTATTGCTTTTTTGTATGGAAATTGAAGAATATTTATACACACATATTTTTGAACTTGTTAAGATTTTGAAAATATTTGTGCTTGAAATTGAAGGTTTAAAATAACTTTGATAGATAGTTTCTGTACCATCGTGTTCATGAATATTGCATCAACGTGGAATATTTGAGATAAAATCAAGAGCTTGGTTTCATAAGGAGCTAACTCACTTTTTGTCGAAATTGAGTTATGTGCAGTACATCAAAGAGAGTTACAAAATACATCTATAACCCTAACACTGCCATATACCACGATATACCACGACTGGGCACGTTGGTACCACCCGGCGTGGAAGTTTTTCGCTGAAAAAATGGACCCGCTCCATACAGTCTGGGCAATACACTGCCCAGATTGTGCTTGGAAGGCGTGGTGTAGCGGGGGATTGGAAGCTCCACGTGCTGGAGGTCCCTGGATCAAATCCGGGGGGGGGGGGATCAGGGGGATATTTTGGTCGATTTTCCACGTTGAAGAAAAAATTCTGAAAAAAGTGGGTGGGGGGGGGGGGGGTAGAGTTAGGGTTAACAAGCAATTTTTTTGATTTTTTTTCTTTCTTCAAACATTTTCTAAGTTTTGTTAATTTAAAGCTTTATTGTACATCTGTAGCATGTTCCGGTCCAAAGTCATGGCCCTTGGTAATTACTGGAAATTTCTGGAAATTCGAATATTATTCACTATTTTTTAAGCCAAAATGGTGGAAATATGGTTCTTTTATCGTGGTAAAACATTAATAGGAATGTCCTTAATGAAATGCAATGTAGAAAACGTAAGATGTATGGGGTATTGTTTTGAAAATTGTACACAAACAAAATTGTTGTTATTTCAAAAAATATGTGCCAAATTGTCCTAATCTACAGTTTTCTCATGAAATAACAGAAATTCATAATTTCATATTTGAATACGGTTTTCTGTTTTCAATGTGATTTGACATTGTCTTTCAGGTGCACCTTATGTTGAAATAAAGATTGTTTGGTAAAGTGGTTTTTGAAAATTGGTCAAAACATTATTGTTCCAAAAGGAGCTAACTCCACTTGTTTCCGAAAATAATGAAAGACAGGAAATACAGTGAAAATCAAATAATGAAATCAAACCAGTTTTTAAGCTTCCACGTATGGTATCTTTCATAGGGCAGGAAATTAGCATAATCAAAGAAGTGCAACATCCTCATTTAAAAAACGTTGCTTTTCTCCTATTTCACTTATAGTGAATTAGCTCTGTTTGGAACCAAACTCTTCAAATATAATCAGTATTGTAGAATAGGACAGGGGGAAAATGATATGAGCCGACTACAATAAATCCCGCAATTAATGCAATTTGCTCAATTCAGCATTTTGTATTCAGGATTAACAGATTTTGATTAAATAATTCCAAATATGAAAATGTAACAATACAGGGTGTCTCAGAATTATCTATACCGAGGTAATACGATTTGTTTTCGGTATGAACTTTATTGATATTGCCCAAATCGTGTTCAGATATATCTTTCGCAATCGTCCAGCTTTCTTAGGAATTTTAGATTTTGAAAATCGGACATTTCTGATGGAAAATACAGCCTTTTTGTAACAAGTTATCCATTATGAAAATCTATAAAGTCACTAACCCTTTTAAACATTAAGGCCTGTATTCTCGTACGTAGTTAAACACGGTTTTAACATGTTTAAGATAAACACGCGTCTAACTTTGACTTTGGACACAGCGTTTAACTAAACGCGATTCTCGTACATTAAAGTGTCTAACTTTAAACATGGGTATGGGCCAGTTTAAGGCGCGTTTAAGGTAATTAGCCTTTGTGATGCCAAGACGTATGTGTATGTGGGTGGGTGGGGAGGGGGGTCTGCTCTCTCTGCCCACCCTGTCTTACACAGTTTTATAATTTTCAGACATGTCATATTTGTGCCTTAATGGAATATTATGTGATTTTTGTCAAACTATTTTTCTCTCTCTGATAATGAAGTTTGACTATCAGGAAAGACATTCCCGGACTCATAAATCGATATTTACTGTATATTTTCTGTAGATAACATCAAAATCACAATATAAATCTGCTTCCAACTATTTAAGGAATTTTCAACATATTTTTTTACATTTTCATCATAAAAAAATCATTCCGTACTATATAATTGTGTTCACTTGTATACAGTTAACATGGTGTCAAACCATGGAATTCTATTTCTAATAAAAAAAATGCTCAGAAAATAAGTTGTTGGGCGCAGACCTCGACAGTTTATTTCAACCTCTTTGAACCATGATTTTGACGTAATTAGGAATCGTATCGCTCTGTTACTTACAAGATCTTCACGATTTATGATCAAAAATGCAAATCTGCAAGAAAATCTGCTTCCAAAGGAAAAAAATCAATGATAGAATGCGTCACTTGGAAAAGATCGCATACTACGCCTTTAAATCCTCGAATTGCTGCTGGTTGTCAAAGTGACCAAATTGAAATTATGCGAGTGACAGTATTAATATTGGCATACAGGTCCACCAGGCTTAAAACAATTGATTGCTGAGGAAAGTTTGAAATGTCAGGGAGTGGGCTAAACTAAAAGGGATGAATTGTACTTGTCATTTGTGCTGTAAGTCCTCAAATTACTGCTTGATGTAAAAGTGAGCGAGTTGAAAGTGAGTGACAGAATTAATAATGACACACTGGTCCAAGCTTAAAAATTGATCGCTTAGGAAATTTGTCAGGGGTTGGCTAATATAACAGGTTGTCTTCGTCTTGGGAAAAGGGCCTTCACTTTTTGGGGGAGATTCATAATCCAGAGAGTCAAAAGTTAGAGGGAGGTTGGAGACTTCATAACTAAAATGTTGAATATATCGGAAGAATGAGGGCATCAAAATGAACATTTTCACAACTTACACATTTTGAGAAAAATGAAGCAGGGTATGAAAAATGGTCCGAAAAAAACCCTAGCAGGCAGAGTATGGCTGAAAAAGGTGCATCCATTTTGGATTTATAAAATGACATATGTGATGCAATCTGTGAAAACCCGTCGGATGTCGCAAAATGTGAACTAGGGATAATGGGTAAAATAAAAATAAAATAAAATAAATAAAATTTAAAAAAATAAATATTTTTTTTAGATTTTTAAACTAGTTTCCAATACTTTGTGTCATCATCTTTCATGAAATTTCACCTTCAAAAACTTACTTAAGTCACTTTTATTATTAACCTTATAATGTTATTATATTGAATTATGTATCCTTTTCGGCCTGTTTTCATGATTTCTTATTTTGTAGCTTTTGATGACATCACAATCATCATTCACTCATAACTTTTTTTGTAGTGCTCGTAGAAAAATGATCGAAACAGTTCTGTAATCAGCACAGTTTCAGCTTTCTTATGATATAAATATCTCTAATATGAAAAATGCCACCATGTGGCGGGTTTTCACAGATCGCATCACATATTTCAATTTATTGACCCCAAAAACATATATATAATATATAAATTACATAGAAAATTGAACCCTGGTTCAACACATTATCACTACAAATGTGTATATATCGTAGATAAAAGATTGTCTTCTTTCGTCACGTAAAGGGCTCAATCCTGTGGGCGTGGCTGTGAGACTGACTATGTCTGAAGAAAGAGCAGAAAAGGGACAGCAAATACCTATATTGATTTCTTCTCTCAGATTTTACATGCAATTTAGGCTGATTTTATTTTAACATGTTTGTTTAACTCTTAGAATGCTCTCAAGTGATTGAAAAAGATATGCTTACTTTCTGAAAATTGCAGAAGCCCTTGTTGTGGTCAGGGGGAAAAGTCACCCTTAACCTTAAAACTATCAGATAAAATTCAGGTCAAATTTGGGGAGATAGTCCGGCTGTGCAGGCTCCGGGAACACTGAACACTGGATTGGGTTAGTCAAGAGATTTGGTAGTCAGTTGGCAGCAAGCCACCTCAAAACGAACACTGGATTATGGTAATCAAGAGATTTGGTAGTTCAGCCGGAAACAGGATTCAAGAGATTTGGTAGTCAGTCGGCAGCAAGTCGACTCGAAACAAACACTGGATTAGGGTAGTCAAGAGATTTGATAGTCAGTCGGCAGCAAGCAACCTCAAAACGAACACTGGATTGGGGGAGTCAAGAGATTTTGGTAATTAGTTAGCAGTGAACAGGATTCACAAGCCGGCTCGAAACGAACACTGGATTAGGGTAGTCAAGAGATTTGATAGTCAGTCGGCAGCAAGCCACCTCAAAACGAACACTCGATTGGGTTAGTCAAGAGATTTTGGTAATTAGTTAGCAGTAAACAGGATTCACAAGCCGACTCGAAACGAACACTGGATTAGGGTAGTCAAGAGATTTGATAGTCAGTCGGCAGCAATTAAGCCACCTCGATACGGACACTGGATTGGGGTAGTCAGAGGATATATCTTTAGATCTAAATTCAAGTAAGTGGTTAGTGTATAATACAAATGGTAACTTTAAAGTGTGGTTTTGTTTTACTTAGAACATCTCATGGCCCAATTATTGTATAATTGGTAATGCCCATCAGGTCAGTGGTAGTCAGTCACCTGACCATACATGTGATGTTTTGTGACATACATATGATGAACATGAACATATGATGACATACATATGATGAACATGTGATGTAAATGTAAATATGTAAATAAGCAAGAAACATGAAGGCTAAGCCCTTGTTTGTCTGACACACGCGCACCCACGCAGTTCGACTATTCAGCTGCTGAAGTTTGAACTTTAACCAGAAGAAGAAGAAGAAGAAGATGTCTTTGTCTAGGATGTAAGAGATAAAACATAGGTCATCATCCAATTTATACACAACATGGTATAGTTTTAGTGATCATGTAGTTTAGCTTTCGTGTGAAATGTGCAAATGCTATGATTAGCATCGATTCTTGTCTTATTTTTGCATTTACAGACCGTAACTGTAAGAGACATATAAGGTCCTACTCCAAGTGCTACTCAACATTGTATAGTTTTTAGTGATCGTTCCATTAACCTTTCATGTGAAATGTACAATTGCCATGATTAGCATTGATTCTTGTCTTATTTTGGCATTCACAGACCGTAACTGTCAATGCATGCTTAAGTTAGATGCCGAGCTATGTGAGAAAATGTTATTCTATCTAATTGTAGCATTATACAAATACAATCCTAATCAATAGTACTCCAAATTAGATGGCTAGCTGAAAAACAGGCCTGAAGACATGAATTGCAATGATGTGCTAGTTTCTACATGGTTAGTGATCTGTACTCTGTATCATCTCAACTTAAGGCCTGGGGAGGGGGGGGGGGGGGGGGGGGTGGGCAGCACTTGAATCATCCATGAAGCTATCGCTGAATAAACAGCAATATAAGGGTGTCTTACCATGAAAGGTATACTCACAACTGTATATTTGAGTCGCCCCTACCCCCGAATTCACACTGAATTGCTGTAACCCAAAGTCCATATTAATGTAAATGGTTAGGGCATAATGTAAATGATAACTTTATAGTTTGTTTTGTTTTATTATAATAATAATAATATAATAATAGTAACAAGGCACATATCCACTCTAAATAAGAGCGCTCAAGGCACAAACATAAATACAATACTAGAGCGGTTCTCGGCTTTCGCGGTTCTCGGGTTTGGCGGTTGGTGGATTTGAATGGTAAAATGATTTTGGACAAAACCTAGCTGGGTCTTGTGGGTTTGGTGTAGTGTATAGTTGTATTAATATGTTGAAGTCAACTTATTTTGTTCTGCCTGTTGAAATATTTTTTGGAAGATATATGATTATATGCGGCACTACAAGTAGGCTTCATAAATGTGAAAGAGCTATGTATAGGATTAATGTCTTTAAGTATTTGTTCTAGGCTTGACCGACAAAAGCAAAATTTGAAAAATTAGCCCAAATACCATTATTTGGTTAAATAATTCAATTTTCGTTTGGTACGTTTGAGATCGATGATGCAAAAAAATCAAGTCGCAATCAATTTGGCGACAAAAAAGTCATTCGCATAGAAATCATAATTATTTTTGTTTAAATTCTAGGCTTGACCGACAAATATCAAAATTTGAAAAATTAGCCCAAATACCATTATTTGGTTATTAAAGTAATTCAATTTGTTTGGGTACGTATGAGATCGATGATATAAAAAAGTCAAGCCGCAATCAATTTGACCACAAAAAAGTAATTCGCATAGAAATCATAACAATTTTTTTTTTAATTCTAGGCTTGACCGACAAATATCAAAATTTGACAAATTAGCCCAAATACCATTATTTGGTTAAATAATTCAATTTTCTTTTGGTACGTATGAGATCGATGATATAAAAAAGTCAAGCCGCAATCAATTTGACCACAAAAAAGTAATTCGCATAGAAATCATAACAATTTTTTTTTTAATTCTAGGCTTGACCGACAAATATCAAAATTTGAAAAATTAGCCCAAATACCATTATTTGGTTAAATAATTCAATTTTCTTTTGGTACGTATGAGATCGATGATATAAAATTCAAGCCGCAATCAATTTGACCACAAAAAAGTAATTCGCATAGAAATCATAACAATTTTTTTTTTAATTCTAGGCTTGACCGACAAATATCAAAATTTGAAAAATTAGCCCAAATACCATTATTTGGTTAAATAATTTAATTTTTTTTGGAACGTATGAGATCGATGATGCAAAAAAGTCAAGCCGCAATCAATTTGGCGACAAAAAAGTCATTCGCATAGAAATCATAATTATTTTTGTTTAAATTCTAGGCTTGACCAACAAATATCAAAATTTGAAAAATTAGCCCAAATACCATTATTTGGTTATTATAAAGTCAATTTGTTTGGGTACATATGAGATCGATGATACAAAAAGTCAAGCCCCAATCAATTTGACCACAAAAAAGTAATTCACATAGAAATCATAACAATTTTTTTTTTAACATTCTAGGCTTGACCGACAAATATCAACATTTGAAAAATTAGCCCAAATACCATTATTTGGTTAAGTAATTCAATTTTTTGGGGTACATATGAGATCGATGATACAAAAAACTCAAGCCGCAATCAATTTGGCGACAAAAAAGTCTTTCGGATAGATTTTTAATTTTTTTATTCTAAGCTTGATCGACAATATCAAAATTTTAAAAATTAGCCCAAAATACCATTATTTGGTTAAATAATTCAATTTTGTTTGGGTATTATGAGATCGATGATACAAAAAAGTCAAGTCGCAATCAATTTGACGACAAAAAAGTTGTTTGCATAGAAATCATTTTAATTCTAGGCTTGACTGACAAATATCAAAATGTGAAAAAATTGCCCAAATACCATTATTTGGTTAAATAATTCAATTTTTTTTGGTACGTATAAGATCGATGATACAAAAAAGTCAAGCCGCAATCAATTTGCCAACAAAAAAGTCATTCGCATAGAAATCATAACGATTTTTTTACAAATTCTCGGCTTGACCGACAAATATCAACATTTGAAAAATTAGCCCAAATACCATTATTTGGTTAAATAATTCATTTTTTGGGGGTACATATGAGATCGATGATACAAAAAAGTCAAGCCGCAATCAATTTCATGACAAAAATGTCTTCATAGGCCTAATGATTTTTTTTTTAATTCTAGGCTTGACCGACAAA
Source organism: Ophiura sarsii (assembly GCA_035610835.1). Classification (NCBI taxonomy): domain Eukaryota; kingdom Metazoa; phylum Echinodermata; class Ophiuroidea; order Amphilepidida; family Ophiuridae; genus Ophiura; species Ophiura sarsii. Next base: position 24,754,567 of record CM069459.1, on the reverse strand, counting down.
TATCAAAATTTGAAAAAATAGCCCAAATACCATTATTTGGTTAAATAATTCAATTTTCTTTTGGTACGTATGAGATCGATGATGCAAAAAAGTCAAGCCGCAATCAATTTGGCGACAAAAAAGTCATTCGCATAGAAATCATAATTATTTTTGTTTAAATTCTAGGCTTGACCAACAAATATCAAAATTTGAAAAATTAGCCCAAATACCATTATTTGGTTATTATAAAGTCAATTTGTTTGGGTACATATGAGATCGATGATACAAAAAAGTCAAGCCCCAATCAATTTGACCACAAAAAAGTAATTCACATAGAAATCATAACAATTTTTTTTTAACATTCTAGGCTTGACCGACAAATATCAACATTTAAAAAATTAGCCCAAATACCATTATTTGGTTAAGTAATTCAATTTTTTGGGGTACATATGAGATCGATGATACAAAAATCTCAAGCCGCAATCAATTTGGCGACAAAAAAGTCTTTCGCATAGATTTTTAATTTTTTTATTTTAGGCTTGACCGACAATATCAAAATGTTAAAAATTGCCCAAATACCATTATTTGGTTAAATAATTCAATTTTTGTTGGTACGTATGAGATCGATGATACAAAAAAGTCAAGCCGCAATCAATTTGCCGACAAAAAAGTCATTCGCATAGAAATCATAACAATTTTTTTTTTAAATTCTCGGCTTGACCGACAAATATCAACATTTGAAAAATTAGCCCAAATACCATTATTTGGTTAAATAATTCATTTTTTGGGGGTACATATGAGATCGATGATACAAAAAAGTCAAGCCGCAATCAATTTCATGACAAAAATGTCTTCATAGGCCTAATGATTTTTTTTTTAATTCTAGGCTTGACCGACAAATATCAAAATTTGAAAAAATAGCCCAAATACCATTATTTAGTTAAATAATTCATTTTTTTGGTACGTATGACATCGATGATACAAAAAAGTCAAGCCGCAATCAATTTGACAACAAAAAAGTCATTCGCATAGAAATCATAACAATTTTTTTTAAAATTCTTGGTTTGACCGACAAATATCAACATGAAAAATTAGCCCAAATACCATTATTTGGTTAAATAATTCATTTTTTTGGGGTACATATGAGATCGATGATACAAAAAAGTCAAGCCGCAATCAATTTCATGACAAAAATATCTTTCGTGTATGAGCATTTAAAAAAAAAAATTAAGTAGGCCTGAGTCTGACCGACAAATGTCAACATTTTGAAAATGGACGCAAATATCATTAATATTAATGTATACATGGATAAATAATTAATTTTTTTTAAAGAACCGATCGTTTCTATGTGCGAGTCGATAATATACATATTTTTTCTATTAAAAGGTATAGCCTTTGCTAGGGATGTTCATATCATTGACTACAGAGGCGACATTTTTTTGAAAATTAGTTGACCAAAATATGTAGAAAACTCCATGTTTACCTCTAGATGAATACAGCGATCCCGGGACAGCGATGTAGTACGATGTGGCTAGGATGTATTCACTGATGTCTATATAGCCCCGCACAAGCAACTAGACATCATGAAAGTAAATCTTTTTTTACCTAAAATGGTTTAAAATGTGCATGATTTGCCCAGTTTTCAGCAATATGAGGCAAACTACTAGTATGGTTATAACTTGTTTATTATTCAGCCTGTAGGGTTGGTTGAACCATCATTTGTTTTATTGTAAAGTACTTTGTTTCCATGTATTCCATTTTCAAAGAGATAATTCTATTTTCAAAATTTTATGAACATACCTATGCACTCTATGTTCGAAATAGCGTCGTCATTCATGAACATGATAGCGCGCGCGGATGCCTGCCACTCAACACGAACTAACGCCATATGTGGCCAACTTTGGCAATGATTTTATAGATTACATCCCCCAGTCTTCAATATTATCGTGTCTTGTAGTAGCATGTATTACAATGGTATTAAAACCGCGACATGTCGGGGACCTCCCCTTCAAAATGAGCCTAAGTTTATTAAGATTGGTGCAGGCAATCAACCACAATGGCGAATTGCAAATTACTCTATTTTTATTTATTTTCTTAAAATGTCGGTATACGACGTGTGGGCCAACAGTGCACAAACAAACACGTTATTTTCTTGGCAGGCATCTGACCAGGGATACTATTAATTTTAGGATAGGAAAGTCCTATACTAACGCACGTAGCGAAAACGGTTCCGTTTCCATAAATTAACGCGTTTAACAATGTTTAACCAGGTTTAACGTGGTTAATGGATTTACACAGACGACGGTGGCCACGCGAAATCTAAATTTTGAATTCGTAGTGAATAACACGTAATCGCGAATGTTAATCTTATCATTTTGACAAATTCATCATAATTAAAAGAATTTTCATCGTTAACCGAGCGATAACTGTTAAAAATAATTCAAAATAGTGCACTTCCGTTGCCATATTGGGTCGTCTGATAGACGCGTGGCCAGCGTCGTGGCGTCTGCTACAATCACGCCTGATCGGTATAGCGCCACCAGTTCTATGCCGACCCAATTTTAATTTAAAAGTGGCCTCCGATCGGCAAGCTCAGTGGCACACCCCTGATCTGACTGCATCGATCCAATCTCGAATTAACCGGATTCAAAGTTCATAGGTGTATGTTTAGCCCTGAGCCATTGCATTCGTGGGCATTGTAATACTAAAACGCCGGGCGGATTCTTGTCAAAATGAAACTATACTGAAACCATAATGAAGAAGCTGGGAAAAGGATGGCTTAAATAGAGGAGGGAGTGGGTGGCATTTGTGTGTGTGGACAGATTGGATGTTTTTAGGTGAGATATCGGACGAAAAGTGTGTTTTGTTTTTGAACAATTGGAGCTTTTTTCACCAAAAGTAATAAAATATTGGAATTTGGCCAGAGGAATTTGGAGGTTGTTAGTTATGAATATTTATAATGGAGCAGCGAAGGCCAACTTCCCTGAACAGAATGGAGACCCGTATTTTATTGTACTATGAATGGCATAAAAGATAACAAAATGGGAATGAAGATTACTATGAATGGTATAAAAGATAACAAAATGGGAATGAAGATCTTTGAAAATATATATTTGCGTTAGTTATAATGTGTGTCATATATTTTGCATCGTGTACAATTTCTTGTTGTGTTTTCCGAGTTATTTCTTGTACATCATAAATCATCGATCTTTTTCGTCATGCCCACACACTGCCACCAAATGGAACCATTCACCGCCGTATCGTCAAGCCCACATACTGCCACCAAATGGAACCATTCACCGCCGTATTTGCCGGGGTACCAAACACGCAATGTTTTGCATCAAACACGATGGAAATATCCGGTAAAGAATTTACATCAAACACGATGGAAATATCCGATAAAGAAACCGGTTTTCGTTCACACGAAGTACGGTAAATTTACTGAAATGTATTATCATTTTAATGCATTGTTCATGATAAGAATAACTATCGTTCAGCCAAAGACTTTTAATGCCTTGGTTCAGCTAGGCCAATATTTACATGTATTATATGCACCAGTTGCTCGTTGCTCGATTTTCTGCCTGCATTGCTAGCTACACTGTACGCACAGTACATGTACATTGTATTCCATTCACAGCAACAACGGGGTTCTGTATGAGGCTCATACTATGAGCACACGATAGCACTGCTGGTCCGTTTCCGAGTAATACGTCCGTCGTAATGCCTAGTCACGTGATCAACCATTTCCTTTATATACGCTTGTACAGTATTCTCGTTATCAAACCGCAAGTTCATAACTCATAGCCCGTGTACCCATGTATAGAGCCATTGCATTCGGGCTCGATGTGCCTGTCGTATCCTGATGAAGAATGAGCAAGCTAAAACTATAACTGGTTGAGACCCAGCAATAATAGAAAACGATAAACAACAATAAAACTACTTAATTATTACAAAAGTCTCAGACATCAGATGTGTTTTCAACAGTTTTTTGAAGATTTGTTTTGTTTTACTTGGAACTTCTGATCAAACAATTTTGAGAAAAGAATGAGGGTGTCTTACCATTTATATCTGAGCCCCCCTTCAGTTCAGTGCACTGAACTGCTGTAACCAAAAAGGGGCATAATACAAGGAATTGGTATAACCCTAACACTCTTGAGTACTACGAATTACTACGATGCGATGTGCTTGTGTCACCCGGCTCGGCAGTTTTACAATGAAATAATGGCCCCAGGGTATACAGGGCGGAATACACTCCGCCATGTATGGTTGCCCCCATGGCCCATGGTTCAACAGATTATCACTACAAATTTGTATATATATATCGTAGATAAAAAAATGTCTTCTTTCGTCACGTAAAGGGCTCAATCCTTTTGGCGTGACTGTTAGACTGACTATGTCTGAAGAAGGAGTAGAAAAGGGACAGCAAATACCTATATTGATTTCTTCTCTCAGATTTTACATGCAATTTAGGCTGATTTTATTTTAACATGTTTATTGGCTTAAGTTAACTCTTAGAATGCTTTCAAGTGTTTGAAAAAGATATGCTTACTTTCTGAAAATTGCAGAAGCCTTTGTTGTGGTGCAGGGGGGAAAAGTCACCCTTAACCTTAAAACTATCAGATAAAATACAGGTCAAATTTGGGGAGAGAGTCCAGCTGTGCAGGCTCTGGGAACACTGGACACTGGATTGGGTTAGTCAAGAGATTTGATAGTCAATCGGCAGCAAGCCGCCTCAAAAACAAACACTGGATTGGGGGTAGACGAAAGATTTGGTAGTCAGTCGGCAGCAAGCCGCGGGCAAAGGGACAGTGGATTGGGGTAGTCAAGAGATTTGGTAGTTAGTCAGCAGGAAACAGGATTCAAGAGATTTGGTAGTCAGTCGGCAGCAAGCCGCCTCAAAACGAACACTGGATTGGGGTAGTCAAGAGATTTGGTAGTTAGTCAGCAGGAAACAGGATTCAGTTGGCAGCAAGCCGACTCGAAACGAACACTGGATTAGGGTAGTCAAGAGATTTGATAGTCAGTCGGCAGCAAGCCACCTCGATACAGACACTGGATTGGGGGTAGTCAGAGGATATATCTTTATATCTAAATGCAAGTCAGTGGTTAGTGTATAATACAAATGGTAACTTTAAGGTGTGGTTTTGTTTTACTTAGAACATCTCACGGCCCAATTATTTTATAATTGGTAATGCCCATCAGGTCAGTGGTAGTCAGTCACCTGACCATACATGTGATGTTTTGTGACATACATATGATGAACATGAACATATGATGATGACATACATATGATGAACATGTGATGTAAATGTAAATATGTAAATAAGCAAGAAACATGAAGGCTGAGCCCTTGTTTGTCTGACACACGCGCACCCACGCAGTTCGACTATTCAGCTGCTGAAGTTTGAACTTAAACCAGAAGAAGAAGAAGATGTCTTTGTCTAGGATGTAAGAGATAAAACATAGGGTCATCATCCAATTTATACACAACATCGTATAGTTTTAAGTGATCATGTCGTTGACCTTTCATGTGAAATGTGCAATTGCTATGATAAACATCGATTCTTGTCTTATTTTGGCATTTACGGACCGTAACTGTAAGAGACATAGGGTCCTACTCCAAGTTCTACTCAACATGTACTGAAAAATAAATTGGTGTCACAGCGACGCCTTCTTGGAGTCAACTGTAAATGACACTTACAAAGGCGTTATTTTGACTCCAAAATTGGTGTAATCGTCAATGATATGGGTTTGCACATAATTTACGTTGACACCGTTAAGTGTCCGACGGACACCTTTCAGTGATCATTTAGTGATTTACACCAAAACTGGTGTCAGATTAATTGAAATAACTCCAAGGGCGTCAATAGTTGGCGGGAAAGCTCACGGTTTTTAGAGGTGTCGAAGCAGCATGACACCAATTGGTGTCATTTTGACACCAATTGGTGTAATTCTGACACCAATTGGTGTAAATCTGACACCAACGGGTGTAATTCTGACACCAATTGGTGTAATTCTGACACCAAATTGGTATAATTCTGACACCAATTTGGGCGTCTATCAACATATCAACGCATGCGTTTTCTCGTCGCCATTTTGTTTGCATGTTACGAGCCGGTAAGAGTGGTAAGTACCGATCTGCTCCATTTCCAGACATTTTTGATAATAATTATGATACAATTAGCGTAATGTAAGCCTTGTTCATGTTGTTTAATATTGCGCCAACTAACTGATGAAATGAATTACAATTTCATAGTCAGAGACTAGCATTTTGTTGGACTGTGTCAGTGCATGGACCTACTAGTACTATGTGTGTGTTCGTCATGCATGCATACGATGATATGTGCAACATTACATACATGTAGCCCGATTTATCTGGCTCAGTGGTCATCTTTTTCATACGGACGTCTTACATTACGCTAATTGTATCATAATTATTATCAAAAATGTCTGGAAATGGAGCAGATCGGTACTTACCAGTCTTACCGGCTCGTAACATGCAAACAAAATGGCGACGAGAAAACGGCTCCTAAACATGTGCTATCTCAATATGACTCTTAAGAGAGTCAATATTACACCTCATTTGGGGTGTAATGACATTTTTCAAAAATGGGTCCTCAGGTAACCACCGAAAGGTGTCAAAATGAATATGACACCCAAAGGTGTCAATTTGACACCCATAATGGTGTCAATTTGACACCCATAATGGTGTCAATTTGACACCCATAATGGTGTCAATTTGACACCTTTAGGGTGTCAAACTGAATATGACACTTAAAGAGAGTCAATATTACACCCCATTTGGGGTGTAATGGCATTTTCGAAAATGGGTCCTCAGGTAACCACCCAAAGGTGTCAAAATGAATATGACACCCTAAGGTGTCATATTTTACACCCATAATGGTGTCAATTTGACACCTTTAGGTGGCCAACTGAGGACCCGTTTTTTGACGCTTGTTTTAGTGTCAAAATGACACCAAATTATTTTTCAGTGTGGTATAGTTTTTAGTGATCATGTTGTTGAGCTTTCGTGTGAAATGTACAATTGCCATGATTAATTAGCATAGATTCTTGTCTTATTTTGGCATTCACGGAACGTAACTGTCAATGCATGCTTGAGTTGGATGCCGAGCTACATGAGAAAATGTTATTCCATCTAATTGTGTCATTATGCAATCCTAATCGATAGTACTCCAAATTAGATGGCTAGCTGAAAAACAGGCCTGAAGACATGAATTGCAATGATGTGCTAGTTTCTACATGGTTAGTGATCTGTACTCTGTGTCATATTAACTTAAGGCCAGGGGAAGGGGGAGGTGCTTGAATCTTATCCATGAAGCTATCGCTAAACAAACAGCAGTATAAGGGTGTCTTACCATGACGGGTATACTCACAACTGTATATTTGAGTCTCCCTACCCCGAGTTCCCACTGAATTGTTGTTGCCCAAAGTCCATATTAACCCTAACCTTCCTGGATCCTACAAAACCCGACAATGCTACAATCTTGTACCGTAGGGCGGCCCCGTCAATCTCGTACCACTCTCAGTTAAAATTAAGTTTTTTGAACCTCACCCGTGTAGCTCAGTCGGTAGAGCATCAGACTTGCATGGTCGGAGTTCGATCCGTGGCACATGTGGAAACTGATTTTCCCCTCAAATTTGATCCGTTTTTCTCCCCTGATAGTTTAATTCACAAAAACACGCCAGGGGATACGGTTACTAGAAGTCAGTAAATAGTTAAGGCATAATGTAAATGATAACTTTATAGTTTGTTTTGTTTTACTTGGAACTTCTTATCCAACAATGTCGAGAAAAGAATGAGGGTGTCTTACCATTTATATACGAGTCCCCTTTCGGTTCAGTGCACTGTAACTAAAAAGGGGCATAATACAAGTAATTGGTTAATGATAACTTTGTATAGTGTGGTTTTGTTTTACATAGGACATCTCATCGAGAAGAATGAGGTCAAGTGTCAATTTATACTGAACCCTGTAGTTAATTTGTCCATTTTACATGTAATGTTATGTGTAGAATATAAAAGAAGAAATAGGGTCGAGTTCCTGTTTATACTTAACAGAGCATAGGCAATAAAGTGTAAAAATAAGTTAGTCTATAGTGATCGTGCCATTAACCTTTCATGTGAAATGTTCATTTGTATCGATTCTATCTTATTTTAGCATTCATGGAATGTAACTGTCAAAGCATGCGTGGGTTGGTTGCTGAACTATGTGAGAAAATGTTATTCCATCTAATTGTGTCATTATGCAATCCCAATCGATAGTACTCCAAATTAGATGGCTAGCTGAATAAGAAGCCTGATGACAAGATAACATGAATGGCAATTGCTAGTTTGTACATGGTTAGTGATCTGTACTCCATATCACCTCAAGTTGGGGCTATGGGGGCACGTACCATCTTGGAAAAAAGTCTTGAAACGGTTTGATGTTAACCAAGGATGGCGTTTTAAGGAGAACAGGAGTCCAGTACCCCTTAGATTGACAGTTTGGACTAGTTTGGATAGGTTTGTTTAGTTTTAGATACCTAGACCCTGAGTTTTGTAGATTTGGACCCCTTAAATCAGCAGGTCAGCGCTACCCCTGATGTTAACAATGGGAAACTACCACCCCTTTCCCCCATGCAATGTTGAGAAATGTCAATGTCTTCAGCAGTTATTTGATGTGTCCCAACATTGATTGACGGGATGCGGGAATGGAAACCTTTTGTCTGAGATGTCCTCTTCAGCTCATAACAAAAATAGACATTTAAAAATCAGAAAAATAATCTGAATAAAATGTCCCAATCATGTAACATGCTCCAAGGATTTTTTTCCAAGATGTAGACTGAATCCTTCCTGTCTTCACAATTTACACACAACCCCTGCAAGGGTGTTCGATGTGAAGACTGATAGAGGGACAAGGGAATCCAGTCTAGACTGAATCCCTCCCGTCTTCACAATTTAAACATGGCCCCTGCAAGGTTGTTCAATGTGGAGACTGATAGAGGGACAAGGGAATCCAGTCTAGCTGAACCCTTCCCATCTTCACAAATTACACACAACCCCTGCCAAGTTGTTCAATGTGAACACTGATATAGAGGGACAAGGGAATCCAGTTTAGACTGAATCCTTCCCATTTTCACAATTTACACACGGCCCCTGGAATGTTGATCAATGTGAAGACTGATAGAGGGACAAGGGAATCCAGTCTACATGGTCTAGACTGAATCCTTTCTGATGACTGAAAAACAAACAGTTCCAAAAGTGTGTGCTGATAAATGGGAGGGGAATTTAAGCTGACTGGGGGGAGGGGTTGGTGGGTGGGTTTCAGGACCAAGATTAATGTTGGATCCCTTCATCCTCCACCAAATGAGTTGGTTTACAATGCGTCAGATTGGTCCGTCATATATGAAAAATTGGGATTTGTGAAATACACCTGAGAATACTGTGTTTCCCTTTATATACAACTTCTTTCAACATTCTTCATGATGGGCTATTCCATCTGAAATCCATACACCCCTATGGAAGACACGGCCTAAATCTTTCCCACAGGGAGTGTGAATTTCAAATGGGGTTAGCTGCCTGTGTGGAATATTAAGGTACAAGTCCTCGATAGGGAGTATAGATTTCAAATGGAATAGCCCAAAGTTTCTTCTTATATTCATAGCTTGATGTCATCAGGTTTCAGTCCAATGTCTTGATAGGTCAATGAATGTGTATGTGTTGGTCCAAGATAAATTCGAAAAAATCAATGCACACACAAACTAATGTTGCTGTGTGAATAATTGCACGACATAGTAGGGGAGTGCTATTGTGAGCATATCAACATTTGCAGAAGTGCATTGATTTTCCCAATTTTTTGAGAAACAAAACACACGCATGTAAAGATGACCTTCATATACGACAATGCAAATTTTGTGCGTACATTTAATCTCTCTAATAACAAATAAAACATGTTTACATGGTTACACTGCAGGTGATGTAAAACTTGGCGAACCTGTGCGGTGTGTACAACAAATCAAAACAAAGCATGTGGTGTGCGAGCATGTATGGCGCGTGCACATAATTTTGGACACTTTCAATGCACGCTGCATATTTTAGTTTCCTGCTCTCTGATTGGTTCGAAACTACTAAAGGGGTAAAAAAGTAAGTCCCCCCCCTAAAATTTGAACACGTTTGTTTGCATAATTCTACACATAATTAAACGTTTTGAGAGATTGAAACATTTATGAAAAGCAAAAACACTTGACTACCCATAGAAGGTTTCTCCATTTCAATATTATTATTACTTTTCCCAGAATAGTCACATTTCACAAAAATGATGTTTTCAAAAAAGTTGCACTTTTCAAGATTCTATACGAGTTTGTGTGCATTATGAGTGTATGAATGTAATTTCATGGTCGACACAATTTGTGTGGATATCTTCCAAGGGATCCAATGAAACTATGGGCTATTCCAGTTTAATTCCATACACCCCCTATGGAAGACATGACCTTAATCTTCCACACAGGGAGTGCAGATTTCAAATAGAGTCACCCATGCAGGTAAACCCCATTTGAAAATCACACTCCCTGTTGGGAAGATTATAAGGTATGTCTTCCGTAGGGGGTGTATGGATTTTTAATGGAATAGCCCAGTCTTTGCCACAGTCTTGTTTCAGTGCCTTAAGCAAGGGCAATGGCCTGCAAAATAGTGCATTGAATCAATAGTGTTTCGTACATGGATTTTTAGTTCTAGAGAGAGGATGGTCTTCATTCTTTATTGCTCTTTATTTATTGGAAAGGCAGGCAATTCTATATGGTTTTTTTCTTTCCATGTTTCGGGTTCTTGGGAGTAAATTTTGACATAGACTTGTTTTTGCTCCTATAGCAACGCCTAACAATGTATATATTTTTTTATACACAGAACCAAAAGTTCTCCTGTTCTGAACTCTAAATGTGATGCAGCACCACGAAAGGTGGGGGTGGGGGTGGACTTTGCAGGTGATGTCAATTTTGAGTTAATTATTTTAGCTTGACTTTTTTTCAAGCTTTAAAATGGTTCCACATTTATCCAAATTGATATAGGCATTTACAAGTGAAAGAGACTCTTAATTTCTTATCATTTTCTTTTGTGTTTTTTTTTCTGTTTTCGTCTATATCTTGAAAAGCACACAGCCGTAAAGTCCTCCTTTATGATGTGCTGCATCACACATTGCTTTAAACATTTGTTGTGTTTTGTATGCAGCTAAAACTTTACGTTCAATGAATTTCATTGTCTAGTAAGTTCTTTGCTATCTACTGAAGATAATAGCATGTGTGAGGACTTATATGAAACGAAGGTGTAGACTTCAATTCTTGGTGTTGGGGGGAATCAAGAAATATTATTTGAGCAGTTTTTAATCATCAGGGGTGTTACATTGATAATGTGTTAAGGACATAAGACCCTACAAATGAAAAGAATTCTGTGCTGAAAACTTTACGTTAAATGAATTTCATTGTCCAGTAAGAATTTTGCTATCTACTGAAGATAGCATGTTAGGGGAATCAAGAAATATTATTTGAGCAGTTTTTAATGATCAGGGGTGTTACATTGATAATGTGTTAAGGACGTAAGACCCTACAAATGAAAAGAATTCTGTGCTGAAAACTTTACGTTAAATGAATTTCATTGTCCAGTAAGAATTTTGCTATCTACTGAAGATAGCATGTGTGGGGAATCAAGAAATATTATTTGTGCAGTTTATAATCATCAGGGGTGTTACATTGATAATGTGTTAAGGACATAAGACCCTACAAATGAAAGAATTCTGTGCTGAAAACTTTACGTTAAATAAATTTCATTGTCCAGTAAGAATTTTGCTATCTACTGAAGATAGCATGTGTGATCACTTACATCAATCGAAGGTGTAGATTTCAATTATTGGTGGATGGGGGAATCAAGAAATATTATTTGTGCAAGTTTTTAATGATCAGGGGTGTTACATTGATAATGTGTTAAGAACGTAAGACCCTACAAATAAACAGAATTCTGCGCTGAACGAATTGTTTCCCAATTTCATTTTTCCTTCAATTCAAACGTTAAATTTATCATATGATTTAAGCCATCGATGACACCTTTTTTCACCAATTTAATGTAAGGTTATGTGAATATGTTTGAAAGTTAAATGGATTATTTTGATATTGTCTTTCTTTTAAAATCCTTATATGGGACTTTATTTCAAATAAATCGTTTTGAAATCCTTATACATGCTGCATGGGAAAAATACAAAATGCATTTTGCAATTAACCTCTCTCGTCTCTACCTCATCATTACCCGTCACAAGGCCCCCTCATTATCATTTCCTCTCATCAGCCCTGATACTTGATATCATCAGTACTCTCTAGTATGCAGTCAAATTACCATGGCAACTAAGTTAGATGTCATTAAAGAATGTGATGAACCAGAAAAAGTGTGGTTTTGTATCAAATGTTTCATTTAAGCTGTAGCAACAGGGAAATCCACCCTCCAGAAAACTAAAAAGACACAAAAAACAAACACAAAACAAACAAACACAAAACTGGTTAGGAGTCTTGACCGAACTTGGCCTTACACTTTATTAGAACAATACAAATAAAACACTTCAAAGTATAAAAACATATTCTTAAATTATTTTTCAATTAAATAATTGCCTGTGAGACATTTAAGCATTCTTTTTGACTGAAAAGTCAATTATTCATCATAAAACAGTATCTATTTATTTGCCCTCTTCTTGCCTTATCTTTAAAAGGAATCCTCTTAAAACGTATTAACACTTTCCGCACGGCTATTAGTTTTATCATACACAAAACAAGATTTTTCAAAAACCTTTCCGAACTTTCAAAGTCTATCTCAAGAATTACTGAACCAATACTAGGCATGTTTGTACTTATGGTAATGTATTTCTCATGGTGATTCCAAATATGGTGATGAAATTCAATAATTTTGACATTTTTGAAACATTTTGTGACATTTTGGAACTGACGACTGTAGTCACCTGCCGTGTGGAAAGTGTTAACATTTTAAGTGGAAATAGGAAATTTGTTGAATTGGTAAAGGTCACAGTCAGTTAAAACCTTTTTTTACCCTTTTTTTTTGTGTGTGCTTTTTTTGGTTTTGTTTTGGGGTGGTGGTGTTATTCGGGTTTTTTGGGAGGGGGTGTTTTGTTTGTTATTCTTTGTTATGTAGTTATATACAATATTGAGTAGTTTTGCAATAATAAAAAATCCATCCAAAATCTTTACTATTGCACAACAATAGTCCTTATATGTAGCATTCCAAACCTTTAATAACCAGACCATATTCAGCTTGTGGACCATTACATATATGACCCAAACAATCACAATGTACTAAAACTGGCTGATATAACGGTGAAATCTGAGATAAAAAACAAAAATTGAAAATGTTCAGAATATTTTTTTAATGTTTTAACTAAAAATGTTTTTTTTTAATGTTTTAACTAAAAATGTGTCTCGCGTTTATTTAATTAAGTTTCGCTCGTCATAGATTCTGCTAGAATCATGCTTATAGGCCATCATCAATTGTTATTATTTACTCATGTATTTCGGCTGCTAGAGGCTTTCAACAAAAGACTTTGTATACATAATAGCTCGTTCGTCTGGTATCCATGTAAGCACAGTCCCTGTAGCCTAGTGGAGTAACCGATCGCCGCGATAGCGAGAGGGACCGGGTTCGAGGCTGTGTATTTTTAAGGTCTTTGTTAATTTAATTCTCGTCAGTTTGTCCGAGTCTATATATTATTTAAAAATGTGTTTAACTACTTTTTGAAATGAAAATAACTGTTTAATTAGGTATTTATTACTTATATATTCTGTGGTTTTGAAAGAAATTTAGAAAAAATCCAGACAAATATAAAGTTTTGAATTTCTGTAATGTACCTTTAAATTTCAAGGAAAAGGTTATTCGCCTGGAAAATATCACCATCCCTATCGATATCATAATTAGCATTGTATGCAGAATGTTGAAATGTCAACGAGAATTGAAATGTCAAAACTCCATCGTATAAAATACACATTAGCAACAATAGCTGAATTGATGAATATATCTGTCAATTACAATGGCTGCCATTTTTTATTTCCTTGGTACTTATTTTTGGATGTTTGGATTAGTATAGCATACCACTGCACATTTTCAATAGGAAATTTTAAAATTAGGGCATATATTGGCCAACTTGGTACTACATATTTTCGCATACCACTGCACATTTTCAATAGGAAATTTTAAAATTAAGGCATATTGGCCAAATTGGTACTACATATTTTCAGTGGCGACTCTTAGAACAATCCATAATGTGTAAACTGAGTGTAGTTGCCTTACATTTTAACATCAAATTCCCTTGCAACCTAGGATATGTATTTACGATTTTTCAACATGTTGTTTACACCACGCTATGAACAAAAAGGCAATATCTTTAAAGGGGCGTTGAGAGATACGTATGGGAGTGCGCCCTTAATTATCCTGGAAATCAGGTTTTTGCATCAACGTAATACTTAGGCATATACTAACTACCATCTGAAACAGTTTACCAACATTCGCCGTTTATCATATAAAATGTCATGATTTTTTGCCGTTATTTGCTTATTTGGCATGAAGGCGATGTCGGAATTGTATGACATTTTGGATTTGGGCTATGTTGATGATTATCTTTACGTTATTTGCTCATTTAGTATATGGATACATCTCTCAATGCCCCTTTAATGCACTTATCAATTGCGACCCTGGTTTTGAATATACAGGACTGATATTTCTGTGGCGCTTTCGCTAAAGAAATGCCCATTCTTTCTGACTCACCCAGTGCATTCCCTTGTCTATAGCCTGGTTTAATGCGAGTATTTTAGCTCATTACCCTGCTATATAGGTCTCTGGTGTAATTTTTATTGAGAAGAAATATCCCTGTTGCGCCCTGCCAATACTTTGTACGTCCCCTGGTACACGAGCCAACGTAGCCGGGCAATACTTTTTGTACCGTCCCGCAATGTACAGGGTCCCCCAGCGCCAGGGTTCCAAATCAGCGTTAGAAATAAGAAAAGTAAACTGGTTATCCAGCCACTATTTGTTGTTATCCGCAATTGTTTCAGTTGTTTTGGTACGTCAAGAAAAAAATGGTTACCCTCCAGGAAATGTAGTCATTTCAGGTGCACGGATTGCCACTATTTTGCTGGTTCAAATTGATAAATGCATCATGAAAATGAATGGTTATGCCCCAACTGTCCTGCCATAGTCAGGGTATGAAAATAAAGTTGACTCCTAAATTGAATGGTTCTTCATACTACAAAAAATAAAATTTGTATTAAAAAAATGTTGCTCCAAGACATTATAATTTCGTTTCTGAAGTTGACAAATGTGGTAACCATCTTTACAAATTAATTGATACGAGTTGGAATTTGACGTACATCCAATTCAGGCTCTGAGTATAAGCTTAGTGAAGGAATGAAATAGTAGGTTATAGGTACCGTGTACTAAAAGGTAGCCAGAAATCTTTATACATGCTCGTTTTTATTATTTTATTTGCTCTTTCTCCTTAATTTGAAATATATGTGAGGATACTCAATGCTCAAAATAAACTGTCTGTACACATGCAACAGCTATAATATCCTGCATCTTTAGTTAAGAGTTGTGCCAACTGAAATGTTGCCAAGGTGTCGTTCAAGTGCTGCAGTCCATAACCAAATGTAGCCCAATTTTTGTGTGATGCCATTGAAAATACATTAGTAGTTCAACCACTTGCAAACTGTGGTCACTGCCAACAACCAAATCATCGCTGTTCTGACATGCCGGTACATGTGACATTTTGGGCAAAATGAGTTAAGTTGCATAATCTAAAATGAGACAAAATGGTTATTAATTAATGCGATACAGCACTTGCCATGTTTTTTGGGGGGCGAAGCCACCCTTTTAGCATGAGATTGCAAAAACTTACACATTTTGGTCTTTCTAGACATAAGTGGGGGTCGCCATGTTTGTAGTCTTTGTAAATTACATGTACCCTATGCAGTTTATTTCAACAGTACCCGCAGTCTGTGCTGGAGTCAAAGCTATATTTGTTTAGTTGATTAGAGATGTGTTACTCCCAACAGAGAGACATAATAGCTTATCTTGTTTGACTAGCTTATCTTGTTTGACTAGCTTATCTTGTTTGACCAAGGTCATATATACCTAGATTGTTCTTCAGACTGTACCCCCCACCCCCCTTCCCCCTCCATGCACACAAATCAACTTTATTGGTTTCCTGTACTATTTTTAGATTGCGGTGTTTTGATTCTTTTTTTGGTTTGAATTATAGAAAATACATACACACTTTTCCCTGGTATTTTGGTATGAAACAGATATTTGGTTACAAAACATGCTTCTTTCTCTTGGATCGCCCCCATTCCATTTCAATGGAATTTTTATTACATACTACCTGCATGAAAACCTTATTTAGTGTTCTGACATACCGGCACAATTCACACTCTGCCCTAGACCACCGTGTAACTGCAGTTCTGACATACAGGCATATCACTGAATAGGAAGTAATTTTTTTGTTCTGACATACCGGCACATGATTTACAACATAATTACTCTTAATTAATAAGTGCAATTTGCTGTTGTAGCATGCCCATAACAAACATAAGTATATATTTATTAATTTTCTTTGACAATGATAGTGACATTGATGTAAATGTTCTCCAATGTGTCTTCAAAAATTGGAAACTGTTCAAATGCGATTTTCTCAAAATTTCTGTTTTTCGTGATGTGCCGGTATGTCAGACAGCAAACGAAATGTAGCCCAATTTTTGTGTGAGTCTATTGAAAATTCATAAGTAGCTCAACCGTTGGCAAACCATGGCACTGATATTTTGGGCTGCAAATGGGTAAAAAGTAGCCCAATTTGGCGGTTTAGCTGGGAGTTGGCAACACTGCAGCAAAATGAAAGAGTCACAAATGATATCCCTACTCTTCAGCAACTTGTTCCTAGCTCAATTGAATTGGACTGAAAAGCCACTGATGGAATTCCTCACCTTTATATGGAATGCATTAAGTGTAACTCCAGGGGCAGAATTAAAGCGGAGTACCTGCATGTTAAAGCAGGTATAAAGAGTAAGGGATCATCTTAACTTGTTGTCACCCTTCATTACTGTATATTTAGTTAGAGAGGTTAAGGGCCTGTTAGTGTTAACTATATCTGCTATACATTAATTTTTGTATCAGAGTTAACATTGTATGATACCTTTCTGGTAAGATATTGATATTACACTCTTAAAACGACAGGGTCAAATTAACTAAGGATTGGTGTCAACTATGCGCTCAACCTAAAAATGAGATCAAGCCATTTGATGCCAAGTAAAAATGCTATCTCCTGAAGATAATATATAATATACTTTATCGTTAACTTTAAAAAATTTAACTTTTGTTTTGCCTTTTTTTTAGGTGGAATCAAAATAAAAAAAGACTATTTTATTTATGGTCGTATACCACTGAATTTATTTAAACTTTACGTAGTATTAGCCATTGTACGTTTTATATGAATGGTGCTCATCAAAAAGCTGGAAATATGTTAAACCCTGGCAACCTAAACAAATACTGTAAAACAACTTAATTTCACCGCAACTTAATTTAGCGAATTAGCATTTAGTCAATTCTTTGTGGCAATTTAATTTCACTAATTTGTATCATCTTCTTATATACAACCATTATAAATAATATACTTGGCGGCTAATTAATTTGGCGAATTGGATCACCTAGCGAAAGTAAGTTGTGTTACAGTATCACAGCAACGATAGCAATGTTCATAGAGCAATTTTTTTAGACATTCAAGAATAACAACCACAGTTCATTAACCGCACTGAGAGGGTGAAGAAAAAAAATCACACACACACGCCAACAAAAAGAAGAAAAAAATGAGAAAAAAAGCAAAAAAGATGTTGTTGCTTAGTGTCATCAATGATATTATTCTTATATCTGTGTCACGTTTTGCCCAGAGCCTCTCAAAGCAATACATTATTTGTAAACAAGAGATTTTATACAATCTACATTGAAGCTTTGACCCCGGGCAAGCACATGCTTCTTAATCAACTACGACAGGCTTTCTACCGAAGATGTCACTTATAGCTGGCTTAAGATAAGTATGTGCTGTGTATAGTGGATGGGGATGACACTGTTATAATAGCGACAGAATGTTTTTTGAAGTGGTTTGTCAAAATCATTTCCATCTCCATTTGTCACATTATCGTTCTCCTTATGAACATCATAATTAGGCCCCCCACAAAAAACCAAGATTGTTTCCAGTAGAAAGCCTGAAAAGTCAAATGCGAAGTGCAGGGGTTTTTAGGGGTTTTTTAGCTCAGAATCATAGTGGAGATTCACTTGAAATGGTTTTATTTAGTCAAATCTGTGCATTTTTGTTACTCTTATGCTCGCTAAAATGTGATTTTCGCAGCAGATTTTCACTTTTGTGTTTGCTGTATGTGGCCAATCGCCATCTTTGAAACATTTCAACAAAAGATGGCGTCCTAACAATATTTCCCCCGTTTTTTCTATATAAAAAAAAATTGCGCAAGAATCAAGCGTCTCAGTGAAATGTGTGTGCACTACTGGTAACAAACTTGTATTTTTGTTTGGCCTAATAGCGACAGAATGTTTTTTTAAGTAGTTTGTCAAAATCATTTCCATATCCATTCGTCACATTATCGTTCTCCTTGTGAACATCATAATTATAACAATTTTGATAATACGGTGCAATTGAAATGATAATATTAGGGATCTGTATAGACATCATAAACAGTGCATCTCAATATCTATTGTCATATTCTTATGTAATGCTGGGAGTTGTCTTTAACACTTTCCTCACACACGGCTAATTAGTTTTACCATTACAAAACAGATTTTTCAAAAACCGCTCCCTACTTTCAAAGTCTTATCTCATGATTTACTGAACCAATACTAGGCATGTTTGTACTTATGTTAATGCATTTATCATGATGAGTCCAAATATGGAGATGTAATTCAATAATGTTAACATTTTTGAAACATTTTGTGAAGTTTTTGGAACAGCTCTTGGCAGAGGACTGCCGCATAGAAATTGTTAAGCTAGCACCCCGGGCAAGCACATGCTTCTGCTTTCTACTGAAGATGTCACTTATAGCTGGCTCTTTAGATACGTTCTGTAAAAGTGGAAGTTTTCACGCTACATTTATTTTTGCACTCGACACAGCTACCCCTAAATACTAATACGTGAATATATTTCTTTTTGCTATAGGTTTATGTGATGAAGCTACAAATCGTGAATTTAAAAACACAAAACAGTTCAAAATTTGCAAAATGCGAAAAATTAATCGTGCAAAAATTACCACTTTTACAGTGCGCTGTATAGTGGAGATGGCACTGTTATACTAGCGATAGAATGTTTTTTGAAGTAGTTTGTCAAAATCATATCCATATCCATTTGTCACATTATCATTCTCCTTATGAATATCATAATTATAACAATTTTGATAATGTTAGTGCAATTGAAATGGTAATATTAGTGATCTGTATAGACATCATAAACAATGCATCCTAATATCTATTGTCATATTCTCTGTGTAATGCTGGATTGCTGGTAGTTGTCTTTAACACTTTCTACACACAGCTAATTAGTTTTAACATGTACAAAACAGATTTTTCAGAAACCGCTCCCAACTTTCAAAGTCTTATCTCATGAACTACTGAACCAATACTAGGCATGTTTGTACTTATTTTAAGGCATTTCTGTGGCAGGTGTATTTTATAGAATAATGTAGAAGGAATCAAGCGTGCCACACCAATCGACCGTGTTAACATACAACCAAACAAAATAAATTTGAATTTTTAAATTTAAATTTATTCAACTTAAAAGTTGAATTCAAGTTCGGGAAGTAGGTCTCACAACGCTTACGACACAAAGAAATGTGGAGAGGTCGGTTTTTTTAACATTAAAATGTCATGTGTATACTTCTGGGTCATGAGAACTTAGCGATAAGATTTATCTGCTTGCTGATTCTACTGGGCAAGTTAGCGGTGATTACCAAACCTGTTTTATGCAGGTTTTTGCCGTTAGAAAACTTATCGTTAATTAGCGTTACTTGATCGTTTTAACTGGGCCAAAAGGCTGATTGGACAGTTAATTGCCATTAAGTTGCCCAGTAGAAACACATGTGTATGATGGTAACATTACCATTACACCAAGCATAGCCGTCACATATCATCACCAGAATGTGTTGGATCTCTATAGCTCTCTGCACAATCTAATGTGTATAAGCCTGGATAGACTATTTATAGCATAAGAGATTGCAAATGTCTATCATATGAGGCCATTGGGGAATTATCTATATCGCTTTACAGCAATTCAGTGAACGGAATTCTCTGTAAGGAGCCTATTTGTCATACAATATATTGCAAATAGATAGGAGAGTGAAGCTCTATGTACAGACACTTAGGTTAGGAGGTACTTGCATATAAAAGTTCTAAGCATGGCCTGAATGAAAATCTGGATAAGGCCAAGACCAGGGGGTGTCTTTTCATAGCCATTTTTGGTAAATTTATGGGTCTAATATCCTTAAATGTGCTGTTTTCACAAACATGTAGGAAAATTAGGGGTCTCTGGTAAACATATAGGTCCATTTCCCCCAAAAGATTGGTAAATGTTAGGGTCAATTTTCATTTTGGTGGCGGCACACCCTACCAAAAAAGTATCTGACTATTTTTGACAAATTAATTGAACCATGACAAATTTGATGGGGAAAATGGAAATGGTGTGATTTTTTTAAAAATTGGCCACATTTATTAAGATGAAAAAAACCCCACAAAATTCAATAATTTTCAATAACTAAGGGCAACTTTTTTAACAAGTTGAGGGTAATTTGAACTGATCATATACACAGTTCAACAAAAATAAGTTCCCTTTAGATTATGCCTGATATTTTTAAAATGAGTTACTCCATCAAAACGATTTTGGGCACACATAATGTACGTGTTCACAGCAACAATAAAACAGGGCTATAACTATGCAGGTGTTGTAATGCTTGAATTAGCACACATTGAATGGAGGAATACCTCAATTCAAAAGTTGCCAAATGATGTATTGAAGGAGGATGGTTAAGCAGCTTGAACCAGGGTCTTTGCTTGAACACCGCACTGCTTGAATGAGCACACATTGACTGGAGGAACACGCGATATTGAACTTTTAGCAACTTCTGAAATGAGGTATTCCTCCATTCAATGTGTGCTAAAAATCGTTTCGATGGAGTAACTCATTTTAAAAATATCAGGCATAATCTAAAGGGGAACTTATTTTTGTTGAACTGTGTAGTAAAAATAGGATAAAATAGAACAAACACTTGCATCAAAAAGTGTTCAATAAGCATTATTTTTCAATTGGATGAATATAAAATGTAAAATTACTGAGCACTTGAAAGAATTCTACAATAGGAGAGTAACATTCAATGATTACCATTCCACCAAGCACAGACGTCACATATTATCACCAGAATGTGTTGGATCTCTATAGCTCTCTGCACAATATAATGTGTATAAGCCTGGATAGACTATTTATAGAATAATAGATTGCGAATGTCTATCATATGAGGCCATTGGGGAATTATCTATATCACTTTACAGCAATTCAGTGAACGAAATTCTGTAAGGAGCCTATTTGTCACACCATAGATTGCAAATAGTTGAAATGAGAATATAAACTGTAGGAGTAAACAGCCAGGGTTACTCAGATAAAATGTTAAAAGCTTTGCCTGAATAGAAATATGGATGTGCTTTTTTCAGCCACCGCATTTTCAATTCCGAAAGTACCTGTGCTACCTTTAGTAGATATTGAAGGGTTCTGACAGGAGTGCTTAGAGAGGGGAGGGATGCTACCTTTAGTAGATATTGAAGGGTTCTGACAGGGGTGCTTAGAGAGGGGAGGGATGCTACCTTTAGTAGATATTGAAGGGTTCTGACAGGGGTGCTTAGAGAGGGGAGGGATGCTACCTTTAGTAGATATTGAAGGGTTCTGACAGGAGTGCTTAGAGAGGGGAGGGATGCTACCTTTAGTAGATATTGAAGGGTTCTGACAGGGGTGCTTAGAGAGGGGAGGGATGCTACCTTTAGTAGATATTGAAGGGTTCTGACAGGGGTGCTTAGAGAGGGGAGGGATGCTACCTTTAGTAGATATTGAAGGGTTCTGACAGGGGTGCTTAGAGAGGGGAGGGATGCTACCTTTAGTAGATATTGAAGGATTCTGACAGTGGTGCTTAGAGAGGGGAGGGATGCTACCTTTAGTAGATATTGAAGGGTTCTGACAGTGGTGCTTAGAGAGGGGAGGGATGCTACCTTTAGTAGATATTGAAGGGTTCTGTGAGGAGTGCTTAGAGAAAGGTGGGGTAACTCACATAATGAGGAATAGGGAAGTGTTGTCTGTATGGGTCTTTTTTTCTTCTCTTCTTCAAAAACCCCATAAATCTGGGGTATAACTTTGTGCTGGTGAAGCATTAGACATGGGTCCTGTTTTGTGAATATCACACACAAAAACCCAGTCAAATCAGTCTCTTTTGAGGTAGGCATCACAAAAATCACAAACAAATGGTGACAATCATCCAGGGTTTTCTCTAGGTAGAAAACCTCAACATTTTCTTCAGGTAGAAAACCCCAACATTTTCTTTAGGTAGAAAACCCCAACATTTTCTTCAGGTAGAAAACCCCAACATTTTATTTAGGTAGAGAACTCCAACATTTTCTTTAGGTAGAAAACCTCAACATTTTCTTTAGGTTGAAAACCCCAACATTTTCTTTAGGTAGAAAACCCCAACATTTTATTTAGGTAGAAAACCCCAACATTTTATTTAGGTAGAAAACCCCAACATTTTATTTAGGCAGAAAACCCCAACATTTTCTGTATGTAGAAAACCCAAACATATGTCGGGGTTTCAAACTTCAAACGGCACACCTAATAGAATTATATTGTACAGGAGATAAAATGATTAACAATTTCATCATCATAGTAGGAAAAATATATATTTTGTTTTGGACCATCTTCTCTACTTCGGTTAATGGACTTAGGACAGGCATCTTACCAAACTCAAGGATATAGATTCAATGCAGTATTATATCATATTCCTGCATGTATCGCATCGCAACACGCACGTATAGCACATCTTAATTTCAAGTGAAGGGACACCAGACACTCTCATCAACAGCAGATAAAAGTGTGTATCTGGCAAAGCTTCATTGGCCTGCTAATGGTGAGAACATTTATTAAATGTAAATATTGTTTGTGTCACGGCCTTCAGGTATAGTCATACAAAAAGGGAGTTTCAGAATTCACACCACCAAATGGTTCGCCTATACGTTTACATGCTAAATGAGTGTTACAAAATGCCAATTTTCTCGCTTATAAAGCGACTGGATTTTTCAATTTGACATTTTCCTTAAATTTCATGATATCTTTGATCATTAAATCAAAACAATTATATATGATATCCCTGAAAGTTCTGAGAAATTGGCCCCCAAAGTTGGACAATTGGTGTAGCACCCTCATATATCAGAAAAAGTTGAGAAATGTTACCAGAACATTTACAATTAAAATACACCCAAAAAACCTGCAAAATGCATTGAAAATATTTCTTTTTGCACTGTAGTATTAGGTAGTAGTCCAGAAATCAGGATTCGACTACAACTTTAATGATTTGGGAGCAATAAATACCATTTCTGATTAATTCTATAATCAATGGGCCACAGGATGCCAGCTTATAAAAAAAGTTTTGATTGTCGTCTACAAGGACTGAAATTATTTACTGGTGTGGAATCATAAGAGCCATATACGGTAGCCAATTAGGATATCGAGCTGTGGCATTTTGGCTGCTATCTTCAGTAGATAGCATTGACGACCATCATCATCAGTAGATATCATTGTGCTGTTGTTTCAGCAGAATGTTCTATAATAGTATTGTCATATTTTGTCATTGACTGTCATCTTTACCTCAGTTAGTGAACTTGGGACAAGCATAATCTCTATCTTTTTGCGACATGAATATATAATTCTCTCACAATTTTGCCTTGATTCTAGCTAACAGTTATTTGTCCCTTCATTGTTATCGCTCTTGAGGTTATTGAATTGAAAGACAAATGTTCACTACTTTACTTGATCAAATAATTTGACCAATGAAATCAGGGCATGTGGAAACAGTTTTGTTTCTATTTGCCTTTCCTATGTCAGTTGTGTAACTGTTGAGCTAGCATTAACTGAAGTCAATGTATTGTATCTCATGTCAATCTATCGTTTTGGTACATTAAGTCATTCACATCTCATTGTCATGGCTCAGGTATCGACGTTTGGGACAAACATTCAACACAGTATCATATCTTATTTCTTCACATATCAAATCACAACCCTCGCGCATAGCACATCTTAATATCGAGCAAACGGGACACCTGACACTGCCATCAGCAGTAGATGAATGTGTATTTTACAAAGCTAGCTGATGATGGTCGGGGAAAAACTTATTGAATGAAAATATTGTTTGTGTCAAGGCCCAGGGGTAGTCATAACAAGAGAATATAAGCCATATATGGAGAGCTAATTGGGGAATTGAGCCCTAGAGCTTTGACAGGTTTAAATGATCTCTTGATTACAGCGTATGAATGGCTTAGAATAATATTTGTTCACTTAATGAACTTAAATGGCAATTTTCACAATACTTTAATTATTACTCTTTTCATACCCAAACATTTACATCTGTCAATCTTATCAATATCAACAGAATGTGTATTTTACAAAGCTTCATAAGCCTGATGATGGCGATGAGAACATTAATTGAATGTAAATATTGTTTGTGTCAAGACCCACAGGTAGTCATAACAAGATTTAGGTATAATACACAGGAGCTATCTTCAGTAGATAGCATGGGCTATCTACTTCCATTCATTTTATAGGTGCTATCTTCAGCAGATTCGTACAGTGTTTCCACTTTCCAGGAAATTACCCGAATTAGGGAAAATTTAGGAAAATGTGGTTGTTTTGGGGTAATGTTCAGGAAATAATTCCAGGTAATTTCAGGAAATACGGGAATATTCAAAATTTTCGATAATTTATATTTTGAAAGAAGAGGAAAAAATCTTTCCCCTTTGTATTATTTTTCATTCATGTTTGGTGCCCTGTAATAAAATTACACAGAATGCTTTCCTTAGTTGACAATCACCCTCTGGTCTATTTTGCTTTTCAAAACACATAATGAGCGCCCTCTATATAGACCATTCACTATTCAATTCAAACCTACTTCCCTACATTTGATTTTTTCGATGCTGATTCTGGAGTTTCTCACATACTTTATATTCTTGCCATGCTTTGGACCTCCATAAAATTTGTTAAACAACCAAAAATAACACGGATATAGCAATTATGAAGATTTCAGGAAATCCTATCAAATTCCAGGAAATTTGGGATTTTATTTCAGGAAATGTTGTTTTGATGTGTGGAAGCACTGGATTAGTATAGCATTACTATTATGTTATATGCAGGAGATTAAGTACGTAATCATAACCAGAAGATATAAGCTTTATAAGGGATCTAGAACTAATTATGTTTGACTTCAGTAGATAGCATGGACCATCGTCTTCAGTAGGTATCAAGTGTTGCATCATCCTCAGTATATGTGATGCGATCTGTGAAAACCCGCTACATGTCAGGATTTTTCGTATTGGAGATATTTATATCATAAGAAAGCTGAATCTGTGCAGATTACAGAACTGTTTCGATCATTTTTCCACGATCACTACAAAAAAAAGTTATGAGTGAATGATGATTGTAAAGTCATAAAAAGCTACAATACAAGAAATCATGAAAACAGGCCATAAAAGATACATAGTTCAATAGAATAACATTATAAGGCTAATTAGACAAGTGACTTAAGTAAGTTTTTGAAGGTGAAATTTCATAAAAGGTGATGACACAAAGTAATAAAATTATTTTTCTAAACAAAATCTATAAAAAAGAAGAAAAAAGTTTTTTTATTTTTTAAATTTTTTTATTTTTATTTTACCCATAATCTCTATTTCACATTTTGCGACATCCGACGGGTTTTCACAGATCGCATCACATATAGCATGTAAGTTATCTTTAATAGATAGCATATTGAAACATTGAATTTATATTTGTTTTGTCTGTTATAGTTATGGAAACTATGGAACAAGTATTAACTGTGGTCAATGCATTGTATTCTCATGTCAATCTCTCGTTTTTACACATTAAGTCATTCACATCTCATCGTCATGGCTCGGGTATTGTTCTTGAGGTTATTGAATTGAAAGACAAATGTTCACTACTTTACTTCATTATATGGTTTGACCAATCAAATCAGGGCACATGGAAACATTTTTAGTTTCTATTTGCCTCTCCTATGCCAGTTGTGTAACTGTTGAGCAAGCATTAACTGAAGTCAATGTATTGTATCTCATGTCAATCTATCGTTTTGGTACATTAAGTCATTCACATCTCATTGTCATGGCTCAGGTATCGACGTTTGGGACAAACATTCAACACAGTATCATATCTTATTTCTTCACATATCAAATCACAACCCTCGCGCATAGCACATCTTAATATCGAGCAAACGGGACACCTGACACTGCCATCAGCAGTAGATGAATGTGTATTTTACAAAGCTAGCTGATGATGGTCGGGAAAAACTTATTGAATGAAAATATTGTTTGTGTCAAGGCCCAGGGGTAGTCATAACAAGAGAGTATATAAGATATATTGGGGAGCTAATTGGGGACGTGAGCCCTAGAGTTCTGACAGGTTCTAAATTATCTCTTGATTAAAGCGTATGAATGGCTTAGAATAATATTTGTTCACTTGATGAACATAAATGGGAATTTTCACAATACTTTAATTATTACTCTTTTCGTATCCCAAGCATTTACACCTGTCAATCTTATCAACATCAACTTAATGTGTATTTTACAAAGCTTCATTAGCCTGATGATGGTGAGAAAAGGTATTGCATGTAAATATTGTATGTGTCAAGACCCACAGGTAGTCATAACAATATTTAGGTATAATAAGCCATACACAGAAGCTATCTTCAGTTGATAGCATGGGCTATCTACTTCCATTGATTTTATGGGTGCTATCTTCAGCAGATTAATACAGTGTTTCCACTTTCCAGGAAATTACCTGAATTTGGGAAAATTCAGAAAAATATGGGTTTTTAGAGTAATGTTCGAGTAATGAAATAATTCCAGGTAATTTCGGGAAATCCGGGAAATTTATGTAATTTATATTTTGAAAGAAGAGGAAAGAATCTTTCTCCTTTGTATTATTTTTCATTCATATTTGGTGCCCCATAATAATATTAAACAGATGTTATCCTTAGTCGACAATCACCCTCTAGTCCATTTTACTTTTTCAAAACACATAATGAGCGCTCTTCATATAGACAATTCACTTTTCAATTCAAACCTACACCCCTACATTTTTTTTCTTCGATGCTGATTCCGGAGTTTCTCACATGCATTATTTTTCTGCAATGCTTTGGACCTCCATAAAATTTGTTAAACAACCAAAAACAACACGGATATAGTGATTACGAAGATTCCAGGAAATCCTATCAAATTCCAGGAAATTTGGGATTCTATTTCAGGACATTTTGTTTTGATGTGTGGAAGCACTGGATTAGTATAGCATTACTAGTATATTATATGCAGGAGATGAAGTACATAATCGTAACCAGAAGATATAAGCATTCAAAGGGAGCAAGAACTAACTAGTTTTGACAGCTATCTTCAGTAGATAGCATGGACCATCGTCTTCAGTAGATATCAAGTGTTGCATCTTCCTCAGTAGATATCATGTAAGTTATCTTTAGTAGATACTTATAGAATAATGAAACATTTAGTTACTATTTGTTTTGTCTGTTATAGTTAGGGAACAAGTATTAACTGCAGTCAATGCACTGTATTCTCATGTCAAGCTCTTGTTTTTGCACATTAAGTCATTCACACCTCATTATCATGGCTCGGGTATTGCTCTTGAGGTTATTGAATTGAAAGACAAATGTTCACTACTTTACTTGATCATATAATTTGACCAATGAAATCAGAGCATGAGGAAACATATTTGGTTTCTATTTGCCTTCCTATGTCAGTTGTGTAACTGTTGAGCAAGCATTATCTGAAGTCAATGTATTGTATCTCATGTCAATCTATCGTTTTGGTACATTAAGTCATTCACATCTCATCGTCATGGATCAGGTATCGACGTTTGGGACAAACATTCAACACAGTATCATATCTTATTTCTTCACGTATCAAATCACCACCCTCGCGCATAGCACATCTTAATATCAAGCAAACAGGACACCTGCCACTGTCATCAGCAGTAGATGAATGTGTATTTTACAAAGCTAGCTGATGATGGTCGGGGAAAAACTTATTGAATGAAAATATTGCTTGTGTCAAGGCCCAGGGGAAGTCATAACACGAGAGTATAAGCCATATATGGCTCATTCCATGAAGTTGGGGCATATTATGTGACATCCAAGTGAAATTTTCAAAATAGATATTTTCCAACTCTTTCTTCTTTTTTAGGTTCTACATTTACCAAAGTCCAATGTAGAACTTTTTTTTTTAATGTAACATTTGGTGTAAAATAACCGCACATGTTCAACAGTTGGATGACATTTCCAAAAATCCTGATGCTACATGGACACCATTTCCCATTTCCATATCATTTTCTAATAAATTAGCTTAAGATGTGGGCCAAGTTTCTATACCTCAATTAACTACTTGGAACCACAAATACATGAAAAGAAACCAGATTTGTCTAGGTTGAACATAACTTAACGAACAAGACATCGTAGATTAACCGTTTTATGTAAAAACTCATTGAAAAGTGACTCTTTATTTTGCAATTTGTATAATGAATTTAAATAAAGTACATATCAATATTTGTTTGATGTAAAGTACTCTATAAACCATGCACATTGATTACATTATAGTCATAAAGTAAAGTATATGAAGTATTATTTACCTGTATAATGTTATAAAATGCACTACCGATGCTACATGGACACCGCGTCTTGTAACATTGTTAATAATAAGACTATTCATACTGTTACAATTATTTGAGTGTGAATGGTTTGTCTACTTGTTCATCATATCAAGTAGGTACACAGAGTGAATTGCTTGAAATTTATCTAAACACTGTTCATGTAAAATTTACCTTTTCTGTGTACTTAAGTATTACGATGCTACATGGACACCGTGCCCTAAAATATTTGGAACAGCTTGAACAGGTGCATCTTTTTCAGATCAATAGAGAGGATGTACTATATGTTAACTTTTTATGTTATAAGCACACGATAAAATTAATAACATGGATTGTAAAACTACAAATTACACAAAAAGATAACCTGCCATGAAGCATAAAACATAATTACCTATGATACACATACACCATTTCTTACAATTACACAATAACAATACACCATTGATCAAAGAAACTTAAGATGTCCACTGAAACAAACTTCATGCAGTGTTGTTCTTAAAGTACCCTTTGTGATCTTAGTCTCTTTGCTCGTTTCTGATTGAATCATCCTCTATTATTGATAAAGATGATTGAAAAGTTTGATCACTTAAAAAGTCAGTTTGCAAAAAAATAATTTAATTGCCATGATGGATTTCTTTGGAAAGGTACTAGTTTTTGAAAATGATGGGTTCCTTGTCTTCATCTCCATAAATTCCAGGACGATAGAACTGTCTTCTGAATTAATGTCAAGAACCTGCAAAGCAAAACAAAATAAACCCTATGGCTTAGTATCTTCACGGAACATTGTGTATTGATATTGGAGTAGATTATTTATTCATGTTGCACCTTTTGTGTTGCAGGAAAACATTTATATTAAAATCATGCTGGAGTATTTTATTTATTATTCATTTAACATGAAAAAGAATAGCAAAGGATAGAGAACTTAAATGATTTACAATTATTTGTTTTATAGCAAGCGTGTGCAACCTGCGGCCCGCGGGCCACATGCGGCCCGCCGACCTCTAATCTGCGGCCCGCGAAGCAATCCTAAAATTCCAAATGATGCGGCCCGTTTTAAACGGAACTACCTAGTTTTACACAAATGGCGGATTGATTTGGTGTGTGCTCCCTTATATTAGTAGGGTGACGCGCTGCATTAAGTAAATATAACCCAAGGTGTGATTGCGTGATAAAATTCTTGGTTAAAATGGCGCTTGCAGCAGCTAAAGCGAGTAAAAAGAGGACATTACACGAAGAGAAGCGGGTATTCCATGAGCAATGGACTTCCCCCTCCCTATTACTCCTCCTCCGGATGTGTTTTGGAATGTTTGACAATCGCTGCGGCCCGTGAATAGATCTCAAAATCGCAATGCGGCCCGTGTGGTAGAAAAGGTTGCACATGCTTGTTTTATAGTAAATAAAACTAAAATAAGGGAATGTTTATTGTGAATTCAGTGAAATGCTAATGGAAATGGTGTCCATGTAGCATTGTGTATTAATATATTTCATTAGATATACATCTCTCATAATATGCCTTTTTTTCTGTAATGTGTAGTAAAATGTAGGCAATGTTTTGAATGTTTTGGGTGATGGATAATTTCGAATGGGGTAATTGATTTAGTCTAATTAGGCAAATTTTATGAAATGCTACATGGACATGGTGTCCATGTAGCATCGTATTGGTAAGCTATATTATTAGCATTAAAAGAGCAAAAACTAATTCATTATTAACTTCAAAGTTTATTAATGATGTGATTCTACAAACAAATTACAATTTCAACGAACTATAACGATACCCAATGCAAAATATTGCCTATGCTATGCCCGATGCTACATGGATGCCAAATTATTATGGCGTCCGTGACTCAAAATTAATATCATAACATGAAAAGAAATTCTGATTCAGTGTTTCCCTTTCAATAAAAATGCATTAATAAATACAGACATACAAGCAACATTAAGAAATAATTACAATCGCACTTACCATTCACAAAACTATCCAATGTTTACACTTTGATGCTACATAAAAGTCCCGATGCTACAACGGGACACCAGCGACTAAAACCTTGATAAAACTAGCCCACATGTGGCAAATTCCAAACAAACCTGATAGCTATTGACCTCTATCCTTACAAAAAGAAATATGGAATGTTTTATTTATCTCCAGGTGGGGATTCCCACAAATTGCATAGGATGTTTATCACGATGCTACATTTTATGGTTAGGACACCATGCACACGGCACGGTATACTTTTTCATGAATATATGGAATGGTCTTCATGAAATTTATTCTCATTTGCAATAGTTTTCAATTGATAAATGCTCTTAATTTTGGAAAATAATTTAAAAATGTATGATAGAGAACTACCCCCATTCAGCAATGAAAACTCCCGATGCTACACGTGTATATTTTGTGGACACCGTGCGTAGCATCGGAAAGGCAATTTTCATGTTGCTTGGGTGAAAAATCAGTCCAGCGTGACGAGGTGTTTTGGTCAGTAAACTATGAATACATGTATCTTTTATTAATCAAATAGATTTCCAAGCAATTCTATGATAGTTTTGCTTACATAAAACTCATATTAATTGTTGTGTTTTCCATGTCACGTTTTTTAGCAAAAATGGTCTTGGACACCACCTCATTTTTTATTTATTTTTTCTTCAAGGAAGGGTCTATTTTTTTTTTTTTTTTCATGGCTCAATACTATAACCTAGTACTGTTTTTGGACACTAATTTTTTTTGATATACACATAGAGTAAAACAGTTTATAAGCTGCCTAAAGTACCAAATTCTGCTATTTTAACAAATGCCCCAACTTCATGGAATGAGCCATATGGGGAGCTAATTGGGGACGTGAGCCCTAGAGTGTTGACAGGTTTTAAATTATCTCGTGATTACATCGTATGAATGGCTTAGAATAATATTTGTCACTATTTATTAGTGCATCTAAACAACGATTTTTGCACTGCAAATCAGTTGCAAATAGAAATTTGTTGAGTGATTTTTCTGAATCTTGCCATTTAATTGCACTTTAGGCTTTTATACACATTGATTGATTGATTGATTGATTGATTGATTGATTGATTGATTGATTGATTGATTGATTGATTGATTGATTGATTGATTGATTGATTGATTGATTGATGATTGATTGATTGATTGATTGATTGATTGATTGATTGATTGATTGATTGATTGATTGATTGATTGATTGATTGATTGATTGATTGATTGATTGATTGATTGATTGATTGATTGATTGATTGATATTGATCAATTTTTTGATTGATTGATTGATTGATACAAAAAGTTATCCCTGGTTTGGATTAGCAGCAATCTTGTCAAGAATAGGCTTCTAAACTCTGTTCAAGTTTTCCCAGAACGAACCTGTTTCATTGATATGTATGTGAAAGCACAATTAGGGACGCACCATTAGATACTCAGGGGGGGGGGGGGGGGGCATGGAAGTTTAAAAAAACAACTTTGCCCACTATCCAGGAAAAAAAAAAAACTTTGCCCACCAACAAGAAACAAAAGATGACTCACCCAACTCAATGTAACGAAAAACAGTAAACCTAAAAAAACCAAAGTTTGTTGCCTTTGCCAAAACAAAAAAAACTTGCCGCCTTCGGTGGCAAAAAAACACAATTCCGCCCGACCCCAACTTCAATGCCGCCCCCCTGAAAATCAAATGGTGCATCACTTAGGCTATGAATTGGCCGTCGTGTACCAAATGCATTGAATGTAGAACAGGCTGAATATCTTTCTATGTACATAAATGATTGGATTAAGATATCACTAAATCTGATATTAAAACGGTGTTGCTTGCATGACACTGGATATGAATATTAAATACATAAGTTCTGTGGGAATGTCAGCGTTCAGTAACAGTGTTGATGGTAACAGATAGTCAAGGCAGCCATAAGCCAGGCTATGAATATTATATTCCATAACTAATTTGACAAAAACTGACAGATTCTCAAGCTTAAATTATGAAATCTTATATAAATGGACATTGTTTCATTTTCAGTGGCATTGTTTATAACAAGCCTTGGATTTTGAAATTTTAACCATGTTTAGTCATAGGAATTTTGTTGATATGTCAGTGTTCAGGAAATGATGGCAACAAATCGTCAAGGCAGTATGTTTAGGTACTGTATAGCGGGATATTTTCACGGGTTAATTTTTTGTGGTTTGCCTATAAATAAAGACATTCACAGATTTTTAAATTTGCGCATTAATAACTTTGAATACTCCGAAAGCTGACAGTTTCTCAAGCATGTGTTATTAAATCGAACCCTCTCCAAATATTGGATATAATTGGCAATTTGATACTTCTTTCTTATTTACATTGTTTCATCTTTCGTGGCATCTGTTTACATTGTTTCTAGCAAGGCTTTGTGTGGATTTTGAAATTTTGGCCACAATAATAGAAATAGGTATTTTGAAAGTTACGCCAATGTTCAGGAATCCCAGTTTTGGTGTTTAATCAGTAGTATAGACAGCCTTAGTTAAGCTCAGTAAAAATCTATAACTTATTAATTTCCGTGTGTTATTGTTTTTGTTATTTATCTGTTTTATTGCGTTATTCTCCCTTGTTATTACCTGTTTCCACACACCCTGTTGGTATATCTTGCTTTTACTCTTAGCATTTTTACATTTTCGAGATATCCTCTTGTATCAGTTTTCTGATCCTTGGTGTGTTTTGTTCCTGGTTCCGTTGGATTCATCTTTTTACATTTTATATTATTAATGACAGTTTTTTAAAACTGTTAAAAAAGCCTTAATCGTGGAAGCAATTTGATATTTTTTAATTGTTTCACCTTCTGTAAGGCATCTTTTAACCAGAGTAAAGCAGATTCCAAACATTTGGACACAGTAGTCTTTATGCAAATGTTAAGAAAATCTAGTTTTTGATGGTAATAAAATAGCAAAGACAGCTTTAAGCTCAGCCCTAAATACCTGATTTAAAACATTGACAGTTTCTCAAGCTTGAATTATGAAATCAAACCCTATCCAAATATTGGATATTATATATAGGCAACTTGATACTGTTTTGATGTACATAGTTTCATCTTTCCTGTCATCTTTATCACGCATATGCATTATTCAACAAGATTTCTTCAATTGTAGCCATGACAAAAATATTTTGTAATACTTTTGTTCAAAAATTGGGTGGACATTTTCAAATTTGTTTGTTAAATTCTTGCGAAACTTAATGCAATTTCAGCAACCTTGATAGGCGTTCTTCATTTACACAATCACCATGGCTTTATGTAAGGCGTTCTTCATTTTACACAATCACCATGGCTTTACTTAATGACGAACAACATGATTTAGCAATATCTGCTTACCATATACAAATAAAACCTTTCCCAAGTCTATCTCAAGAATTACTGAACCAATACTAGGCATGTTTGTACTTATTGTATTGCAATTCTCATGTTTGATTCAATTAAACAATTTTGATATTTTTTAAACATTTTGTGAAATTTTGGAGCGTCGTTTGCTGACGACACCTGTCGCATGGAAAGTGTTAAGGAGTGCGTCCATAATTTTCGCCATTTACAGATACGTACAAAGTGAAGCTAACAGGGAGAGGGGGTAAAAATAATCCCTAAGCGTACCTAACTTAAATGGCCATATTGAAAGGCGGGACTGTTTTTATCAAGTCATGACATTTTCGCCATTTATTGCTTACGTAAATAGGGAGGGTAAAAAGTTATGTATGCTCTGTACGTATGTGAAAATTTTTGGACGACCCCGAAGCTTACTAAACAACTTTAGACATCACCGGTCAAAGAAGCAGATAATGTCCTTGCTTTGTGATGTGCGGCTAATCTTGCCTTGGTTCCCCCACCCAGGACCCAGGGGACCTGCATTGGTTCCCTCACCCAGGGGACTCTCACCCAGAGGACCTGCATTGGTTCCCTTGCCAAGGGGACCTGCATTGGCTCCCTCACCCAGGTGACCTGCATTGGTTCCTTCGCCCAGGGGACCTGCATTGGTTCCCTCGCCCAGGGGACCTGCATTGGTTCCCTCGCCCAGGGGACCTGCATTGGTTCTTAGCCCAGGTGACCTGCATTGGTTTCTTCACCCAGTGACCTGCATTGGTTTCTTCACCCAGTGACCTGCATTGGTTTCTTCACCCAGTGACCTGCATTGGTTCCCTCGCCCAGGTGACCTGCATTGATTCCCTCCCCTTGCCACAGCGGACCACTCTTTTTTGCTCATTAATATTTGGCTCAATGTTCCACTCAAAATATATTCATTCCCACCACATACTCAGTGGCCGATCCAGGATTAAAATTTACGGGGGGTGCCCGCCCCCCCCCCCCCTGTATCCGCCACTGATACTAGTAGAGCATCTGCCAGGGGATCAGAGGTGGAAAAGTGCCTTTGACCAGGAGGAAATAGGTTTTTAACCGGGAGGAAAAAATGAAAAATCATGCTAAATCGGCCTTTTTTACCCTCTGACTAGGAAATCTACCTCAATATCATGATTTTTTTCGGACAAGGTAACCCAGATATGCAACTGCCACATGCACCAAACCACCCTTAGGTGTTAAGGGTTAATATTACAGTGATGCGTTTATTCTAACACTTGAATTGTGCCATGGCTAGCCAGTATATTATATGGCCCAAGGCACGCGGTATTTGTATGACTTATTTGTTTCAGTATCTAGCAGCATTCTACTGTCCTATTTAAGTGTTTGACGAATAAAATGTTGTGTTCAGCTTCAAGAGTATAAAATTGAAGATAGTTCATTTATTAGTTTTTTTGTCGGATCCTTATCTTATCTCATCTCGTCTCGTCTTGTCTTGTCTTGGACTTGACTTGACTTAACTTGTCTTGTCTTGTAACATGGCAGACCAAAGCTGTCACAACTATACCTATTCCTATTATTGTGGCAAAAGTTTCATGATCCACTAGAAACAATGCAAACATATGCCACGAAAGATGAAACAATATACATGTATATAACAAAGATGTATCAAATTGCCAATTATATCAAATATTTGAAGAGGGTTCGATTTAATAATGCATGCTTGAAAAACTGTGAGCTTTTTCAAATTAGTTTTGAAATATGATATTTATAGCATGGCTTACATGGCTGCCTTGACTTTTGTTACCATCTAAACTGTTTATTAAAGGTAGATGTACTGAAGTTGGACTGACGGAATTTAAGAAGCAATGGTATATCTCTTATCTCTGCCCACTGTATTTGTATGACTTATTTATTTCAGTATCTAGCAGTCCTATTTAAGTGTATATGTTCCGATCACTTTTTTTTTGCTATGATTTTTTTCTCTTCACATCATGATATTTTGATATCAGAAGAATCCCCATATTTTTCTCATTATGTTTGTAAAACCTTAGGGGCCAGAAATGTTCCATTTAGAAATAATCGGCTAAAATGTGGTGAATTACTGCCAAAGGTGGTTAACCACCACCCAGTTTATGCCAGTTTATGTACTAAATGGGCAAAATTCTTGTGACCGTGTGCTTCTAAAATTAGAACCATCGCAGTTATGCAATTCCAACTTTGGAATGTGACAATTTTAAATGTGGTGAATTACTGCTGAAGGTGGTTAACCACCAACCAGTTTGTGTACTACTCAATGGCTAATTTATTGTGACCTTGTGACTTCTAAAAATAGAACCATTGGAGTTACGCACCTCAAACTTTGGAATGCGACAATTTTAAGGATGACCTTTCATGTACAATAGAAAACATCAAGTTAAAAATTGGGCCAGCAATCAGAACATCTACCTTTAAGTTTTTGATGAAAAAATATTGTGTTCTGTTGCAGCTTCAAAAGTATGAAATTGATATAAATTACATTTATTAGTGTGTTTTTTTGTCTTGTTGTATCTTATCTGATCTTATCTGATCTTATTTTTATCTGATCTGATCTGATCTGATCTGATCTGATCTTTATCCTTATCTTATCTTATCTTATCTTATCTTATCTTATCTTATCTTATCTTATCTTATCTTATCTTGTCTTGTCTTGTCTTGTCTTGTCTTGTCTTGTCTTGTCTTGTCTTGCATTAAAGAAGCAACTGGACTATGTCTTGTCTCTGCACATCGCATGTCACAAAATAAACAATGGTGGCGCTCCATCATCAGTAGGGTCATAAAGATTCAGCCATGATCCATAGAAAGACGACGACGTATTGTCTTGTCTCATACAGATTACTATATAATCCCTATTAAGCGCCCAGGGCGCTTAGCTTAGCAAAGTCATTTTGAGTGGGGGCTTATTAAGTTACTTTTTTATCTTTCTTTTTGTTGTTGTTAGTATAATTATTTTTGAGTAATGTACACTTTCCATTCCCTGCATGCACACTGAGGACAAGTGGTGTTTTAATGTACACTTTTTAATATTTAAAAAATATATATATATTGAGCTACAGTGAGTTAAAAGATGGGTGCTTATTAGGTGTTAATTGTTAGAAGTGATTGGGAAAAAGAGGGGTGGGCGCTTATAAGAGCATGGGCGCTTAATAGGGATAATAGGGTAATGGTGAACTTAATGAATTGTCAAAAGCATTTTTTTAATCTTTGAGTTCTTGCAATTTGGGGACTTATTTTGAGTATATTTATCTCTGGTGATTTGACTATTAAAATGTGTTTTATGCTAGGTTTTTCTCACTCTGTAAGTGATGATTATTTCCCCTTACTGCCGATATTTGATGTATTTAGTAAGTCATATTTGAAACGTGCATGGCTACATATCGTCGCTGTTCTGACATAACGACACATCACTTTACTTAATTCTGTTGTGATGTGTCGTTATGTCAGAACAGCGACGATATACAGCAATTATTATCTTTGTGTGATTCTTATTGCCATTTATATTCTGTATATTGATTGTATATTCTTTTACTTTTGTTATTTATATTGTATCTCATGGACGCATTTGCTGAGTTGAGTTGGCGGAGACAATGTTCTAAACGTGTATTTCCGAATAAAATAAAAATAAAATCGAATATTAAAAAAAGAATTATATATATGAAAAATAAAATTTAAAAATAAAAAATACATAAAAAATAAAATAAAATAAAATGAAATGAAATGGATTCCTTTGTGTTTCTAAGCGAGACAAATATACCTTTTATAATAATTGTAGCGGTAGAGCAGTTGTTGGTCATGTGACAACATTCTGGGCAGTCTGCTGTCATGTGACTGCCAAAAAAGTAGTCACATGACCATAGGGGTTATAAACAACTTCTCAGAAGACATTGAGATGGCATCACAAGTTCCAATGCTTCAATGCAATGGCTCAAAATAG
The DNA here is from genome assembly GCA_035610835.1 of Ophiura sarsii. Lineage (NCBI taxonomy): Eukaryota > Metazoa > Echinodermata > Ophiuroidea > Amphilepidida > Ophiuridae > Ophiura > Ophiura sarsii. The sequence continues at coordinate 24,716,260 of CM069459.1, read as the reverse complement.
GTACTGTCAAACCGCTTAATTACGCTAGGTATTTAATTTCGTGAATTTTCCGAGGACCTTAAAATACGCGAAAATAAATTCCCGCAAAATAAACCATGGTAAAATCTTAACATTGGATTCCAATTATGGAATTGCAAAATTAAATCATCCCAAAAATGTTGGATTTCGGTAATTCGCGAAATAAAGTACCCACGAAATATAAGTGTTTTACAGTATCTTTTTGGCTCAATTTGTGATTTATTTCATTTGTTCAAAGATGAAAATATATTTGAAGAAAATGAAGTGATTTTTGAAAATTATGAATTTCTTCGAAATAATGGCAAGAAAAAGCACATCATTTTCCATATTACCATTAAAATAATGATAGCAAGTGACTGAAATCTGGGCAAGGAAACAATGTTTTAGCCACAAATAGGGCCATTATTTCTGCAGTTACTGCGGCACAAAAGCAGACAGTGACAGATCCTTTAATATTTCAGGAGCACATTTGCGAGGCAAACATGCGTCTTATATGTTAGAGGGGCGCAGGGGGAAATATCGGGAGAATACAAAGGTTGCCAGGAAGAAAATTGGGGATTCTGTGTCACAGTTTCTAAAATGTTTGGGGGGGAATTTCAACAAAATTTGCATATTTGTGCCCTTTCTTTGAAAATATTTTTTAAACGTTTTGCAATGTCTTGATTTTGGGTGCGGATATTTTGGCAACTTTGGGATTTTTTTTGAGAAGAATAAAAACGTTTGAAACATGTGGAAAATTTACATTTTCTCCAAATATTGATAACAGTTATTTTTTAACTGCCCCCCCCCCCCCCAAAAAAAAACCCAACACCAAAACAACCAAAACAAAGCAGAAAAGAAAAACCATTGTTGATGTATGAATAACAATTCAATAATTTATTTTGAAATCTAGCCATGTATTTATTCACATGACAGTTGAAGGATCTACCAGTCACAAGTACTGTTACAAATCCATTACCGATACATCTTCTGTACCTTGCCAAGTATCTGAAATAATAATGTAGTTGTAAATGTTTAAGTGGTTGGACATGTCAACAGCGGTACAAGTGCACCGTGAAGCTTATGCAAAGACTGATATGTTCCTTTCCTGTATATGTGTCGGAAAATTTCAACAAATAAAAAAATTGTGCCCTTTCTTCGAAAATTATTTTGAAACATTTTGTAATTTCTTGATTTTGTGTGTGGAAATTTTGGCAACTTCGGGAAATTGTTGCCAATTTTTTGAAAAAATTAAAAAAAAAGTGTGAAAAATTGTGTAAATTTTACATTTTGTCCAAACATTTTTCATCAAAATGTCAGAATTTAACAGTTATTTTTAATCCCACCCCCCCCCCCCACAATCAAAACAAAGCAGAGAAGAAAAAACATTGTTGATGTATGAATAACAATTCAATTATTTATTCTGAAATCTAGCCACGTGTTTATTCACATGACAGTTGAAGGATCTACCAGTCATAAGTGCTGTTACAAATCCATTAACGATACATCTTCAGTATCTTGCCGAGTGTCTGAAATAATAATGTAGTTGTAAATGTTTAAGTGGTTGGAAATGTCAACAGCGGTACAAGTGCACCGTGAAGCTTATGCAAAGACTGATATGTTTCTTTCCTGTATATGTGTCGGAAAATTTCAACAAATAAAAAAATTGTGCCCTTTCTTCGAAAATTATTTTGAAACATTTTGTAATTTCTTGATTTTGTGTGTGGAAATTTTGGCAACTTCGGGAAATTGTTGCCAATTTTTTGAGAAAATTGAAAAATTGTGGAAATTTTACATTTTGTCCAAACATTTTTCATCAAAATGTCAGAATTTAACATTTATTTTTAACTGCCCCCCCCCCCCGCAAAAACAACAACAACGAAAACAAAGCAGAAAAGAAAAACCATTGTTGATGTATATGAATAACAATTCAATTATTTATTTTGAAATCTATAGCCATGTGTTTATTCACATGACAGTGGATGGATCTACCAGTCACACGTACTGTTACAAATCCATTACCGATACATCTTCAGTGTCTTGCCAAGTGTCTGAAATAATAATGTAGTTGTAAATGTTTAAGTGGTTGGAAATGTCAACAGCGTTAGGAGTGCACCATGAAGCTTATGCAAAGCCTGATATGTTTCTTCCCTGTAGATGTGTCGGATATTTTCAACAAATAAAAAATTTGTGCCCTTTCTTTGAAAATTATTTTGAAACATTTTGCAATTTCTGGATTTTGTGTGTGGAAATTATGGCAACTTCAGGAAACTTTTGCCATTTTTTTGAGAAAAATAAAAAAAGTTTGAACAATTGTGGACATTTTACATTTTGTCCAAACATTTTTCATCAATATGTCAGAATTTAACATTTATTTTTAACTGCCCCCTGCAAAAACAACAACAATCAAAACAAAGCAGAAAAGAAAAACCATTGTTGATTTATGAATAACAATTCAATTATTTATTTTGAAATCTAGCCATGTATTTATTGACATGACAGTGGAAGGATCTACCAGTCACAAGTACTGTTACAAATCCATACATCTTCTGTACCTTGCCAAGTATCTGAAATAGTAATGTAGTTGTAAATGTTTAAGTGGTCGGAAATATCAACAGCGTTACGAGTCCGTTTGACTCATAGAACAGGGTTGGTGTTTTTTCGTCACCCAAGTGATTCATTATTCTACATGCTTCAGCTGTAAAATGACCTCATCTGGTAAAGAGTATAAGCTATTTGTGGTAGATGTGAGTGTGAGTGCTATCCTTGGATATGCTATCAGCAGTAGATAGCATGTATTATATTCAGTATATCACCATTTGCTATCTTCGGTAGAAAGCATGTACTATCTTCTGTAGATTGCATGTATTATTAAGGTTCCTTATAATTTGGAAAATACATCAGACCTAAATCAATTATTCTGTTAAATTTCATGTCTGATGCTGCCTGCTGCATCGAGAGGATATGGTTATAGTGCCCTCTCTTGGTGAATTAAATATGATAGCCTTTTCACCGTTGGTGTAGTGTTGTGATACTTGTAAAACTGTCCAATTGAAATCGGGATTATTGAGAGAAAAAAATGGAAGTTGGCAATATAAAACAGAGATTGTTGAAAGAAAGAAAAAATATCCTTTTTTGTTTCTCAATAAATATCATCCATTAATGTATGCACAACATTTAATTCAATATCCAGCGATAGACAACATTTTTGATGCACAATTTGCTTAAAAATATGCAATAATGTGGAAAAGGGCTGAAGTAGGGGATGTTTGGTGGGTGATTTAGCCATGTATTTATTCACATGACAGTGAATGGATCTACCAGTCACAAGTACTGTTACAAATCCATTACCGATACATCTTCAGTACCTTGACAAGTGTCTGAAATAATAATGTAGTTGTAAATGTTTAAGTGGTTGGAAATGTCAACAGCGTTACGAGTGCACCGTGAAGCCTGCGCAAAGATAATAGCTCATACCATGTTTCTTCCCTGTATATGTGTCGGAAAATCAGTAATTCTTGACAGATTGGATCAAATTTTGTTGATGAGTTCCCTGAACATAACAAGCTTTACAGTAATTTTCATGCTTTTCAGCTTCAAGCAGCTACACCAAAAATAAAAATGTGCCAAATTATGTGTTTTATAACTCCATATAATGAACTTTAAAATATCAAAGTTTTAAAACAGGTAAAATGATTCAAAATTCTGACTGAACACATAAATGTTTGTTCACTTTTTGCTTTCTTTTTTGTTTTTGTTTTGTTCTTTAATTAGCCATCATTCATTTCTTATTAGCCCATTTGTCAAGGTTACTCTTGAATCTCCTACACTCTTAAAAAAACAGGGTCAAATTGACTAAGAACAGTGTCAAAAATGGACACAACCTAAAACAGGTCAAAATTGGACCAGAAACGTTTTTTAGGTTGTGTACTCGGTTATTTGAAGATGAGTCTGACCTCTTTCTCACATTGCATTTGATCATAATTGTGATATCTTATTGCTGAATAAATTAAATTGAATCAAATTGAAATACTAAATAGTTTTACCAATATCCAAAAAGAAAAAGAAAAAAAGAAGTCTATCTCAACCAACTGAACCAAAATAGGCATGTTTGCACTTATTTTAATGCATTCCTCATGGTGATTTCAAATATGGTGATGAATTTCAATTAATTTTACATTTTTGGAAAACATTTTTTGGAAATTTTGGAATGTTGTCTGCAGATGTTAAGTATGAAGCAGGAAATATCATATCAATCAGTTCTAATCCTTTCAATTGAACACTATTCTTGGTATAAAGACAAAGCAGCTTTGTTAGATATTTATCAAAACTGCAGCGATAGTGAGTTTATATATGTACAGTGAAATTACCTTCACTTTCACTGTATCCTAGACTGATCGCCATGCTGTTATCTTTGCTTGAACATGATATGAACCCCTTAAAAAAAACACCAGATTTTTTAGAATCAGATTTGTTCCCTATCACCTATTTTTTAAATAATTACGTTCATAGTGTTTTGAACATCAATGGAATGAAAGCTCATGTGTTCATCTTTCCAAAAATACAATATTATTAGCAATCACTTGTTTCGGTGCTTAGCAACTTGCTTGAGAATATAGGGAGGTCTCTATTTGAATGTGCCAAAATCTTGTGCTCCGAAGTCATAAGAACATCACTCTATAGTTGTCAATACATTATGTAACACTTCATTTAACATATGACAGATTTGTTCCTTTGAGTGCAAAATACAAAATAGTGGTGTATTTGGCACATTGTGATTGATTTCTCCCCACATTCTCAAGTAAGTTGAGTGCCCCTGCCCCCCCCCCCCCCCCCCCCCCCCCCGGTAAAATAGCTGAGCACTAAAACTGATTAACTAAGTGATTAACTTTAAATTGTTGCAGTATGTGAATGACTTAGTGAAAGTCTATCCGAAAGACATCAGATGTACCATATACGGATAAAGTGCACATTTTATAACTATATGCATTTCCAATTTTTCACGCTTCATAAACAAAACACTCAACTTTTTCTTATTATTTAAAATTGTGCAAAACATTTTTACACTTCATTGTAATAATTTTACTTTGTTTTTAAACAGTTAAATGTGTTCTCAAATTGACGCTAGCTTCTTCGTCTGAAAAAAGGGTGAGAATGAATAATGTATAGGGCAAAATCTACCACTTTTATGATCTTCACAAGGAGCTTGTATGGCAACATACATTTATGACTCTAGAGGGAGCTATTACAATTTAGAAATACCAAGGTAGTCTCACATTGAATAGATTAGATCAATTTAGTGATTTCTCATTATTTAGTATCTTTGATATACCGGTTGTACTGAAGTTCTCAGTCCTGTATCGAGTTTTGTGCAATTTTTTTATTTTTATGATTTAATAACATCTACCATTTTGCTTGTTTTAACCCTAACTCCTCGTGTGTTTTTGGGCATTAAACTGTCAGGGAGTAAAACTGGTCACATTTAGGGGGGAAATCAGGCTGTGCTAGCGTCGAGGATCAAACCTTGGTCACCCGCATGGAAGTCCTGGCACCTAACTGATTGCACCATGAGCAGTGTATTGAGTTGCAGTGTTAAAGGCCACACAGGATTTGAAAATACATTACAAAAATTCTTACAGAAAAGAAATATATTCAAACAATATGTGCTATAGATGCTTACTGCTTGCTAATTGTTAACATTAAAATTTACCACGCGGCTATTGGTTTACCATATACAAAACATTTTTTTCAGAAACCTTTCCAAACTTTCAATGTCTATCTCACACATCCCTTAGAAATTTGAAATTTGGGACATAATAGCAACCGCCCTCTGTTGATTTTTTTATCACAAAAAAGTTTAGCTGTGTTGAGCCTGGTGGCGCTATTCATGGATGACAATTATACGACCACAGGCCTACATGTTATAAACATAGGTCGCTACAGGTGTTGAAACAATGAAAGGTGACATTAAATTAGAGAATTCACCAATGATAGATCTTAGATCATTGACGCATTGGATGAAGAAAATACTGAACTTCAACGCAAAAACATTTTTGTGGAGAATTGCTCATCAGAAGAAATACAGCAGCTGCTTAAACTTTCCTAATTTGTCTTCATCAGATTTAATTTTCATGTAGTACCTTGCGTTGAGCTTCGTCGATTTCTCAGCAATTTTGTGTATAGATCGTTAAAATCGGCTAACTAAATCGTCTATTATAGTGACACCAGTAATCGATTTTGAGAATGTAATACCTATAGATTATAATCTTGCGCTACTCTGGCAGTTCCCTCCGTAGCTCAATCGATAAGAGCGCTGTCTATGAATGCACAGATTGCTGTGCTGCTGCTGGTTCGAATCCGCTTAGAATCACTTTTTTTTAAAAGTAAAGCAACACGCAAGTCAAACGAGGGCGTCTTGAAAATAATTCCTCTCTAAGGGATGTGCTCAAGGATTGCTGAACCAATGCCAAGCATGTTGGTACTTATTTCATTGCATTTCTCATGGTGATTCCCAATATGGTAATAGAATTCAATAATGTTGACATTTTTTAAACATTTTGTGACATTTTGGAAAGTCTTAATATAGTGCAAACATTTCCATGATTGAGTAACAGGACAGGTTTCTTATAATTTGGAAAATACTCTAAAAGCTGAAATTTTCACGGTGGTTTTATTTTCGCGCAAAATGTTTTTCTGCAAAAATATTGTTTTTAACATTCATGCAGTGCAACCAGAAGGTCGCCAGCGAAAAAAACAATTTGCGAAATGTCTATGATATCAAAATGCGCAAAAATATCTTTATGTGAAAATATTGGCTTTTACAGTACATCGGACCTAAATCAAGTATTCTGTTGAATTTCATATCTAATGCTGCCTGCTGCATCTAGAGGATATGGTTGTAGTTCCCTCTGTGGCTCAATCAAATAGAATATCCTGTTCACAGTTGGTGTATCGGGATTATTGAGAAGAAGATAAAAGTTGGCAATATAAAATAAAGATTGTTGAAAGAAAGATTTTTCTTCTTTTTTTTCTCTCAATAAATATCTCCCATTATCGTATTTACAACATTTAATTCAGTAACCTGCGATAGATTCAAATATTGATTCACAATTTCCTCAAAAATATGCAATGATGTGGGAAAGGGCTTAGAGGATGTTTGGTGAGGGGTGGATTTGACTGACAGTATCGGCCCATAAATTGACACAAACCAACCTGTTCTATACCCATTTGTGCGAATTTTCTACAACAAAAAATGTTTTGAAATATTGTCGAGTTTTTTATAAAAAGTTTGATTGTTTTGATTTTTGTTTTGGAATAAAACAAATTGTTAAAATTCACCAAAATGTTCAAACAAACAAAAAACGCCTAACCGACCGACTCATCCTGAAAGGTCCGTTTGAATCATAGAACAGGGTTGGTGTTTTTTTGTCACCCAAGTGATTCATTATCTTGCTTCAGCTGTAAAATGACCTCATCCAGTAAAGAGTATTAGCTATTTGTGGTAGATAGTGTAAGTGCTATCCTTGGATATGCTATCAGCAGTAGATAGCATGTATTATATTCAGTATATCACCATTTGCTATCTTCGGTAGATAGCATGTACTATCTTCGGTAGATAGCATGTACTATCTTCTGTAGATAGCATGTATTAAGGTTCCTTATAATTTGGAAAATACATCAGACCTAAATCAAGTATTCTGTTAAATTTCATGTCTGATGCTGCCTGCTACATCGAGAGGATATGGTTATAGTGCCCTCTCTTGGCGAATTAAATACGATAGCCTTTTCACCGTTGTTGTAGTGTTGTGATACTTGTAAAACTGTCCAATTGAAATCAGGATTATTGAGAGAAAAAAATGGAAGTTGGCAATATAAAACAGAGATTGTTGAAAGAAAGAAAAAATATCCTTTTTTGTTTCTCAATAAATATCATCCGTTAATGTATGCACAACATTTAATTCAATATCCAGCGATAGACAAAATATTAATGCACAATTTGCTCAAAAATATGCAATGATGTGGGAAAGGGCTGAAGTAGGGGATGTTTGGTGAGGGTGGATTTGATTTGACTGGCAGTATCTGCCCGTAAGGCAACAAAACCATCCTGTTCTATAGGCCCGACCGACCAATTTTTTACACACAAAAGAGTGTTTTGAAAAATTGTCCAGATCTTTTAAACGTTTTGAAATTGGTTGGGCATAGTCTTTTATGATGACGTCACACCCCACGGTTAACGAGTCAAGCGATCTGCGACCCAGTTTGAATCACCCGAATCTCCCCGACGATTGACGGAACGTAATATTATACGGCGAATGATTTCATTTTGAGCACCCTGTGTATTTTTACGTGGTGATTGACATCGTTGGCTTTAGACTTTTCGCATTTGTTTCACATCACCGTCTGCATTGTTTACATCAGTTTTTTGTTGTCCGATGTGTGTGTAGGCCTAGGAAATTAAAGAAATTACTGAAAACCAAAGACCTCGCTTTGCCCTTGATGACCTATCTTCGGTAGATAGTCTGTGCTATCTTTGAGCTATTTTATTATTTTAGCCGCCAATTTGAACTGTGTTACCCGAGGACTGGAAATTTTAAAGCGCTGAAAGCATTACGTCCATTTTCAGCTGCATTTACTGAAAATCTATTTTGATGATACCCAATTTATTTTCAAGTATGTTATAAATAAGTGTTGGTAGCATAAGTTTGCATAATTTCACAAATAAAGTCACAAATACATCGTGCAGTTACAGTCCACGTAAATTGCCTAGCAACCTTTTGCAGTTAAAACTAGATTAAATAGTGTTAAACCAGTTGTAAAACTTGTGCCAGAAAAAAACGGCACGGCTTCGAGTATCGTAAATTTATTTTGAGATCACATTTTAACACTGCTCTTGTGGAAAACAGGAATGATAATGATATGTAGAGACAATAATTGTAGATTCAGAAAAAGTATATTTGGGCCCTTTCGAAGCATTTACATATTAATTTGACCGCTAAATGTCCTTCGTCTTATCGGATTCCCTTTTGACATGCTAATAAATGAGGGTCTTGGCAAGACTTTAAAAAGAGTTACAGGTCTTCAGGACAAGCCGTTTGTAAACTACGCCTTAATGAATATAGCGGTCTTTATATTGATCGTGAGAGTCAATTTTGCCATTGGCTATACATGGACACAAATTGGCCCGCTATTCCTTACATCGGTGTACAAAAATAGAGCACCGCTATTGTTCCGGCCAACTTTTGTTTTATAAAATTGGATATAAGGAAGAAAAGTAAATTCTCCATAGGATGGCGAGTGTTATGGTGAATTTGAGTAAATTTGGCTAAAACGAAACTAACTTGCAATCCTCGTATCCCTGTAGTACAGAGCGTTAAGGAAAGGTCACGCACCAATTATGAGCTCCCCGTGTGTACAGCATATAGTAAAACAGACAATAACTGCACGATGACATCATAAATAGAGCAGGTTTAATAAGCCACTATTTACATGTAAAGCCTATGGACAGCTAAGCCTATGGAGAGTGAATTAGTTTTGTGCTCACTGTCATTCCGCCTTTTTCTCATTATGTTCTTGCTGAGGGGTATAATAAGCTATTAAATTACCATAACACAGCTGTGATTAGAATAGTATTAAGGTAATCAAAACAAGACGCTGGGGAATTCTTTCGCAGGTTTTTCAATCAGGGCCTGATTAACACTTTCCACGCGGCTATTGGTTTTACCCTATACAAAACAAATTTGTCAGAAACCTTTTCCAACTTTCAAGGTCTATCCAAAGGATTACTGAATCATTACTTGGCATGTTTGTACTTATTTCACTGCATTTCACCAGCCTCATAATTATTGGGGGGCATTTGGGGGGCAAGAAATTTTTTAGGGGGGGCATGAACAAAAAAGATGCGCGCTTTGTGCATTCTTACGCTTAAATGGTCAAATTTGGTACAATACTAACTAAATTGGTATGAAAATGCGCACAAAAAATGTATCTGTTTTATGCTAAAATTGTCAAAATTTGTTCTAATTAAACCTAATTTAGTAAGAAAATGTGTGCGCAGCATGGAAAAAATTGCCTTTTTATGCTTAAATTGTCTATTTTTTTCTTATTTTAAAAACAATATTTTTTTTGGGGGGGTGGGATGCCCCCCTCCCCCCTGTGGTGCCGCCACTGCATTTCACATGGTGATTCCAAATATGGTTATGAAATTTAAAAATTTTGCCATTTTTGAAACAGTATGTGAAATTTTGGGGTGTCGTCTGCAGCCGCCTGCAGCATGGAAAGTGTTAAATTGCATTTAACGAATCAAATTGATGGTTTAGTGCAACAAAGCCCTCTGTGCAATGGTTGCTATATGTGAGAGTATGTTCTAACAATGGGCACATCTTACTAATATGCATCCATAATGTAACATGTGGCAGCTATTGTAGATATTGCCTTTTCATATAACCAGCGTTAGAAATAAACTGGTTATCCAGGCAGATAACCCAGCAGAAGATTTTAGTCAAGGGTCGCAACAGGCACGAAGGTAGTCCAAAAATAAAACCACATGGGATTGCTATCATTACAGCAGACCTACAATACGAGGCCAAAACCCTCATCTTACGATTCAGAATAGGCGTAGGCTGAAAGAAGCACAATAATGTGTGGGCTCTAATTTCTCTAAGTCAGTTTTTCACCATTTTCAAAGACCCGAACGTCAGGACCCTTTGACATTTTTTTGGACCCTTAAATTTGGTTTTTGCAGTTCTTATTAAGGGTCCTGATAAATTGAATTGGACCCCCCCCCCCCCCCCCCACATTTTTGAGCCAGTGCTACCCCTGATTTTGGTTATCCACCACTATTTGTTGTTATCTGCAATGGTTTCAGTTGTTTTGTTGTCAAAATCTTGGTTATCCAGCAGGAAATTTGGTCATTTCGAGTGCACGGATTACCGCCATTTCGAACGCTGCACATAACTGAGCTGTTAAGTGTGAAAATATCTATATCTATTACTGCTGCCCTGTGTTACTTATAGTTTTAATCAATGGGTCTGCTATAGACTACCACACATGATACCATCTGGCAGCTATAGAGCCTTGTTGTGCTAAATTGTGATATATAAGATGTGATGCAATTCAAAGTGTTTATCTCTACAAAATGTGAAGGCATTTGAGTTGAACCTGTAGGGAATAGATAGAAAACAACAGGTTTATGGCGCTTTTAGGGGAAATATTGACAGCAATATATGTTCATGTTTTTTGCTTACTATGACACATACTTTTAACTAATAGCTGAGCCACTTCCCACACAGCTATTAGTTTAATCTCAAGGTTTACTGAACCAATACTAGGAATGTTTGTTTTTATTTTAATGCATTTTTTATTGGTGATTCCATTATGGTGATGAATTTCAATAATTTTGACATTTCTGAAACATTTTGTGAAATTTTGGATTTGTCGTCTGCAGACGACTGCCGCACGGAAAGTGTTAACAGATATAACAAGAGTAAATGATTTCATCTTAAAACTCACACATAATAACTTATGGTCATTGGGAAATGTTCACTGACCATCCAGGATTTGAATCTGGGACCTCTGGATCTTTAGATCAGGGCTCTGTCCAACTGAGGAAATGAGTCAGATGGGGAAGAACGGCGATTTTATTAGGCAAACAAATAAATTGAGTGTTGCCCTCAAGTGCCAAATATCTTGAATTTGGGTCAATCAGGGGATTTTCCTTTCTTCTTGTTTTTCTTCTTTTTTTGCTGACAAATATTACTGACAGACCTGTGGTTCATGTCAAGACAAAATTGGTAAATGTCAATTTAACTAATGTTTCTTGTGTCAAAATAGTTTTAAAACAATTAATTCAAGCAAACTTATTAATTTCAAGAAGAAAGTAGTAATACGCTTGTATTGTGACAATTGGGGTAACATTTAGACCTAAAAAAAGGGGGTAAGTGCGACCCTAATTTTTGAGATTTTAGGGTATGTTTATGTTTCGCAAAATGTGAAAATGTGTTTTTCGTTATGGGCATAAATATTTCTTATGGGTATAAATCTATGTAATGAACATGTAAATTGCTAAATTAAAAATTAAAAACGAGTACATTGGTAACAAATCAGCAAAGCGTGAACATTTTTGTGACATTTAAAAATGTCACAAAAATAACCACTTTTACAGTCACGTTCTTTGCACTCATATTGCACTCGGAGTAGCACACAAAATAAGCATCTTAACCAAATGTGTAAGCATATATCTTGCATGCCTATATGTGTAGTCAATTTCAACCATTTCTGCTTGGCACACACACAGCAGTCATACATACGTGGGTACACCTGAAAATAATTTGTTTGCAGTATTTTAAAAATCGGTACAAACCCAGTCTCTTTCTTCCCTAAACCTTAAGGGTGAGAGGTCATTGGCTTGTTTCTGCAACTCTGGGGATGAGGTTGGGAATAAGCAGTACTAATTCCCATGCACCTCACTGTAACTCTGGGGATGAGGTTGGGAATAAGCAGTACTAATTCCCATACACCTCACTGTAACTCTGGGGATGAGGTTGGGGAACAATCAGTGCTATTTCCCATACACCTCACTGTAACTCTGGGGATGAGGTTGGGAACAATCAGTGCTATTTCCCATACACGTCACTGTAACTCTGGGGATGAGGTTGGGAACAATCAGTGCTATTTCCCATACACGTCACTGTAACTCTGGGGATGAGGTTGGGAATAAGCAGTACTATTTCCCATACACGTCACTGTAACTCTGGGGATGAGGTTGGAGAATAGGCAGTATACTTTTTGGTGGAAATTGGCTGATTACCCGGGGGGGGGGGGGGGGGGGGGGCTTAACTTTTTCTTGTAGGGGTGTGCCGCCTAGGGTCTCAAAAGGGGAGGGGGCATCGGAACTGAACTGACAAAAATAGGGTCTTAAGAACGCACATTTTCGATAAAATGGGTCTAAAGAGCTGATGCAGGCTCAAAAGGGGGGGTCTTAAGAGCTAGCAGAATAGGTTGAAAAGGGGGGGTCTTCAGGGTGGCACATACCTATACCCCTTTCCAATATCAGTGCCCCCCTCCCCTTGGGCTGATTATAGCTCATGAACATGCATGGTGTTATATTAAATACATGCATGGTGTAATAATAAAAAACAAACAATAAATGCTATCTTCAGAAGACAGCACATGCTGTCCTGACAAAGGTATTTCGTTGCAATATTTGTATGTATTTTTGATATATATATTTTTTTGTTTAATTAAGCCTGCTTTTTCAGCTTATGCTGCCTGCTGGCTATTTTTATACCATGAATAAATAAATAAATAAATGATATGCTATTAAAGACGCCAATTTGATATCTGCATATGTGTATAACTGTAAAAGTTGAAATTTTCGCGCAAGTAAATTTTTCACGCTTTGGCCATTTTGAAAATTGTTGCTTGTTTTTATTTTTGCGATTTTGAGCTTCCTCACATAGACCTACATACAAAATGAATATAATTGTTAGCGCTTTTACAGTAGTAGGCAATACCGTATGACATTTCAACGCTATTCTTTCAAAACCTTGTATGTTTTCCCATCCCTTCAGCATGTATAAAGTAAAACTGCCAACGGCTATGCATAGGAAGAGTTACTTTATACATGTTCCGGGAAAAGAGAACTAACAAGGTTTTGATAGATGTGATTTTGTCACTTAAAAATGTTTAGAGCAGACCGTCTAAAGGTCATACATAGGAAGTATTACTTTATACATGCTGAAGGGCTGGATGGAGATACACGGTTTTGAAAGAATAGCGACGATTTGTTTTGTGCAGGTAGGTCCATGAAAGTATTCACAAACATGGTTTAGAAATGGAATTTATTGAAGAGAAAATTGTTTTTGAATTATTTTAGTTGTTTTTAGTTTTCCAAAATATAAATCTGCAAAAAACCCCGAAAAAACTGCCAACAAAACAGTTTATTAAATTGTACCACAACAGTTCATAGTTACAAATGCCTAAGAACATCATCAATTATGCCACACATGTGATATTTTAGCCCAATTGGGCTACTTTGTGAAAGGCAAATATATCCTGGTGCAATAGCTTTTTTGTGACAGAATTTCTACCAAACTTATTTAGCCAATTGGGTTATTTTTTAGAATTCAATTTTATCACACATATTATATATATAGATATAAATTTGGTAATTTTCAATTTTGATATTTTTCTCCTGATGACTTGAAAAATTGATGTCAATTGATCTGGCAACACTGATCTGCCGTCTCAGCTGGCATTCAGACTTGTTGTAGTAAACATGCATCGTTCACTGATGCTATAGCTGTAGATGGCGGTAATATTAATGATACCTCACGCACAGCTAGCTATACGAACATAATTCCTGCTTACATACAATACCAAGTAAAGATGTCTACCTCATAACTCAAACACAGCTGAACAAAGGCAAAGTAATGCTATAGTTTGATCAGCTCCAAATTGGCAAAAGCCTCCTTACAGCAGTGAATGAATACTGAAGGACGCGGGCATGCATAAAGGCAACAAGCTCACTGTCCATCATATGTGACCCGTCACGTCAAAATGGACAAGTTGGAGGCCAGAATCAATTCTGAGTTATTTGTATGACTTGAAAGAGAACATTTCAAGCTTTAAAATGATACCATGTTGAATGTAATCGGACTTTATAATCACAAGATATGAATTAAAGAAGTATATTTTTTGTCTATTATTTTCTTTATATTTCACAAAATATATTGCCCTCTATCTCAAAACTGTGTTTGCCGACAACATGTCCTTTTTGACGCGACTGGTCACATATGTGTGATGCGTGCGTGCGTGTAGCTAGCAAAAACCGTGTGCATATGGCCATAATTGCCCTCGTACGCTTGGATTACTTTAGCATGGGTAGAGATAAAAAATGAATATTTCTTGTAAATTTGGAACTTTGGAACTGATTAAACTATAGCCCCAAAGAGGGGTAGTAATACTTCAGTTTGATTGGAAATGTTTAACGGCAACTTAGATGCCTTAAATTGTTACCCACTTTGGTGGAAGTATTCAAAAGAATAACATTGTTCCGTTTGTCTTTAGTTTCAAAGGGTTTATTATTCAGGATGGTCAACATTCATAAAAGAATTGCAAAATGTATGTCACACTAAGCATTAAACTGATGTTTCACCATCAAAACAAAAAGACCCAATTTTAGCCAATTTTTGTGAAAATAGACCCATTTGTAAAAAGTGCCCCCATTATTAGGGATTTTCTAGCACAAAATCATACCCCATGTTTTGGGAAGAATTTTTTCAAAAAAGCAACCCTTAGAGCGGCACATCCCTGTATACCGTATCCCCCCCTTGTAAAAACTATTTTCACAAATATCTCCACTAGTTTTAAATATCAACATTACACGGCTGTTTGACAGTCCGATTTATTATGACGTCATCTTAACGTTTCTCAATACTTTCGATAGTTCGATTATCACGCAAACCAGTTGAGTGCATGTACTATGTACGCGTCCTATATCTCAACGTGCAAGTATGCGTAAGCCGCAAATCTAACCACCATTTACACTTATTTTTTTCTCGTTTGGCCTCTCTCTAGAGTCTCTTATTTAACGTTGGACCAGCGGGAAATCTTATGATTCATACACTAAATACAAAAAATTCTTGCGCATAAGATGCTATCATTTTCGTAGCCGGGCCTCCAATATTTGGTTTGTATGTTAACATTATTTTGGTAACATCGTTTTCAAGTTTGCTTACGAAACAGCAGTTCCCTATATCTCAACGTGCAATCATGCGGAGCTCCGCAAATCTAAACACTATTTACACTGATTTTTTTCTCGTTTGGCCTCTCTCTAGAGTCTCTTATTTAACGTTGGACCAGCGGGAAATCTTATTATTCATACACTAAATACAAAAAATTCTTGTGCATAAGATGCTTGCATTTTCGTAGCCGGGCCTCCAATATTTGGTTTGTAATTTCACATTTTACTGCTCACACCGTGTGTTTCTTTTAGTATTCGTCATTTGGATTCTAAAAATGGATGCCAGTAACACACAGGCAGCAGGTATAGGACTAGTAAAAAAATGTGCCCTCCGATTTGCTTTTTTGTATATTATATCACATTTTGAGTTACGTATAATGTTTTTTTATCGAACTGGTCAATCTGCGACATATTTGGCGGAATAACTTACGTTCGCGTTGAAACCGCAGCCAAAATAGTCTTTTTTAGAGCGCGCAAGGCTAAAAAAGCTGAATATCCTAATATGTGCCTCCCGATTTGCTTTCTGGGATCTTATATCACATTTTGAGTTACGTATAATGTTTTTTTATCGAACTGGTCAATCTGCGACATATTTGGCGGAATAACTTACGTTCGCGTTGAAACCGCAGCCAAAATAGTCTTTTTTAGAGCGCGCAAGGCTAAAAAAGCTGAATATCCTAATATGTGCCCTCCGATTTGCTTTCTGGGATCTTATATCACATTTTGAGTTACGTATAATGTTTTTTTATCGAACTGGTCAATCTGCGACATATTTGGCGGAATAACTTACGTTCGCGTTGAAACCGCAGCCAAAATAGTCTTTTTTTGAGCGCGCAAGGCTAAAAAAGCTGAATATCCTAATATGTGCCCCCCGATTTGCTTTCTGGGATCTTATATCACATTTTGAGTTACGTATAATGTTTTTTTATCGAACTGGTCAATCTGCGACATATTTGGCGGAATAACTTACGTTCGCGTTGAAACCGCAGCCAAAATAGTCTTTTTTAGAGCGCGCAAGGCTAAAAAAGCTGAATATCCTAATATGTGCCCTCCGATTTGCTTTCTGGGATCTTATATCACATTTTGAGTTACGTATAATGTTTTTTTATCGAACTGGTCAATCTGCGACATATTTGGCGGAATAACTTACGTTCGCGTTGAAACCGCAGCCAAAATAGTCTTTTTTAGAGCGCGCAAGGCTAAAAAAGCAGAATATCCTAATATGTGCCCCCCGATTTGCTTTCTGGGATCTTATATCACATTTTGAGTTACGTATAATGTTTTTTTATCGAACTGGTCAATCTGCGACATATTTGGCGGAATAACTTACGTTCGCGTTGAAACCGCAGCCAAAATAGTCTTTTTTAGAGCGCGCAAGGCTAAAAAAGCTGAATATCCTAATATGTGCCCTCCGATTTGCTTTCTGGGATCTTATATCACATTTTGAGTTACGTATAATGTTTTTTTATCGAACTGGTCAATCTGCGACATATTTGGCGGAATAACTTACGTTCGCGTTGAAACCGCAGCCAAAATAGTCTTTTTTAGAGCGCGCAAGGCTAAAAAAGCTGAATATCCTAATATGTGCCCTCCGATTTGCTTTCTGGGATCTTATATCACATTTTGAGTTACGTATAATGTTTTTTTATCGAACTGGTCAATCTGCGACATATTTGGCGGAATAACTTACGTTCGCGTTGAAACCGCAGCCAAAATAGTCTTTTTTAGAGCGCGCAAGGCTAAAAAAGCTGAATATCCTAATATGTGCCCTCCGATTTGCTTTCTGGGATCTTATATCACATTTTGAGTTACGTATAATGTTTTTTTATCGAACTGGTCAATCTGCGACATATTTGGCGGAATAACTTACGTTCGCGTTGAAGCCGCAACCCAAAAAGTCTTTTTTAGAGCGCGCAAGGCCTAGGCCGGAGCTGGAATATCGGTTATCCCTACCATTTCAACGCGAGAGAAATTTTAGACGTCAAATATGTTTCCGTTTCACCGATTCGTCATAATAATGTTGTACGTAACTAACAATCTGATATCGCATCCAAATAAAAGTAATACATTAACAATCATTGACTTTAGCAAGTTTTTAAACCTAAACAATTAATTAGAACCATGTTATAGTAAAATCGAGCTTGTATGAATGGCCACCGTCAGAGATAAATAGCTGAACAAAGTAAATGAACAAAGAACGTGATTAAAATGGATCTAGCAGTGATAAAATGTATTTAAAAGCCTCCCGTCCTAACTGGTGCATATCCCTTTGTTCTATAATCCTTGGTTACGGAGCGGCACGCGGTTAGATTTACCTTTAGTTTTACCCGATAATCGATAATTGATAATCAATCTGTGCTGCCCTCTGTTTTGAAGATGCGATTATAAATCGGACAATTTACACGCGATCAAACAGCCGTGATTAAGCGATAACCTAGATTCCTGATATTGTGACCTCTGACAAGACTTTTTTTCACAAATACCTCCACTAGTTTAGATGCAATGAATCAACATTCAACAATAACCTACATTCCCATTATAATCTCTGAAATATCAGACTTTTCAAAAATATCTCCTCAAGTTTTATCACAGAGCTTATAGCAAAACCAATTATTGGATTAACTATTGAATTGCAATACATCGCAAGGCATCTCAGCTATCTTCCCATCACGCAGCGGCTCTCAATCAGCGAATAGTCATGGATATATGTCAAGCTGAATTGACGGAGAGGAATATACATGTGTGCCTGATGAGATGATCTCAATTGAAATATCGTTTCGTATTGCACATGTGTTTAACCATTTATCCAGAGTGTATACGGTCTATTCGCTGGTCGATGTGCATTTTATAAAACTAATTATTAGCGTAATATTAACTTGGGCTGTCGCATCATTAAGCCGTTAACATCTATCAACTATCAACGGTGATGTGTCCATGCATATACCTGTCCGTTCGTCAGTCAGTGACTAAAAGTCACGGATGCAGTGCCTGGTTAATATGAGGTGATATAGCACAGGTGTATAGGGTACGTATATGCACAGCGTGGAATGGAATTCTTCAACTAGCTATGAGGATTTACTCGAGGAGTGAATTATATGTGTGGCTTCATATTGCGGTAAACACATATCGTCTTTCGTATGTTGTAATGTGAGGGTGAACGTGTTAGCGTTATCTTATTTTTTTTCCACATGGAATAAACTGTGCCTGTCAACAAGTTGCGGATAGACTTTGGCATTATATCTTCTTTTGTAACCCCTGACATCATGTTGCACATGGCTGTGCTCTGTGTGGAAGTTGTGGAGTGAGGTGAAACATATCTTGGGGTGTTTATAAGCCCATGACGTCACTTTGAACATGGAATAAAGCTGTCCGATGTAAACACGTTCTAGGTGTATTTTTGCATTACAACTACTTCTGTAACCCGTAATACATCGCTTTGCTCATGGAATAAAGCTGTACGATGTAAGCAAGTTGTATGTAGATTTGGGCATTACAACTACCCTAAGTAACGTCACGTTGCATATGGAATAAAGTTGTGCCCTGCGTCACAAGTTGGGCATTATAAACTGTGCCCTGCGTCACAAGTTGGGCATTATAAGCTGTGCCCTGCATCACAAGTTTGGCATTATAAACTGTGCCCTGCGTTACAATTTGGGCATTATAAGCTTGGCTTATTCCTTTCGACTTGTAATTAAAAACATCAATTTTTGGTTTCATATGCGATACAGTGAATACAAGTTTGGCATTATAAGCTGTGCGGCGTGCGCTGCGTCACAAGTTTGGAATTATAAGCTTGGCTTATTTCTTTCGACTTGTAAGTGAAGACATTTATTTTGTTCTCACATTTTAATACAGTGTATAGAAGATGTCACCTGTAACGTTCACACCAACCAAGCAAACAAAAGCTTGCCTTCCGGTATGTGCGCGGGAATTGTCTGCTAAATAAAAGCTTGCCTGCCAGTATGCGCATGCCTTATAAACCATACACTATACCAAACAAATCGTGTTATCTGTAACAACAGCAGTCAATGCATGTTTCCCCCCCCCCCCATGTATGGAATGGAACCTGGCACTTAACATTGTTGATCAACAAGAGGTGACATGGTCTATACAAATTTGGCATGGTTATGTTTATTTCTTTAGACGTTAGTGAAGACATACATTTTAGTTCTAAATATATTGTATTTCAATAGCCATGTGATCGATCAATAAATATCAATCGATAAAATTATGGATGTGTGCTCATTCAATGTTTTTCTCCCAACGATTCTGAGAGTGGACACATACTTGTACAATTTAATCTACTGAATTTTCTCCAGTTTGTTCAGATAAATATCTTATTTCATCCATACAAGATGATGAAAGTCATGACGAGGCATCACCTATCTGAGATGAGACTCACTCCATCCCAATTATCAGCTCCTGTATCCATCCCTTGAGTGGATAACATGTCTTAGTGGTCAATGACACGCACCGGATGCAACGTTACTCAAGATTGCATGCCTCTCTAATATTATTTTGTGGAGTACCGGTTAAAAGCACCACTCGGGCATTCATAACACACACTTCTTGAACAAGCCTACTTAAAACGAGTGATTGGACCCTTAGGTAGCCTGTTTGTTGATGTTTACACTTTTGTAGATGTGGACGTTTCTGAGGAATTATTTGGTGCGTATGTTTTCAAGATGATGATGAGAACACTTTAAGGATGTAAATATGTGATCTGTGAAAACCCGCCACATGGTGGCAAATTTCATATTGGAGATATTTATATCATAAGAAAGCTGAAACTGTGCTGATTACAGAACTGTTTCGATCATTTTTCTACGATCACTACAAAAAAAGTTATGAGTGAATGATGATTGTGATGTCATAAAAAGCTACAAAACAAGAAATAAATGAAAACAATGAAAACAGGCCTAAAAAGATACATAGTTCAATATAATAACATTATAAGGTTAATTAGAAAAGTGACTTAAGTAAGTGTGAAATTTCATAAAAGATGATGACACAAAGTATTGGAAACTAATTTTCTTTAAAAAAATCTATAAAAAAAAGTTTTTTTATTATTATTTTTTAATTTTTTTTAAATTTTTTAATTTTACCCATAATCCCTAGTTCACATTTCGCGACATCCGACCGGTTTTCACAGATCGCATCACATATATGTTCACATCCATTGACATTCATCTGCATCTATTTTGTATCATTCTCATGCAATTTTGTTCTGTTCCATACATTCTTGATTCTTTAAATCTAGGGCTAGAATCTCAACAAGAATCCGTGAATCGATTCATGCAAATCTTCTCGTAAACAAATTTGCATGAATCAAACTTGATTATTGAAGACTTTGAATGTTAATACACAGAAAAGATTTGGCAATAATCACATTTTATACTTGTACTCTGCGACAAAAATTCTAGTCCTGAAATCATCCAATTGTTATTGTCTTTGAAATGCTTAACACGTTTCACATGGATATTAGTTTTACCATGTACAAAACATATTTTTCAGAAACCTTTCCCAACTTTCAAAGGCTTATCTCATGAATCACTGAAACAATACTAGGCATGTTTGTACTTATTTTAATGCATTTCACATTTCAAATATGATGGTGAGATTCAAAAATGTTGACATTTTTGAAACATTTTATTAAATTTTGGAACTGTCGTCTGCAGACGACTGCCGCGTGGAAAATGTTAACAGTCAATGACAAGTACCGGATGCAATGTTGCTCAAGATTTCTTGCCTCTCTAATATTATTTTGTGGAGTGCTGGTTAAAAGCACCACTCAGGCATTCATAACACAAACTCCTTAAACAAGCCTACTTAAAACGAGTGATTAGACCCTTTAGGGACCGTTCATTATTTATGGTGTAGGGGGGTTGGGACAAATTCGAGACTCGTATGTTAAAATTACCTAACCCCCCCTACGGCTGAAACTGAAAATTACATGACCCCCCTGCTAACCAGTAGCTTTTTACACAACCTCCCCTCTCCGAAAAAAATCAACTTGTCACATACTTAAGGGGCTGTCTTTACCTTTGGAATTTTGTTCATGGATACGTTTTGTTTGTGCCCTATCTGAACGGCCAATAATTTTATGATGCCCCTCCTTTTTATTTTGTGAAATTAGTAATGGCGAGCGTAGCGAGTTGGAATTCTTTTTCATATTTATACATTTTGGGTGGTTTTGTGAGTCTTTATAACCCGAACAAGTTAGAACATTCTGAGCAGAAACGTATAATCCAGTGAAACGTTCTACTTTTGTGAGCATTGGTGCAAAGCAGAGATGAGGTGAAAAGCATGCAATAAATCACATTTTTAAATCAATATATTGGATTTTGTAACATTATACACCCTGTGGCTCTAATGTCTTGACCGTTGATGATTATTATATAAATGTTTTTCCACCATATCTTCGATTTGCTGTCCAGAAGTCGTCTCATAGTAAAAGTTTTTGAAGTCGATAGGTTTTAAGAAAATATGCGCGAAGCGCAGAAAAAAATGGCATTTACACTCCAAAATAGCCTCTAAAATCACTCCAATCACCACCATCTTTATAGTTTAAACAAATTTACACAACCCCCCTGTTCAAGAATAAAAAGTTACATAACCCCCCCCCCCCTATTTCAACATATGAACGTTACATGACCCCCCCTATAGTTTACCCCCCCCCCTCCACCATAAATAATGAACGGTCCCTTAGGGATTGTAGCCTGTTTGTTGATGTTTACACTTTTGTTGATGTGGACATTTTCAAAGAATTATTTGGTGCGTATGTTTTCAAGATAATGATGAGAAAACTTTACGTATATAAATATTTATTCACATCCATTAATTGACATCTCATCTGCATCTATTTCTCATCCTTCCCATGGAATTTTATTCTGTTCCATATTATTGATTCTTTAAAGGGATACTGAGAGATTGCCTAGAAAAATGAAACTTGGAAAAAGTAATTGTTTCAATAGATAAGGTATAAATAGGAATCCTTAATTTATAAGAAAAGGGTTGAATGATGGAGCTAGATAACAATTTGGTTGAAGCAATTTATATGGTGAGTGGTGCTGAAAATGTCTATGTGATCTGAATCAAAATGATCAAAGTGTGAAATTCTACATGATAGATGGCGAATTAAGGTTCACAGTTTCAGATGGTAGTTAGTATATGCGTAAGTATTACGTAGGTGCAAAAAAACTGAGGGCGCAAATCTCATCCGTATCTCTCAGTGCCCTTTTAAATCTAGGGCTAGAATTTTGTCTAAAATCTGCAAAAAGATTCTCTAAAAGCTTCTTGTTCACAAATTTGCATGAATCAAACTTGATTCTTGTAAAATTTTTAATGTTAATACAAAGGAAAGATTTGGCAAGAATCACATTTGATTCTCGTACCCTCCACCATAAATAATGAACGGTCCCTTAGGGATTGTAGCCTGTTTGTTGATGTTTACACTTTTGTTGATGTGGACATTTTCAAAGAATTATTTGGTGCGTATGTTTTCAAGATGATGATGAGAAAACTTTACGTATATAAATATTTATTCACATCCATTAATTGACATCTCATCTGCATCTATTTCTCTTGGAAAAAGTAATTGTTTCAATAGATAAGGTATAAATAGGAATCCTTAATTTATAAGAAAAGGGTTGAATGATGGAGCTAGATAACAATTTGGTTGAAGCAATTTATATGGTGAGTGGTGCTGAAAATGTCTATGTGATCTGAATCAAAATGATCAAAGTGTGAAATTCTACATGATAGATGGCGAATTAAGGTTCACAGTTTCAGATGGTAGTTAGTATATGCGTAAGTATTACGTAGGTGCAAAAAAACTGAGGGCGCAAATCTCATCCGTATCTCTCAGTGCCCTTTTAAATCTAGGGCTAGAATTTTGTCTAAAATCTGCAAAAAGATTCTCTAAAAGCTTCTTATTCACAAATTTGCATGAATCAAACTTGATTCTTGTAAAATTTTTAATGTTAATACAAAGGAAAGATTTGGCAAGAATCACATTTGATTCTCGTACTCTGCGACAAAAATTCTACTCCTGAAATCATCCAATTGTTATTTCCTTTAAAATGCTTAACACTTTCCACGTGGTTATTAGTTTTACCATGTGAAAAAACAGATTTTTCAGAAACCTTTCTCAACTTTCAGAGCCTTATCTCATGAAATACTGAGCCAATAATAGGCATGTTTGTACTTATTTCAATGCATTTCTTATTGTTATTCCAAATATGGTGATGAGATTCAATAATGCTGACATTTTTGAAGCATTTTGTGAAATTTTGGAACTCCTCAAGCAAGGTCCAGAATTTGTGTTCAGTCACTATAGCAGCCCTGATGATTGATGGAGTTGTAAACATCATGCAATGCTGAATATTTTATGAGCAAAGTTATGTTTGCCACCTGATCTTATTTTCTTACAGACACCCTGTACTTATGGTTGATGGGGTCATTCAGGTATCCATGGGTTTTTATTAATTAAGTCGGGAAATTTAGTGATGTGCTTCTTAAGCTATTCAGGTTGAAAAATACACTCTTATTCGGATTATTTCAACATTATACCTGACTGCTCCCTTCCCCCCTCTGAGTTTTGGACCAAAACTATGCATTCAAAATTCAAATAAATTGAAATACTATATATCTTTATTTATATCTACTGTTACTGAGCCACCCAGTATTTTGGATATTATTTTATCCAAAACACAAGTGTGCATTCCAAATCTCTGATATATTGAAATACAATATCTGTATTTATGTTTTCTATTACTGATATTAGCATGCAGATCAGAGATCTAGAATAGCACAGTCCTGTTAAAATGTGTGTCAATCTATGCTTGGTTACGAACTGAGAAATAATAGATGGCTCTCATTTGCCAACATCATCAGGCAAGCAAGTTTAGTAATGGTTCATGACAGCACCTGCTGCTGTTCCGGGGGAGGGGGAGGACACTCACGTTGAAAGTCCATATTGAGGATGTGCCCCCTTTTGGCCTTTTTACACCTCTTCATTAGTTCTTAGAGTATTCTGTAAATGTGGAAGTTTATTTTCACGCTAAACTTGCAAATATATTCCTTGTATGTAGGTGTATGTAAGGAAGTTCAAAATTGCGAAAATAAAAACAAGCAAACTTGTTCAAAATGGGCAAAGCGCAAAAATTTACACTTTTGCAGTACACCTCAGCTTCTCACTAGGATACTATAAAACAGAAATGTTTGTGAGTTTAACATTTTACGAATCAGCAAATACTGGCCCAATTCACAGCATAATAATTTCGTGAATGTTAATTTTGGAGTTACATTGTTTAACTTTGCAATGTTCTGGCTGCTACGAGGTAAATTGGACATATTATTCGCGTCAACCATTTCCTGTGTGGCTTATGCACTAGGACTTGCAATGGTAAGGGTGGCGAGTTCAAAACACACAGCCATAATATTTCCCTTTAATCTTTATCGGGGATACAATAAACTCTAACAATATTTCTGATTGGTGCAACAAAGGATGTATCCATCTTTTTGACCAATCAGCTGGTAGTTCTCAGGAGCAAATAAAGATCAGGGTAAAGAGTTATGATTGACATGATCTGAGAAAATTCTATGTGTCCTTCTGTTCCGTACTTTTTCTGTATATAATAATAATTCTCTCATCAATACTTTTTTTCCTCCTTTTTCTTTTTCCATCCTACTACCAAGGCTCAAGATATCAGTTTAACGGGAGCTACTTTTTTTCAAAATTAGCGCCCGGTTCATGGGATTTATTAAGAACCGGGAGCTAACTTTTTATTAATTCCAGCGTGGCAGCATTGTAAACTCGAAATTTGATGTCTTAGGCAAGCTTCCCGATAGTCAACGGGCGCTGGTTTGGACAAGATATCAGCGCTCAATTATTTATTTTTCAGCATTACCGGGCACTATAGCAGAAGGACCGAGGGATAAAAATCGCCCAGCGCCCGCTTATCTTGAGCCATGCCTTTCAGTAAAGATGATCTGAGAAAATTCTGTGTGTCCGTCTGTCCTGTACATTTTCAGTATAATTATAATAATTTGCTCATCGATCAATACTTATTTTCCTCTTTTCTTATCTATCCTACTACAGCTTTCAGTAAAGACAGCACAATAGAGGAGGAAGATGCAGGGCAACCTCTCTGTAATACTCATGTGAGTACATATTTTTAAATAATTAAGAATGTTGGCGATCCCAACTAATTCAAATTTAAGCCCTTGATTTTTAAAACCTCCGTGTAATACTCACTCGAGTACATTATTTTAAAATAATTAAGCCTGTTGGAGATCCCAACTAATTCAAATGTTTCAAGATTTTGTTTAACATCTTGAAAATTATGTTGAATTCTTCATCGTGACACGCATGTTTTGACCTTTGGGAAGAGGGGGGGGGGGGGTTGACTTCTTTTTGTTGAAAAACAGACAAGACAAGACTAGACAAACAAAATAAGACAAGATGACAAGACAAGTTAAGTTGAGGTAAGCAAGGCAAGATGACAAGGTAAGTCAAAGTCAAGTATAAAGACAGGACAGGACAAGATAAGATAAGACAATATTATTTGTCATTTGATGAAAAGTGGTGCTGAATATTTGTGCACATGAGGTATCTCACTGAGTGAAGCGATGTTGGTGTTGTATACAGGGTGTATCAGAATGAACTGTACCGTGTTTCTAAAATACATAAAAAATAAAAAATTATTATTGTTTTAAATTTAAACACCTGCAATATAAAGGTGAGCATGTTTTCTATACTATATGTTAATTTCATTGAGATATCTCTTTTTTTTCCTCGTGTGGCAAGACATAATCGAAAATCGATGAAAAACGTGTTTTCAATTTCAATCAATCCTCTCTATCACTACTCCCACCATTTCAAACAATGTAGCCCAAACCGCAAGCAATATTCAAAACTCCCGCCAAAGAAAGGAAAGTTAAAACCACTCAAGCAGAACAAATCCCGGTTTATTTGCGGATTAAAAATCAAGATTTATCTCCAAATTCACCCACAAATGTATGCAAATAATAAATAGTTACAAGTACCACTCAAGCAGAACAAATCCCGGTTTATTTGCGGATTAAAAATCAAAATTTATCTCCAAATTTCACCCACAAATGTATGCAAATAATCAATAGTTACAAGTGATGTGAAAAGTTGAGATATGGTGACCAAAAATAAACCCTGTCCTATGAACCTATGGATATCTCAGGTAGGGTTAGCAATTTCACAGATTTTTCAATTGATAATTTTGACCAAAATTGAAACTGTACCGAGGCAATATGATTTATTACGGTATGAATTCGATTGATATACTGTTTCCCATCTTGCGCAAACGCCCAGCTTTCATAAGAATTTTAAATTTAGAAAATCTGACATTCCTGATGGAAAATACAGACTTTCTGGTAAAGATGGTAGATGTACAATGGTGGGTGGTATGTTCATTTGCTAATTCCTATTTGTCGGCCACATCACAAGCCCTTTTTAAGGAAAATCGATTGAGCAATTATCTAGATCAAAGCCAAAATTTGAGTTGTGCGTCAAACAGATCTGTATGTGATGTGTTTTTACAGTGTATCGAATAGAACAGTATGCTATGCTATCCTATGCACTATATAATCCTATGTGCATTTTGAAACACGTCGTCAATGTTCAAAACCTTGTATGCTTTTCCGGTCCTTCAGCATGTATAAAGTAAAACTGCCCAACAAACGAACTCATAGGAAGTGTTGCTTTATACATGTTCAAGGGCAAGAGCACTTATGAGGTTTTAATGGATGTGTTTTTGGTCCTTGAACATGTTTAGAGTTGACTGCCCAAAGGTTATACATAGGAAGTATTACTTTATACATGCTGAAGGGCAAGTGGAGATACAAAGTTTGGACAGAACACTAGTAGCTTTAATAACTTAGGGTTTTCAATTGGGGGTGGGGGGTGGAGGGTGGGGTAAGGGGAACAGGTCTGTGATTAGGGGGGGGGGGGAATAACCAGCCATTTTGGTAAATATACATGGATTTTGTTTCATTTGGGGGGCATCAGGAGGGCAACCCTTCTGGAAATGCCTATCCCCTCTAGTTATGCCCTATGCTGGTTCCCTGCATCAATGGGCTCCACACAACTTATCCATAGATGTAGGTACACATCAAGTATGCCACCACAGTGATTTGCTGGCATAAAAGTCATGCATATTCATGAATGACGAAAAATAGATCCACAAATATATTCGATCAAGCCAGCTTCACGCTTAGAATGATTACAAATTTGATAATTGGCACAAACTACACGTGTATCTGTGCTCACCACAGCGCCGGACTTAACACCTTTTTTTGGTAGAAATTTAAAGCAGAAATGTACCTCAATCATAGCAAAAATAAGTTTAAAGTCGAAAATGTTTGCGTGCTGTGCGCGCATTCCTTGTATCGGAACAAACTTGTGATTGCGTGTTAAAATTCCTGGTTAAAATGGGGTAGAATTTCAGCGCTAATCTGCAAATCGATTTGCGTGAAGATTTGCGTAAAATCACTGCAGCGCGAATCTAGGTGGATTCGCGTAAAAACAAAACTTTCATTTTCTTAAACTTTTTTTAAATTTTTTAAAAGTCCAAAACAGGACCTTAGATGACTCATATTTGACCCTTTGTCAACAAACATGCCGAATATAGAAGTTGTGCAAGCTTATGGCCTTTATCTTGATATTATTTTCATTAATTTCGCAATAATCCATGGATTCTCAAAATTTGCGAGAACCCGTTTGGAAATTCACCAAAACACTCCAATTACTTGACCTAAAGATTACAGTCCAGATTAATATGAACCAAGTCAACTTCCTTGATATCAACCTCAACCAGGGCTTTGGCATCCACAAACCGTACAGGAAACCAAATGATGAACCCCTGTACATCAACGCGGAATCCAACCACCCACAAACAATCGTTAAACGGAAACCAGATATAATAGAAAAGAGAATTTATCCACACTTTCCTCTAACAAAACTGTATTCGACCAAACGACCAAACTGCTTCTGCATACACTGACGCACCAGAAAACCTTGCACCAGAAAAATAACCTGGTTCAACCCACCTTTCAACAAAAATGTAAAGACCAACATCGGAAAGACAAACACTTTCCAAAGGAACACGACCTATACAGAATCTTCAACAGGATTATTTTTGCACCGGGACAGAATATTTCTCGCCAATTTGAAACTGATTAAAATATAGCACCTTTATGAGTTACCCACCACCTTCCCCCTCTCCCCTCCTCCCCTTCCCGGGTTGAAATCCAAAGTTGGCTCAATAAGAGAGATTCTTGACAAGCCAGGACCCAGCAAAGTGTATGCTAAATAAATCATCTGATACATTGATACTCTCTGTAAGACTACTATACAGATGGCCGACTTTAACTGAGAGCACAGATGAATTAAACATTTTCTTAAATTAGAGTAAGTGGACTTGCGTAATGTTTAAATTACAGTTTGTGTTTTAGTTGAGCCACTTACAATTAGCGAATGAAAGAGTTTAGAACATTTACACTTGGAACAGCCAACAAGGCCTGGGGGTCTAGCCTCGAGGGAAATTTGGAGGTTTAAGAGTAAAATGTTACGATTACTGTATAGATCTTCTCAAGGGAATTTACCCATCAATAGGTATATAAATATATAAATATCAACATACATTAAAATGTGTATGTGTTGTTTCGAGAGAAATTAGACAAAACAATGCACGTGCGCATAATGTTGATGTGTGAATAATGGCACGACTCCGCAGGGGGAGTGCTATTGTGAGCACATCAACATTTGTGCATATAATATATATATATATATATAAGGCTCTGTGCTTTAGTGTAGTCACTTACAATGATGGTATGTTAGTTAATAAAAAGTATGGTGTCATTAACCCTAACTCGACTACACCACACAGCAACTGTGCGGAAAAAAATGTTTTTATAACCCGGCGTGCAGGTTTTTGGGCTACAAAACGAACCCAGGCTTATATAACGAGGTGAATATACTCGCCGAGTGTCGACTGACAGACGTGGTGTAGTGGCTAGGATCTGGGCCCTGGTACTGGAGGTCCGTGGTACAAATCCCGGGGACGGGGGGGGGGGGGGGGGGTCAGGTGACCTTTTTGGTGAATTTTGGGGGTCGGAAAATAAATCTGTTGCCATGTGGTGATCTCGAGTTAGGGTTATACAGCAATTTTTTTTTTTTTTTTCATTCCAAAATTTTGTATTCAAACTCCAATCACTGAAAAACTTTTAAAAATATTACTGGACTGGAGTTAATTTACCAACTCCAACTGAATGGGTTGAAATTAATGAGTTTTTAACATGATACTTGATATTTTGAATATTTTGATAGAAATCCATGGTTACATGTTTAACCAATTCAAATTACAGATATAGGAAAATCGTATACGCCATCGCCTGAATAACCAAGTAATATAATATACAACCGGCCTAAACCGATTCACTTAAAAGCAGGCATAAACGACCACTTAGTAATAGAAAACCTGTGCCGGATATGTTGATTTAATTTACGATATGGCAGATGAAATATATGTTTAGGTAAGGCCTTTGAAAAATCCTTGTACACGGGCCTGGCTGACCCATTATTTTCATGTGGACTTCTTTCAAAAGGTTTAAAACTTTTTTAGAGATTTACAAAGATTTTGAGAGAAAAAAATGAAAATTTAGATATTGCTAAAAATAAAATTAAAAAAAAGTAAAAGTTTGGAAAATTGTTGACAATTTTGAAAAAAAACACCAAAAAACAAACAAACACCCCTAAACAATAACAACAACAGACTGACCGACTGACCGACCCACACCGATAAGTCCGTCTGCTTGCAGAATATTATTTTCTTGCGCCTTAAGTTGCACAGTTTTTTTTAATTTAAGAAGAATTAAGAAGATTTCAGTAGTAACTTAAGATAGCCTCCGACTTCTGAGAAGGAACTAAGAAGAATATTCTTCTTTAAAAAGAAGAAGAATATAGTTGTTTTATGAAATAGAAAACAAGAATCATATTAACTTTTAAGAAGAATATTCAGGATTTAATAAGATTTAAATCTTCTTAAAGATCTTAAAGTTTTATGCAATAGGGCCCATGAGACATTTAATTCTACCGTTTTGCCGTCAAATTGATGCAAATTGATGCGTGCCTGGGACCCTAAAGTACACTTTATCTTTCAATATTCTGTAGTACTTAGTAATCGAATACCGTAATGAGATATGGATTAATTTTTCTAACATGTTGAAGTTATAGTTTGATCAGCTCCAAATTGGTGAAGCCTCCTTACAGTAGCGAATGTATACAGAAGGACACAGGCCAGCGTGAAGGCACCAAGCGTACTGTGAATCATATGCATGCCGCGTCCGTGTGGCCAAAGTCGCGGGCTTGTGACCATAATTACGCTTGGATTGGCTTCGCGTGTGGAGGGATACAAAATGAATATTTCTAAATTACTATAGTAATCAGAGACCTTAGAAAACATTGTCCTAATGTATAATATGTCCAGTCAGGCCCGTAACCAGGGGGGAGGGGCAGAAGCCTCCCCCACCCCAAATCTGAAAAAAAATCCTTGTTTTGTACCAATGTAACTTTTTTCATCTAAAATCTATCTATCAACACGACGAAAACGTAGAGTCACTTGAAAATATGACATCCAACAAAGTTCGTAAAAAATCGCCAACGCGAAATAGTTACTCATGCATCAATATACTGTCTCAGAAACTGTCTTGACAAAGTTCCATTTTTGCATCATAAACTGTCTCAATCAATCCATTGCTGTCAATATATTCTTTCTTATTCGGTGAAGTCCATTGTGTAAAGCATTTTTTTTCGCGCCGTTTTGGACTAAAATATGTCCTAACCCCGCCCCCCCCCCCCCCCCCCCCCCCCCCGCTCTCTCAAAAATGTTGTGAGATGACTAACCTTTTACGATTTTTTGATCCTGCTTACGGGCCTATGGCCAGTAAAATAGGTTTTCATATAGAAAAAGTGCTCTTAACACTTTCCATGCGGCAGGCAGCTGCAGACGACATTCCAAAATGTCACAAAACGTTTCAAAAATGTCAAAATTATTGAATTCCATTACCATATTTGGAATCAGTATGAGAAATGCATTACAATAAGTACAAACATGCCTAGTATTGGTACAGCACTTGAGATAGACCTTGAAAGTTGGGAAAGGTTTCTGACAAATCTGTTTTGTATGGTAAATTCAATAGCCGCGTAGCAAGTGTTAACATCCTAGGCATGTACAAAGTCTTTGACAGAATTTACAGAATAAAGTTCATTACTGGGCTAATCATAAACACCACAAATTCAATATTTCGTAAAATTTGTGATGCGATCTGTGAAAACCCGTCGGACATTTCACCTTCAAAAACTTACTTAAGTCACTTTTATAATTAACCGTATAATGTTATTCTATTGAAATATGTATCTTTTTGGCCTGTTTTAATGATTTCTTGTTGTGTAGCTTTTTATGACATCACAATCAAGCATTTTTTTTCGCGCCGTTTTGGACTAAAATATGTCCTAACCCCGCCCCCCCCCCCCCCCCCCCCCCCCCCCCGCTCTCTCAAAAATGTTGTGAGATGACTAACCTTTTACGATTTTTTGATCCTGCTTACGGGCCTATGGCCAGTAAAATAGGTTTTCATATAGAAAAAGTGCTCTTAACACTTTCCATGCGGCAGGCAGCTGCAGACGACATTCCAAAATGTCACAAAACGTTTCAAAAATGTCAAAATTATTGAATTCCATTACCATATTTGGAATCAGTATGAGAAATGCATTACAATAAGTACAAACATGCCTAGTATTGGTATAGCACTTGAGATAGACCTTGAAAGTTGGGAAAGGTTTCTGACAAATCTGTTTTGTATGGTAAATTCAATAGCCGCGTAGCAAGTGTTAACATCCTAGGCATGTACAAAGTCTTTGACAGAATTTACAGAATAAAGTTCATTACTGGGCTAATCATAAACACCACAAATTCAATATTTCGTAAAATTTGTGATGCGATCTGTGAAAACCCGTCGGACATTTCACCTTCAAAAACTTACTTAAGTCACTTTTATAATTAACCGTATAATGTTATTCTATTGAAATATGTATCTTTTTGGCCTGTTTTAATGATTTCTTGTTGTGTAGCTTTTTATGACATCACAATCATCATTCACTCATAACTTTTTTTGTAGTGATCATAGAAAAATGATCGAAACAGTTCTGTAATCAGCACAGTTTCAGCTTTCTTATGATATAAATATCTCCAATATGAAAAATCCCACCATGTGGCGGGTTTTCACAGATCGCATCACATTTATATAACTTCGATAAGGATATTAGATATTGTTTTCGCCTGCTCTGCAGCTGAAGGATTATGATGATTATGATGATGATGATTATAGACGGTGAATGTATCTTTTCTTATCAGTTTATCATTGTCATCAATAATTAAACAAAGCACTAGAATATCATCAACCAACTTAAAGTGATCCGCTTAAAAGCAGACATGAAATACCACTTAGTAACATTAAACCGTCTCATACGTACATTGATCTAATTTTGTGATGGCCAATGGTGGTCATATGGCCAATGAAATATATTTATTTTTAGATTGTGTAGTACTAGAACCTTCTAATCGAAATCCTTAGTAATAGAAAACCTTAAAAACATGTGACTGTTTGATCTAATGTATGATATGGCTAACGAAATATGTTTTGTTTTAGAAATAGTGTACTTAATGCTTTCCCTGGGCTATTGATTTTACAATATACAAAACAGATTTTCGGAAACCTTTCCCAACTGTCAAGGTCTGTCTCGAGGATTACTGAACCCAAACTAGACATGTTTGTACTTATTTCAATGCATTTCTCATGGTGATTGCAAATGTGGTAATGACATTCAACAATTTTGACATTTTTGAAACATTCTGTGACATTTTGGGATGTTGTCTGCAGACGCCTGCCGTGTGGAAAGTGTTAATGTCCCAGATATGCATGCCGCCTTCAATAGGGTTATCATGGGACATTCTACCATTATGATAAATGCATACCTGAGACCAAAAGTGCTCTTAATCCTATGTTTTATGTTGTGTAGCACTTAGTTGAAAATCATAACCTGCGTATGTATGATATGTGACCCACCACATCGAAAACGACCAGTTGTCGGCAAGGCTCATCTGCCGATATAATAACAAAAGAATTTGAGAAAAAATAAAGAAAATTAAAATAATTTGCAACCTTGCATAGAACCTGTGTTACATGGTCAATTTTGACAAATTAGGTGTCATTTTGAAGCTAACACATAGTTCTTTCACATGAATTTCAAATCTCAATTTTCAAATGTGGAGATAACTGGTCTGTTTCGATATGATGGATCACATATGGACAATGAACGTTTTGATATGTGTAGCAGTTAGTAATCAGAAACCTTCTACGGTTCATTGGATCAATGCACTTTAAAAAGTTTGGTAGTGTAATACTAAGTAATCAAAAACTATGTTTTGTTTTACAAATATTGTTCTTTTAAAAACATTGTTTGTAAAACGAAACATAAGGGTTTTGATTTTGATTTTTCCCCCTTCAAGCAAGAGGGTTTTATAACAATCTTCACTTCTCCTTATACAGCATATGCATTCACACAATTTTGTACACTCTTTACCTACATGTATACCTTGAAGCCATTTCTGGTTAAAATTTCAAACTAAATGCAGGCTATGATTATTTTTTTCAATCCCAGGAAACTGTTCTGACTTTCAAAGTTGTTACCATGGCAACAAGTAGGTAAACATTACAAAACCTTTCATTGCATAAAATTGCAAGTCACCAAACATTAGCTCATGCATTATACACACAGTCACATTTATCATTTCAAAAAATTTCAAAACCACACAAATAAAGCAGTATACTGTTACAAATGAAACAGTGGTTACCATGGAAAGAAGGTAAACATTGGAAAACCTTTCATTTCATTACTTCCATGTCATGTAACAAAAGTTCATATGACAGCTTGTTTATGGCCGTGTGTCTTGAACTCGCCACCCTTACCGTTGCATGTCCAGATTTTTACATTTTACAACATCTGAGATTCGAATTAGCATATCGCAATAACTATTTGTTCTACCCCATAAAAAGTATATATTTTCTGAACGGTAATCTCACAAGGAATCCAAATAGGCTATTAGAATTTAAATAAGACCTAATGGTAACATGTTGTGATTAAGAATGTTCAAAAAATATCGATTTTTTCATATTTTGATTTAAGCTCAATAATAATTTTATACCTATCCCAATCATAATTTTACTGTGCATATTTAAGTTTCTCATGCAATTACCCACCAGAACATAATAGTTGTTAATGGTAAACATGTTGAAATATACTATATCGAGAAGTAAATGAGCACAAACGTTTAAATTTCATATTTATTAGAGTTTACAAGTATATTTTTTTTGGTATGCACCCTATCCTGATTTAAACGGCATTTTTGGATTCCCCTATTTGAGAGCTTTCCAAAAATGTATAATTTTGCTATCATCGGTTAAATATTTCTTTTGTTATAGTCATGTATGTAAAACCGATGAATTAGGGCAAGTTCACTGTGTAGCGAATAGGGAAAAAGCCAAGGACAACGCAATCGATTCATGATTACAATTGTTGCACAATAGTTGTAACATTTGTTGAAACAGAATCTTATAGAATATAAAATAATCTATAAAATGAGAGCAAAATCATATTTGTACCATACAGGGATGAGGAGTTATAGTAAATTGAACATAGAATTGGAAACATTTTCTATATTCCCCATAGAGATTGCACACAGCGCCGCCGCCACCGCCGCCACCGCCACCACCCCTGACTTTCACAACATAATCAATCATATCTCAGCCAAACATTTATAGAAATACCTGATTTATTAACACAATGTAGCTAGATAAATAGGCTTTCACATGACACCTCAACCATAGCTCTACCACATTTAGTTGTTGAGTTAATAGAGAGAGATGGATGATTTGTCACCAAAAATGCAACGCCACCACCCTTTTTGGGTGGTGAGTTCAAAACACATGGCCATATATCATTACAAAATATTCATAACCACAGAGAAATTGCAAGTCTAAGTAGGAAGGATGCAAGTGGGTCAGCATGGGTCCATAATCCCTGAACAATAGTTAATATTGACTAAATGTATTTCGGTCGCTTGAAATTCTCAACAAAGACTTTGTATACATTAGTGCTCGTTCTTTTAGTGCCCATAAACACAGGCTATGTGGTCTAGTGCAGGGTTCACGCTACACTGCGTTATGGCGTTTAATATAGATATGCCATTTTTTTTATTTGGACGCCATAAATTAAAATGTCCCATGTTAGGCCAAGTAAAACAAAACAACAGTTGATCGTCCGGACTTTTCAAAAAAAGGATGCGGGAGGGGCTTGTTATTTATTATTTACTTTTTTTTTTACAAGATGGCCGCCGGGTTTTGAAGTAAAGATTTTACAGTCTGAGCCTCTTTACATTGTATATGCATTTATTTAATGTATTTATTTATTTATTTAATCTTTCTTTATTGAGGGTAAACAGCTTCAGTGTCAAGCACTGCTTTCCAAGCAGGCCCTCATTTCACAGAGAAAAATACATAATTATTTACAATATATATACATGGAATATAACAACTATTTACATAAATATATACAGAACCATCAGATAAATTCAGCAAGGAAATGCAGAATTGTAATATACTTTAGAACACAAAATTTAAATTCCATGGATCTTTGTTTTAAATTGTTGCACTGACATATTTTCAAGTTCGGTTCTGATTGTTGATGGCAAGTTGTTCCAGGCATATGCTGCCCTAACATGAAACGTTCGCATACCTGAGTTCGACTTAAATTTCGGTACAACCAAAGTATTACTTGTGTGATTTCTTGTTACATGACAATGGTTATTATGAACAAATTCAAACTGCATCGATAAGTATGATGGACTTATATTTCTTAAACATTTATACACAATTAGTAAAAGGTGATTATGCCATCTTTTATCAAGTTTAACCCATTGAAGTGCATCCATTAAATCATTTGTTGGTGTTCTTATATCAGCTGAAAGTATTATCCTGGCTAAATTATTATGAAGAACCTGTAATTTTCTATGACATTCGGCAGAAAAGTTTGACCAAACTGTGCTTCCATAATCAAAGTGAGGAATAACAAGAGCATTTGATAACATTACAATAGTTTGATTTGGAAGAAAATGTTTCATACGTTTGATAATACCTGTTCTTTTAGAGACATTCTTACACATATAATCAACATGAGCTGACCAAGACAAATTGCTATCTAATTTTACGCCCAAGTATTTAAATTCATCTACCTTTTCAATGATGTTATTATTGTAGGTTAATTGTACATCTTGAAACCTCTCACGCATCTGATTACTACCAAATATCATGAATTTAGTCTTATCAACATTCAGGGTAAGCTTGTTTGCTTTGAACCAATTAGCTACTGTGCTTAAACATGATTCTAATTGATTTTGGAGATCAACAATATTTTTAGCTTTACACATTAATGAAGTATCATCAGCATACATTACTGTCTTACATTTATCTACAGCATTTGGTAAACAATTTACAAACATGATGAAAAGTAAAGGTCCTAATATAGAACCTTGAGGAATTCCTATGTTGATAGGTTGAAAATCAGACAAGGTTGAATTTACATTGACAGTCTGGAACCTGTTGCTTAGATATGACTTAAACCATAAAAGTTCGCTACTATCAATACCATAATTTTTAAGTTTCCTAAGAAGAATGTCATGGTTTACAGTGTCAAAGGCTTTTTTTAAGTCAATAAATATAACACCAGTAACATACCCATTATCCATATTTTTCAAAATATAATCTTGAACATCAAGTAAAGTTGTTGAAGTGGAATGGTTGGGTCGAAAACCAGATTGAGCATTAGATAATAAGCCTGCGTTAGTTAAATAGACATATAGTTGATCATGGACAGCCCTTTCAATAATTTTAGAGATAATTGGCAACACTGAGATGGGTCTATAATTACCTACATCTGTTTTATCACCAGATTTAAATATTGGTGTTACCTTAGCTTTCTTCCATTCATCAGGGAAAGTAGATTCATTCAGGGACAGGTTGCAGATATGAGAAAGGCAATTTGAAATGATGGGTCCAGCCAATTTCAACAACCTGACATTGAATTGATCTAATCCTGGTGATTTACTATTATTCATATTACATATTTGTTTTAAAACAAACTCAGCTGATATTGTACTAAAATTAAACTTATTTTCCATAATACAGTTGTGACTAGAGCATACACTATTACAAGGACATTCAACATGATTATGTTCATTAAATTTACTACCAAGTTTATTACCAATAGATGTAAAGTACTTATTAAATTCATCTGCCATAACTTTACTATTTTCTGAACATTTGCCATCTTTGTTGGAAATTGATGTTGGTACACTTACAGTTTTGCTAGGTACAATTTTCTTAAGTGTTTTCCAAAGATTTTTACTATCATGCATATTATTAACTACAGCTTCATTACAATAGTTCTTTTTCAGGTAAAACCTCATATTGTTTACTTTATTTCTGAGTGATTTAGCTTTATTCCAATCTTCTTGATTATTTGTCTTATGTGCCTTAGCAAAATAATAGTCCCTATCTTTACTTAGTCTTATGAAGTCCCCATTCATCCATTCAGGTAGACAACCTTTAATTTTTTTCTCTTTAAAAGGTGCATGCTTATCACATGCTTCAGTGAATAGAATTTGCCATTGATGAAGTGCGTCATTAACATTATCAATAGAGCAAATTTTATCCCAATCAATATTATTTATAGTATCAATAAAGTCAAGCTCATTGAAGTTTTTAAAACATCTAGATTTTACAATCTTTGGAGGAAGTTTAAGTTGATTACATTTTCTTACAACATATGTTAATGAGTGGTCACTGAGTCCCAAACTGTGTACACCACTCGATATTACAATTTCAGGCTTAGATACAAAGATTAAATCTATTTTAGTTTTACTAGTGTCTGTTATCCTTGTATAATCTTTAATGATTTGTTTCATGTGCGAATTATTAGCCAAATGTGTTACTTTCCTTAAATTACATGTTTTTGCTTGATCTAAGTTGAAATCTCCTAAAATATACACATCTTCATACAAGTTATTACACTTTTGGAACATATCATCAAGTTTATCTAAGAAGTCTACAGTACAGTCTGGTGGACGATAAATACTACTAATAAGAATAGGCTTAGTTTTTGGCAAGTTAACTTCAATAAAAATAGCTTCCATGTCAGTTTCATATAAATCAACATTCTGCTTTGAAGGAATATTATCTTTAACATAACATAAAACACCACCACGAATTTTGCCATTTTGTCTATCAAGTCTGTAAACACTATAGCCATCAATATTCAATTCTGAGTCACCAACATCACTTTTTAACCAGGTTTCATTAATACACAATACATCAATACAATTGTCATTCAAAAGAAGATTAACTTGATCAATTTTGTAAATTAGGCCCTGGATATTTAAATGAGCTATTTTTAATCCCTTTTGAATCTTACATTGGAAGTCAATAAAGTCCTCACTAAAAGGAAGTTCAAAATTAGCAACCTTATGGAAACAACTATTGCAATACCAAATGTTACATTTGTCTACATCTGAAATATCACTACATTTTACATGATAATCAAGAGTACAATGATTACAAGTTACATACAAATCTTTTTTTACTATTTTTCTTACACATTTAGCACAAAAGTTGCTGCAAGTTAACTTGCTACATGTTTTTACATTTTTTATATTCGGTGAATTTAGAGTTCTTTTATGAGTTCTATTTGAACATTCACCACCATATACCTTCTTTATCTCTTCCTCCATTGAGATGTTATCACATGAAAATCCTGTTTAAAGACATACTGAATACAAGTTAAAAAGTTCTGAGCAAGAAGTGATGTCCCTGTCTTAAACAAATGAAGACCATCCTGTGCAAGATGAGACTTCTCAATATTGTCATTATTCACATAAAACAAGTCTTTTGCGATGCATAAGTCACGGAGTCGCATATTAAATTCCTTAATCCAATGACAGTGTCCTTTGTGCCTTTGCGTGGTAAGTGCAGATGCAGCTATCTTTATAGATGGATCCTTTTCTGAGATGACAGACACTAAGTAGTTATATAAATAAAGAGTTTCATTAACAAAGCACTTTGGTACATCATTTGTGGCACAGTGAATGATGACCATACTGGGCTGTTCTTCATCAATCATAATTGGAGCAAGTTTTGTCCATAAACTGAGTCTAGATCCAGGGATGCAGCGATTTAAAATAATACAGCGAGATGTCATCTTGCGACCAACAAGAAATTTTGGAATAGAGTCCCCGATTATTAAAATTCTCTTCTTCTGGGTATGAGATGAACGTGCATCATGCTGTTGAGTTGGATTTTCTGTGCGTGTGCGTGTAGGCTGTTGAGATGAAAAAGGAGATGTTGGCTTTGGCTTAGGTTCTGCTGGTGCTGACAGAGATGAAGTGCACTTTGCTTTAAATGTCCTGGGTTTTGGCACTGGTCGGCAACTTGATGTTGTTGCAGTTTGGATGTCATCGTCAGGCAAGTTACAGTCCTCAATGTCAAGTACGCTGAACCGATTACTTGTAGGGATAGATGCTCTTGGAGGGAGAAGTGAGGCTCTGGGTGCTGGTTTAGGAGCTGGTTTGTAAGCAATAGGCTTTTCACTGGGAGAAGTTACATGCTGGTGGGTTGCAGTTTGTGTTTCTACACAGATGTATAAAGGAGTATCCTCTGTTTGAGTAGCAATAGCAGTAGTAGTACTAGTAGGACTATCTGTTTGAGTTTCAATGTCTCTGGTACATGGAGAAGGGAAAATAAAACTTTCTGGCACATTGAGATCAAAACATGGCATAGTTGATGAGTGACGTTGAACTTGTGGGGTAGATGTTGTCGGCTGTGTACAAATTGATGAGTTGTAGCTATCTTCTGTGGAAAGTTTCAGCTGGATTTCAGAAAGAACATTGTCTATCCAGTATTCATGAAGGAGTCCTTGAACAGATATGTTGCAAGTGCTGGAATAGCAAGTGATAGTAATGGCAGAAAATGTGTCACCATTTTGCATGTTACATCTGTATATGTGTCCTTTGCTACCTCGATTGTCAGGATTGCCATATCTGGAACAAAGTTCATATATGATTTGATCATAGTTGTCTGGATTAATTGCAACTGTTGTAGATTTTTGCTTTGGCATGATTTTCCACATAGCATTTTCATAAATTGAAGCATTGGTAAAGCCACTGAAAGTTTGGTGCAGAGAGTTGAATAGAAAGTTCACAGCCATTGTTGTATACACAGGAAGTGAAGCTCGTTGAGGAGTGATCAATAATCAATAATCAATAGATGCAGTAACCAATACAGTAGTAACCAATACAGTAGTATACACTCAATAATGTCCAAGAAGTCACAATTTTTGAAACAAATTTCAGCAAAATACACAAAGTCTGATGAAAAGTTGATAAAATAAATTACATATTCAGCATCCTGGTGTGACAAGCTTCACACTGTTATAAAATTCAGCATAAAAATCAGTCATTTAACAGCTCAAAGTTGAGTGAATTCGGAGAGCAAAGAAGAGCACAACTGCATAGAATAGACGCACATCTGCTATATACAGATACAGTTTTAATAAAGTTTTACTGGAGCAACTTAAACATTTAATAGTTTTACATGCAATTTTTCGAAAAGTTTTACTATAAAAAAGAAAGAAAAGTAAATAGTAAAAAAATCAATGCGGCACGAAAAAAGGATGCGGGCGGGGACGATCAACTGTTGTTTTGTTTTACTTGGCCTTATTGCGTTTTGCTTGGACGCCCTAGCTTGAGGCTATTCAACTTACTATAAATACGATCACGAATTCATGATGCATCGCAGTTACAAAGATCTGAAATTCCATCAAAATTAGCTAAGCTTAATCATCGCAAATGTCCCCAACATGCCCAAATACTTCTCATTTGTGCAGTGTTTTAGTATACAATGTTTTTTCATTCACAAAAACAAGGGAATTCCCCAATGACGTCATGGGTGGGGTCACATGGTCCATGGAGGGAGGGGTTGGGGAAATTTTTCCAAAAACTTAAAATGTTTCTAATCAACTAAACTTTTAGGGTGTATCAATTTTGTGGTTACAAACTTAAGGGTAAGGGATATAATTTGGATTTAAAGTTTCTTTTTTCAAATGAAAGCCTATGTTAAAGGAAATGTGTAATTGCTTATAACTCCTGAAGTATCTACATTTTCTCCTGGTCATAAAAGTTAGGGTTATCGTAAAAAGATAATCAAAATCTGTATTCTTTCATGTCATAAAAA
This sequence comes from Ophiura sarsii, assembly GCA_035610835.1. Taxonomy (NCBI): domain Eukaryota; kingdom Metazoa; phylum Echinodermata; class Ophiuroidea; order Amphilepidida; family Ophiuridae; genus Ophiura; species Ophiura sarsii. The sequence goes on along the minus strand of CM069459.1, from coordinate 24,674,088 downwards.
ATCATCCTAATTAACAACTAACAAAATTAGGGAATTTATCATTTTTATCATTTTTTTCCATGGACTCCCAAAAATTCTGTTTGGACTTCATAATTCTGAAAATTGCCAGGATATGGGGTCCAACTGGACCTCATAATTTTGAAGCTACTGTGAACCCTGGTCTAGTGGGTAATCTATCCTTCGTATATTAAGATTGATTTATTTTAGAATTTTTTTATATTTCAACACTATTTTTACTTATCTTCCGGTTGATAAATGTGTGTAAAAGCCAACGAAACCCAGAAAACCAAACAACAAGCTCGGGTTTGTACTCCACGCACAAGAAAGAAAATGCAACTAGCATATCGTTTTTATTTAGTGTGATTCTCTCCATCGTTGTCTTTAATTCAGTATATAATATAATATGTGGATATTCCATACTTTCAAGCAGTTTCTGTTATAGAATCCAGGGTGAATATTTTTTCATGGATGTGTACTTCAAGAAAATATTCACCATTGGGTAGAAAATACAGCCAGTATGCATTTACCTTAGTATCTTCACACATGTTGACTGAAATAATAGGTATAAAATAGTTGATTTGGTAAAATAAAAAATAAAAAATCCGGCCGGCCGACCTTCCCGATTTTAGGCTTGTGAGGGCAACACAAACTCTTTTTTTTGGCCTTATACATGTACTTATTGTGTAGTGTCATATATATATATTTATCAAACCCGAATTTTGGAATACCTCAATGGTCAAAAATAGGAAATACTTAGGAAGTGTGTAACCATAATGACCTACAAATTGGGCCTTGGGAAGTAATTGACGCATATCATAAGAGATATTGTGACTTATGAAGAACGTTGCTTTGCGTGGGCCAAATATGTCCGTCCCGGAATACCGGTCGAGTGCTTGGAGCGCAGATGTCTTAAGTGCATTTTTGATGAATTTGAGATTTTGCATACTATGAAAACACTTTGACATTTTCGAGTTAGTGCACACATAAGCTAGAGTGCAAATGTATCTTATGGTGGTGAAAAGTGGATGGCAACTTAAAATTCCCTATTGCCCGACACAGAGTTTCTAGTTTTCAAACACGTTTATCTCAGAATGAACAAAATGCACTTAAGACATCTGCGCTCCAAGCACTCGAGTCATATTTTCTTAAGAAAGGTTTTACAAACTAATCAGATCAAATCAAAACGTCAAGCAACATCAAAGCAACATAATTGTGAAATGGGAAATATATTAATAAACAGCAGCACACTTATTAATCTGCCAATTTGCCCGGAATGAATCTGTAAAAAGCTGTAAAAATCCTATAAAATAGGTGCGTTTTCTTTTTGTTGCATAACATACATTTGCCCAATATCCATTACAAAACATCCATCGCATTTAACAACAACAGCAAATTTGATAGTTTAAGACAAATCAAATAAGTGACATCAGATCTTTCCGTTAATATTTAGTCATGGTTAAACGCCTTTTGTTTTTGTTGGGGTTAGGGACTGGCACTGCTGGTACTGGGATCGAACCCAGGTCGCCTGTGTGGCAGTCAATGTTTACCCAACTGAGCAAGTGAGGCAGCTTGCAAAATTTGCTGCACATATCGTCAGCCTGCTTCGATAATTGCCTAACTCATTTTTTCTAGTTCTTAGAAAACAACAAAAGTATGAAACCTGTTACCTGTGTACCTGTTACTCATTTTGCATTATTGATGGATGGCTATTTATTATGTGGAATGTGTCTTGTATTGTTGATGCCTCAATTGGCGTGCATGGATGCACTAATCCAAGTCATAGAAACAGATGAACACAGCCATACAATAATTTGATTAATTCCATGGATTGGTCAATGCAAATTCAATAATGCAAAATGAGTAACATGTTGGAGTGGTCTGTTGGCCCTTTTGCAACAAAGCTCTTCATTTATCAACACTTTTGATTGGTCAATGACTTAGGTATTATAACAGCATGTGCATAATGTAATGAAGTCATGATTTATGCAAAAAACTCAATTTTGCTGAAAAGTGAGTTAGGCAATTATCGAAGCAGGCTGACGATATATGATAGCCCGCCTGGGCGCGCTGGGCCACTAGGGAACCACACGCTACCAGCCCCTACAATGTTAGAAACACTTTGTAGGTGTAATGTAAAGTGTTCCCTCTTCCCCCCTGATCAATGTTGAATCCCACAATTTGCCCACCATCAGCACAGGGCCTCGCAACATTGATCGGTGGGGAAGGGGAGGGATATGAGTAAGGGGATACTTCGGCTACCAGAAACAAATTTCGATTTTCAAGTGACTCAAATAGCGTGCCTGTTATGGTCCAATTATGCGGCAATTATGGTCAGTGTTCGAACACCTTTTTTCTACGATTGTAGTAGCCTAGCATTGGCTTACGAGGGTTTTGATATATTCCAAATTTTGACTGGGAGTAAAATTGCTCAAGTGGTTCCACAGATAGAAGCAAACATTCACTTCATATTTATTCATAGAACAAACAGTGTACAAACTTCATGTGTGTTTATACACATTTAAAAAATAGGTAGTTAAGAATGACCCCTTTTCAGAGTCAACTATGCACTGACTGAAAATGGGTTCAATATGACACTTTCCCAGTGATTTCTTACTTTTGTGTGTGTCAAATGACGATGAAAATAACAGAAAAAGAGTAAAAATGACTAGAAAAAGAGTTATATTTAACCCTTTCTTCAGTCGGTGCATAGTTGACTAGTTTAACTTTGTTTAAGTGTTTAGGTCTATCACATTCAAGGATAATTCTCTTTTTACTTGTAGCATCTCACGGGGTAATAATGAACAAAATATGGGCTTTTCTTCTGACATTAAAATCTTAATTTTGATAGAGAGGCGGGGGAGTGAACTTGATTGTGTCACACTTTGATGATGTATTATTCTCATAAAGTACCACCTGTGTACCGTAGGATCTTTATTTCAAGCTACATATCTGTAAACACCTTTTGTATTTAATAAGATCACTCTTTTCCCTAGAGAATCTGATTAGGAAATGTTCATTTCACAAACATGACGTAGGCGCTGTAATATTCTCTGAGCACCACTTGTTTACCACTAGACCTATATTTCAAGCCAGCTATCCGTAAACACTTTTGTATTTAATAAGACATCGCTCTTCCCCGGAGATTCCAGTAAGATTTTTTTATCATAATTAAAAGCTAAGCATGATGTACTTTATGATACTCATGCCATCCTGAATTTTTTTGTTTGTCTTTGCTCTGTTAAACACCAACACGTCCAGTCCAGTCATATAGTTGCCATGGAGACCCGGATGCAACGGAAAGGTCACAATATCTTAATTGCTCCTGGAACATTCATCAAGATGAAAATGTGTGACAGTAAAGCTATCATGAGACATTTCCATTGTTTTACTTAGTTTGCTTAGAAAATAGAAACAGCTTTATCTGTTTCAATTCTATTTCATAACTTGTAAAACACAGATATATTTTTTTGGGAAAATCATCCTAACATTTGATTTTTAATAATTCAATTTCCTTAAACGAATAAAAATAATTACAGGAATAGAAAGAAAAACAAAAAGAAAAAGATCCTCTAATCATCTGAAGATAGCATAATTTGTACATTGCTTGTTTGCTATCTACTGAAGATAGCAGCATTGGTACACTGCCTGTTTACTATCTACTGAGAGTAAAAATGACTAGAAAAAGAGTAATATTTAACCCTTTCTTCAGTCGGTGCATAGTTGACCCTGAAAAGGGGTCATTTTAACTTATTGTTTAAGAGTTTAGGTCTATCACATTCAAGGATAATTCTCTTTTTCACTTGTAGCATCTCACAGGGTATTCATGATGAGCTTTTCTTCTCATATTAAATCTTAATTTTGATGTAGAGGCGGGGGAGTGAACGTGATTGTGTCACACTTTAATGATGTATTATTCTCATAAAGTACCACCTGTGTACCGTAGGATCTTTATTTCAAGCTACATATCTGTAAACACCTTTTGTATTTAATAAGACAACTCTTTTCCCTAGAGAATCTGATTAGGAAATTTTCATTTCACAAATATGAATGACGTAGGCGCTGTAATATTCTCTGAGCACTACTTGTTTACCACTAGACCTATATTTCAAGCCAGCTATCCATAAACACTTTTGTATTTAACACTTTCCACGCGGCAGGCAGCTGCAGACGACATTCCAAAATGTCACAAAATGTTTCAAAAATGTCAAAATTACTGTATTTTCTTACCATATTTGGAATCATCATGAGAAATGCATTGAAATAAGTACAAACATGCCTAGTATTGGGTCAGTAACCCTTGAGATAGACTTTGAAATTTGGCAAAGGTTTCTGAAAAATCTGTTTTGTGTATGGTTAAAGTAATGGCCGCGTGGAAAGTGTTAAGCCAGCTATCCGTAAACACTTTTGTATTTAATAAGACATCTCTCATCCCCGGAGATTCCAGTAATAAAATGTTCATCATAATTAAAAGCTAAGCATGATGTACTTTATGATACTCGTGCCATCCTGAATTACCTTTTTTGTCTTTACTCTGTTAAACACCAACACGTCCAGTCCAGTCATATAGTTGCCATGGAGACCCGGATGCAACGGAAAGGTCACAATGTCTTAATTGCTCCTGGGACATTCATCAAGATGAAAATGTGTGACAGAAAAGCTATCATGAGACACTTCCATTGTTTTACTTAGTTTACTTAGAAAATAGAAACAGCTTTATCTGTTTCAATTCTAGTTCATAACTTGTAAAACACAGATATATTGTTTTTGGAAAATCATCCTAACATTTGATTTTTAATAATTAAAGTTCTTAAACAAATCAAAATATTCACAGAAATAGAAAGAAAAACAAAAGAAAAAGGTACTCTATAATTATCTGAAGATAGCATAATTGATACAATGCTTGTTTACTATCTACTAAAGATAGCAGCATTGGTACACTGTTTATTTGCTATCTACTGAAGATAGCAACATTTGTGCATTGGTTGTTTGCTATCTACTGAAGATAGCAACATTTGTACACTGTATGTTTGTACACTGCTTGTTTGCTATCTGCTGAAGATAGCAACATTGGTACAATAGTTGTATGCTATCTACTGAAGATAAGAACATTTGTACACTTCATGTTTGCTATCTTCTGAAGATAGCAGCATTTGTACACTGCTTGTTTGCCATCTACTGAAGATAGCAACATTTGTACACTGTTTGTTTGCTATCTACTGAAGATAGCATACTTGGTACATGGCTTGATTGTTATCTACTGAATATAGCATCATTGGTACACTGCTGTTTGCTATCTACTGAAGATAACAATATTTGTACACTGCTTGTTGGCCATCTACTGAAGATAACAATATTTGTACACTTTATGTTTGCTATCTACTGAAGATAGCATAATTTGTACATTGTTTGTTTGTTATCTACTGAAGATAGCATAATTGGTACATTGCTTGTTTGCTACCTACTGAAGATGACAACATTTGGACACTGCTTGTTTGCTATCTACTGAAGATAGCATAATTGGTACACTGCTTGTTTGTTATTTACTGAAGTAATGAGACTTGTACACTTCATGTTTGCTATCTACTGAAGACAGCAACATTTGTACACTGATCGTTTGCTATCTACTGAAGATAGCAACATTTGTACACTGATCGTTTGCTATCTACTGAAGATAGCATCATTGGTACACTGCTTGTTTGCTATCTACTGAAGATAGCAACATTTGCACACTGATTGCTTGCTATCTACTGAAGATAGCAACCTTTGCACACTGATTGTTTGCTATCTACTGAAGATAGCAATGTTTGTATACTCCTTGTTTGCTATCTACTGAAGATAACAATATTTGTACACTGCTTGCTTACTATCTACTGAAGATAAGAACATTTGTACACTTCATGTTTGTTATCTACTGAAGATAGCAACCTTTGTACACTTCATGTTTGCCATCTACTGAAGATAGCAACATTTGTACACTGATCGTTTGCTATCTACTGAAGATAGCATCATTGGTACACTGCTTGTTTGCTATCTACTGAAGATAGCAACATTTGTACACTGATCACTTGCTATCTACTGAAGATAGCAACCTTTGTACACTGTTTGTTTGCTATCTACTGAAGATAGCAACATTGACACACTGATTGTTTGCTATCTACTGAAGATAGCAACCTGTGTACACTGCTTGTTTGCTATCTACTGAAGATAGTATAATTGGTACACTACTGGTTTGCTTTCTACTGAAGATAGCAAAATTGACACACTGTTTGTTTGCTATCTACTGCAGATAGCAACCTGTGTACACTGCTTGTTTGCTATCTACTGAAGATAGTATAATTGGTACATCGCTTGTTTGTTATCAACTGAAGATAGCATAATTGGTACACTACTGGTTTGCTATCTACTGAAGATAGCAACATTGACACACTGATTGTTTGCTATCTACTGAAGATAGCAACCTGTGTACATTGCTTGTTTGCTATCTACTGAAGATAGCAACTGGTACATTGCTTATTTGCTATCTACTGAAGATAACAACTTTTGTACACTTCATGTTTGCTATCTACTGAAGATAACAACTTTTGTACACTTCATGTTTGTTATCTACTGTAGATAGCAAAGAAGCAATGTACCAATTATGCTATCTACTGAAGATAACAACTTTTGTACACTTCATGAATGCTGTCTACTGAAGATAGCAACCTGTGTACATTGCTTGTTTGCTATCTACTGAAGATAGCAACATCTCTATACACTGCTTGTTCACTATCTACTGAAGATTACATCATTGGAAAAGTAGTTATCTACTGGATTCACCATTTAAACCACTCTTTTGCGGAAAAATGTCTTTCAATAATATGATATTTTTCTTGCCTGTCATCATTTAAGTTATGATAGTTTATATCCTGTAATTTGACCATCTGGTATTATTGATACAATGAAAGCCTAACCATGAACCTTTTGCGCTCTTGTGCTGTAAAGTCAGCTGATGCATTGTGCTATTCCAATTGAAATCCACACACCCCTGTGGAAGACATGACCTTGATCTTCCACAGAAATTCACATTCCCGGTCGGGAAGATTAAGTTACCCATGCAGTAACCCATTTGAAATTCACACTCCCGGTCGGGAAGATTAAGTTACCCATGCAGTAACCCATTTGAAATTCACACTCCCGGTGGGGAAGATTAAGTCACCCATGCAGGTAACCCATTTGAAATTCACACTCCCAGTCGGGAAGATCAAGGTCATGTCTTCCATAGGGGGTGTATGGATTTCAAATGGAATAGCCCATTTCCCATTGGATTCTAAATCCTAGGCAATGGGGAAAAAACCTGCTCTTCGGGCCTGACCGATGGTGAAAAAAATTGTCAACAAATGCTGTAATGTAAACATGCGCCTATTAGTGTTACCATATTCAAAACAAATTATTCAGAAATCTTTCCTTTTTTTCAAAGTCTATCTCACGGATTACTGAAACACTACTAGGCATGTTTGTACTTATTTCAATGCATTTCTCATGGTGATTCAAAATTTGATAATGAAATTCAATAATTTTGACATTTCTTAAACATTTTGTGAAATTTTGGAATGTCGTCTGCAGTCGCCTGCTGCGTGGAAAGTGTTAACCAAATTGACCACCCAACCTAATAGATTGGTTTGCCCTGTAGGACAGGATGTTCTTTTGTCACCTTATTACTTTGGACTAAGCAATAAAAAAAACCCACTACATTTGTCAGACAGGTTCTTTCTTATATCATTGGTTTGGTTGAGTGTTTTTTTTCTCTCAACTTCAATCTGTGACAGATATGGAACCACTACTTCTGATTGATGTAAAATTATTAAAAATCAATTCCTTTTATATAAATTATTCATTTGAAAAATAATTTGTCCCCACTTCCAGCCAGCACAAGATCGAGTAAAATGTCTAGACTTTTTGAATACAATATTATATATATTCTTAAATTTGAGAGAGTAGTTTAAACAGTTGCCAGATATCATAGTCATAAATATGATCATATTGTCAATTTGTATTGACGTTTTGACGGGAGATTTCTTCTAGAATGTCACCCCAAGAAATTATGGCAGTGTTACCAACCCCGCAGCCAAGCCGCATAATTGGGCTAATTTTGACCATTGCATTGAGTTATTCCATTTTAAATCTGTTTATTACACTTCATCCATTAGCTTTTCTAAATTAGTGATGTTTTGAAAATTGATCTCGAAACAAAATTAATGAATTGTCATCATGTGCAGTGGCTGTTATTTCCATTGTTAATCAATGAACAGGATTGTCACAGTTGAGTGCTTTGTACAGATCATAAGAAACAGAATCCTATTTTCTGTTGAAACGTATCATTAATCATCACATGGATTTCATATGGAGATTACATGGCCATATGGGGGGGGGGGGGGGGGGGGATCATGTATCAAACAGGATCTCATGTGGGCAACACATGGGCATCATATGTGCATCACATGGACATCATATGTGCATCACATGGGCATCATGTGCAAGACATGGACATTATATGTGCATCACATGGGCATCATTATGTGCATCACATGGGCATCATATGTGCATCACATGGGCATCATATGTGCATCACATGGGCATCATATGTGCATCACATGGGCATCATATGTGCATCACATGGGCATCATATGTGCATCGCATGGGCATCATATGTGACGCGATCAAGAGGAATGAGTCGGATGTCGACCCTGGTCGAAAATGAGTTTTTAATACAGTTTTAAAGAAGACACCTAGAGCTTTCAGAAACTGAAAACCCCATGTCGATACGACGTTTTGTTGCAAAGTTATGTCAAATTGTATACATGAATTTCCATCAAAACTTATGTAAGCCGCCATTTTGAATTGGCCATATCTCAATTTGGGATTCACTTGGGCATAACATGTGCATCACATGGACATCATGTGTGCATCACATGGGCATCATTATGTGCATCACATGGACATCATATGTGCATCACATGGGCATCATATGTGCATCACATAGGCATCATATGGGCATCATATGTGCATTACATGGGCGCATGTGCATCACATGGGCCTCATATGGGAACTACATGGGTATCATATTAATATCACATGTCTTCTACTTTTTTTCTCCATTATACAGGACACCACAACCATCAATGAGGACACCAAACAGCCTCTCTCACCAGAATCAGTGGCACTATTAAAAAACGCCGCTTTCCCAGAGACCATCAAGACATCTCATTCATCAATATTTTCAGGCGGTGGCGAGAGGCACCCTCAGATACGACGGTTCTGCTCGGCCAGCGAGGCCGATTCGCCGAAAGATGACCTCATGCTGGAGATAGAGAGAACGAGGAGTAAAGACGACTATATCAGGCGGCGACCACAGAGCATGATGAATCTAGATGTAAGTATGAAGATTGCATCAGGTGGTTATTATATAGGTATCACATGGAAACAAGACAATTACATGAGGCAGTGGCCACAGTGCATGATGTATTTAGATGTAAGTATGAAGATTGTATCAGGTGGTTATTATATAGGTATCACATGGAAACAAGACAATTACATGAGGCAGTGGCCACAATGCATGATGTATTTAGATGTAAGTATGAAGATTGTATCAGGGGGTTATTACATGGGTATCACTTGGAAACAAGACAATTACATGAGGCAGTGGCCACAATGCATGATGTATTTAGATGTAAGTATGAAGATTATATCAGGTGGTTATTACATAGGTATTACATGGCAGCAAGACTATTACATGAGGCAGTGGCCACAGAGCATGATGTATTTAGATGTAAGTATGAAGATTGTATCAGGTGGTTATTACATGGGTATCACATGAAAACAAGACTATTACATGAGGCAGTGGCCACAGAGCATGATGTATGTAGATGTAAGTATGAAGATTGTATCAGGTGGTTATTACATGGGTATCACATGAAAACAAGAATATTACATGAGGCAGTGGTCACAGAGCATGATGTATTTAGATGTAAGTATGAAGATTGTATCAGGGGGTTATTACATGGGTATCACATAGAAACAAGTCTATTACATGAGGCAGTGGCCACAGTGCATGATGTATTTAGATGTAAGTATGAAGATTGTATCAGGTGGTTATTATATGGGTATCACATGGAAACAGGACAATTACATGAGGCAGTGGCCACAGTGCATGATGTATTTAGATGTAAGTATGAAGATTGTATCAGGTGGTTATTATATGGGTATCACATAGAAACAAGACTATTACATGAGGCAGTGGCCCCAGAGCACTTCCGATTATTTTTTGACCAAACAGGCTAGATACTAGTAGTCATTTGGATGAATATTTTTGGTAAAATTTGGTATGTAACAAAGATATTTGCATCTGAAGAAAAAAGATACAATTTGAGGGTGCTTTTTAGCTTGAAAATAACTTCTATCATGGCTTCTATCAAATTCATTCTGTTCCTTAAGCGCTAACGTAAACACTGACATGTACAAGCTTCAGTGATGAATGAAAAGTATAAATATTGCTATGTTATTATTTAGTAACCATGGTTACTAGTGTTCCTATGAAAGGAAATGATTGGTCAAGGTAAAATCATGGATCAATAACTGATATATACCTGCACATTTAAGGACCATGTCTCATTTCACTTTCTTCTTTCAATATTTTTTGCACGCAGGTCTATAAGTAACGATTGGTTTCACTTTTATTATATAATATTATAGTTTGGGCTCAATAAAGCCCAAACTCTTTTAACCACCGAAGCGGTAATTGTCAATGGTCATTGTCATCTAATTGTGGGCGTCCTTGGTTACCGTTTGACCATTCACGGCTACTTCCGGTTGCCCGCGAGCAGCCCTTTGTTTGATTGTTTTGCTATGCCCATTTGGTACATTTTGTACTTCATTCGCTCTGTGTTTCCATACTATGAGGATCTGTTGTTAAATAAAACCACTCCCACCCTCCCATATACATCTTGTTCCGCTTTCAATCGGGATCGTTTTTTGTTTCGTTGGTTGTTTCAGATTAGTTGTTTTTTTTTTTTTTTTTTTTTTTTAAATAAAAATAAAAATAAAATATATTGTACTAAAATCACGGAATATATTCGTTGCCCACGCGGCTCAACCATGGGGGACCAATTGCCATATCGCCCGGTCTTAATTATTCCTTTGTACCTTGCCCACGCGGCTCAACCAGGGGGGACCATTTGCCATATCGCCAGGTCTTAATTATTCCTTTGTACCTTGCCCACGCGGCTCAACCAGGGGGGACCATTTGCCATATCGCCAGGTCTTAATTATTCCTTTGTTTCTTGCCCACGCGGCTCAGTCATGGGGGACCAATTGCCATATCGCCCGGTCTTAATTATTCCTTTGTACCTTGCCCACGCGGCTCAACCAGGGGGGACCATTTGCCATATCGCCCGGTCTTAATTATCCCTTTGTATCTTGCCCACGCGGCTCAACCATGGGGGACCAATTGCCATATCGCCCGGTCTTAATTATTCCTTTGTACCTTGCCCACGCGGCTCAACCAGGGGGGACCAATTGCCATATCGCCCGGTCTTAATTATCCCGTTATATCTTGCCCACGCGGCTCAACCATGGGGGACCAATTGCCATATCGCCCGGTCTTAATTATTCCTTTGTACCTTGCCCACGCGGCTCAACCAGGGGGGACCAATTGCCATATCGCCCGGTCTTAATTATTCCTTTGTATCTTGCCCACGCGGCTCAACCAGGGGGACCAATTGCCATATCGCCCGGTCTTAATTATTCCTTTGTATCTTGCCCACGCGGCTGAACCAGGGGGGACCAATTGCCATATCGCCCGGTCTTAATTATCCTTTATTTTATATTAATTGAAGTTACCAATTGTTCTACTGCATGATGTAGTGGATGGCATATATTGTAATTTTAAGGAGAAATTTTTAAAAAGTCAGGGATTTAAATCCCAATTATTCTCTTTAATATAAGAAATATTTATAAATGGTAAAAGAAAGTTATTCAATTTATTATGAAGTCAAAAGAAATGTATTACTGCTTCATCCTATAATTGGTATTATATTAATTAGGCCAACTCATTTAGAGTTCAACTAGTTAATTACCGTGCAAAAATCAATTTTCTGAAACTATCACTTGATAAGATTTCATCGGTGGTAGGGCTGTTGGCCATTTAACCATTCCCCTCAGATTTGATTATTTTATATTTCAAATTGATGATTTACAAATTGAATAACATTGAAAGAAAGCATTGATAAATTAGGCCAAGTTTATTTAAAAGTTATAACCATCTTTTAAAATAATTGGAATTCTGTTGAGCTGTTCTCTAAGTTTATGTCCCTTAGGTATATCACTAGGACCCCCAATTATGGTTTGATAATTGTGTATTATTATCCTTTTTTGTACTCGTATCCTTTGTATGGCCAAACATTTAAAAATATTTATCAATGTAATTATTGTAGTATAAGGGCTGATGCCCCTGCTAAATTAAGTATCAACTATTCAACTTATGTAAATATAGTTGTATAATAAAATCTAATTAGTATGGAGCCTCAGGGCTATATAATCTATTTTTGTCTTTGGCTGTGTTTTCAATTCCCGCTGTCTAAGGGTAATGAGCAATTGCATTGTATTGTATCATCTAATTTATAAATGAAAGTTACATCAGCTGTTGTCCATCTACCTTTTTAACACTGGACACGTGTTCATAAAATCCAAAAGGTTTATTTTGCAATATTTATAGGTCATTGCGGTTTAAAGAGTTGCCTCCACCCCCAAACAACAATAAAAAGTCAAAATTGTGTAAGTTTGTGCAGTTTAAATAACCAAACTGTCACTGAAATAACATGATATCATTGGCATTTTTTATTTTTGAACACATGTGTTCCATCAGGTGTCCCATATGAGCTGTTATGAACATTAGCGTTCATCGTGACACTCATATTTTGAACACATTTTAGGCAATTCATTTTTTTTACCCTTTGATGATTTGGAACTCTTTTGCTCGTTTTTAAATTCTTGATTTGACAATTCGTTACGGGTATACACAAAGAAATATATTTGTTCAATTTTATATTCGCTGTAAATGCTTGAGGCATTTATAGTGCAACTTATTACAGTAAAGTACAGTACAGTGAAAATTTCTGTTTTTTGGTGTACGAGTTAACTCGGACACCTTAGCTTTCAAATGAAAGGTCAAGGGTCATTATTATTGTTTCAATTAGCTAGTGGTGACGTGAAACGTTACAATTATTGTATTTACTAAAAATTGTAAATTGTATTATACATAAAGGAAGAAGTATTGATAGAAAAACGAACTTTATCTGTGGTTTCAGGCAATTTGAGCTTTTTAATATGAGTCGGCAGTGAGTAGGCCTATACTACTAATAACTAGTACAGTAGTTTGGTATAAAAATGCTAAAATATCGCTAAATTCAGTGCGAAATTAGTATTTTAATGATATTTTATATCAAATGTGTCTATTACCGTAAATAAATGGCTTTATTTAAATATCAAAATTTTAATTTTCAATAACCCTGTAACGACACTATATGTAATTAAAAAACTTCGCGATATTCAGGACGTCTCGTGGCGCAATTGGTTAGCGCGTTGGACTTCTACTGCCTCCATCGCAGATGGCATTCAAAGTTTACGAGTTCGAGTCACGGCGGGGATGATGTTTTTTGTGTCATCTAACATTTACTTTTTTTACTCTCAAATTAAATAGACATATTAATAACACTCTAGTTTGCACATTTCATATTCTTTTTTTCAATACAGATCATTTAAAAATATTTTTTTGGATAAAATGGTTTTAATTTTCGATTTAGCAACTTACTGTCTATAGTTTATTGAGTGGATAAACCATTTGCATCACATACGTTGCTTTCAGAAAACTTGTTCATGGCAAAACGGTCCCCCAGTGCGCGCCCCGGGAAATCCAAGTTATTTTGTTGCACTTTTAAATTTGTCATAAAGTACGTTTTTCTCGTAATTAAACATTGGAATTTAAATTAAATTATAAATAATGATATTTTTTCTTTCAATTCTTTTTCTTCCATAACTTCACCACATATAGCTTACATAACGTCTCGGTGATTTCCTTCCCGGAATAACACTAGCCTATACACTAGTGATCCTCTTGCCAACTTCCACAAAATTCAACAGATCCATTCCAAGTCTTCTGCATCCTTTTGTCACCTTAAACACTCATACACCCAGTTTTTTAGAAGACCTTGTTTAAATTAAGGCCACGAAAAATAGAAGATCTGTCTCACATACCCTGCGTGCATAAGTATGTGGAGCCACTTTTGCTGATTTACCCTTACAAATATTTGATGTGTTTTGCAAATCCTATTTAAACCATGCATGGATTGCACGTAGCATTTATCTTGTATGATTCTATGTTGTCATGTGAATATTTGTATATATTCTACCATCGAGAAGAGTGCTACTGTTCCAAAAGTGTATGTCCAAATAAATAAAATTTAAAAAAACCCCTACGCGATGAGCCCAAGGGGGGGGGGGGGGGGGGGGGGGGGGGGGGGGGAATGGGCCAAAAACACAATAAAAAATAATTTAAAAATAATTTCCTCATTTAGCATAACTATTTTTTAAAAGAACCAACAAAAAATTGCATATCACAAACGTATGTGAGACAGAACCTTTTGTTGTGCCTAATGCTGCTACAACTGGGAGGTTTATATAGACATCAGCGTGCTAATTTCTGTGAACTTATTGACAATTTAATGAAGCATAACCAATTATACATGTAGTGTCTAAATTGCTTAAGAAAATGAGGGCGTTGAGGGCCCATGGGAACTAAACCCAGGGACCGTGAAGGAGTCAGTAGCTTGGGTATGCGCCAGGGTTGTCACTAAGGCGGTCGGTGCCGGTCGGGCGGAGCCAGCACTCTCGATTGCCGACCGGCACTCTTAAAAAAAAGGGTAAAAAAACCGGCACTCAAATTTTTAATTTTCTTTTTACAATTTGTGGATCAAATCATTAAACTGCGTCATAATACAAGAAATTATGTGGCAGGAACCCTCAAAGTGCATTAAAAACCCCTAAAAACACATTAAGAAGGCCTTTAGACCCCATGCCATTATCCACTGCACTACGTTCGCAACACTTATTCCGTTCGCCAACAGTAAAATTAACCGGCACTACATTTTGGCTAGTGACAACACTGGTATGCGCGATGCGTGGTGATCCAAAGAATGATTTTATAACACCTCTTTCTTGCTGGGGGTGGGCGCTGGTATTGTAGCTCCCGAAACATGCAGGTACGTGTTTAATCTCCTAATGAAAAGTTAACCTTTTTTGTAATTTTCGTGCTGGGGTATGATATGCATCTGAAAGTTTCCGGAGTGATGATATTAGGGGAGGAGGGGGCAACTGCTGCTGCTGCTGTTTAGCCATAGTCCTTCAAAGAACCGTCTGCATTCTCTTGCGTGCTTTCACTCTTGCTGCTTAACCAGTCCGCCGTCTGTCCAGTCTCTGATGTTGTCTGTCCAAGCAGTTTTTCTGCGTCCTGGTAGAGCCTTCCCTTCTACCTCTCCCTCAATAGTAGTTATTACTATGCTATCCGCACATTGCTTCCAGTGACCATACTTTGCAAGCTTCCTCTTCCTTAGTTGGGCTAGCAGTCCCTCTTTTTCTTTCACCCCTATTTGCGCACCCATGAGTTTGACTTTTTATCAGTCCAGCTGATGTGTAGCACTCGGCGCCATACCCACATTTCAAATGCTGTGATACGACTCTTTTCTCTTTCTTTGAGTGTCCAACTTTCAGAGCCATAGAGCGCTGTACTCCACACATGTGACCGGACCAGCTGCTTTTTGAGTTTCAAGCTTATTTGTTTAGCCTTCCATATTCCATTCAGTTGGCTAGTGATGCCTCTGGCAAGGAGGGGGCAACACTTGTGTATAAGAAACAATCCGTATTACAGAAGAAAGCTGTTGTTTGGCAACTCTAACCTTAAGGGGGGTGGGGGCAAGGAAGTTTTTTATTTGATTTTTTTATTTTGTGAGTGCTGTAATTATTGAACTATTAATCAAATGTGTATAAAAGTATACATTTTCAGAAAGGGAATGGATCACAGAATCCAAATTTGGCGTCAATTTTGACCAAAAATGTTGATTTTTTAAGAAAATCACAAGATTAACTTTTTGGACCCAATTTCTTTTAACAAAGGTAACATAAATAATTTTGAATAAAAAATGGCCAAATCGCTTGATAAGACACTAACTTAGGGATGAGTTTCTCATTTTTTAACCTAATCTAATATTTTTTGAAATTTTGACCAAAAAGTGCCTAACTCAAAACGTTTTACAAAATTGATTTTTTTTCTTCTTTTTTGTTGCGATTTGTATCCATTAATTTCGGGTAGGTATTCATTTGTACAATAAAAAATATTAGGTTGGTCGGGCCCCGTAGAACAGGTTTTTCTCATTGCCTTATGGAACCCCTTAACACTTTCCATGCAGCTATTAGTTTTACCATTATATGTGACATGGCACCACGAAACAGGCGGAAAGTCGCGGCGAAGATGTTGCTGAATTGAGGCAGCATATGCCAGGCTATTTATTTTATAATCCCGCTATAATAAAAGGGCTTGGTCCATACTAACAACAAACGGCAAAAATCAATAACATGCTATCCTAGCTCAATTCAGCAACATCTTCGCCGCGACTTTCCGCCTGTTTCGTGGTGCCATGTCACATATACAAAACAAAAAAAACATAAAACCTTTCCCAAATTTCAAAGTATATAACAAGGGTGGGAGGGCGGGAAATTTTTCACAGATCCTTCTGGTATGAAATCGCAGAACGATATGACCTAGCGAATGAATCCAGGGAAACAAGGGCTGTGTTGAGCCGGATACGCACGGCTGAGCAACAAAGCAAAAATTCGCGGGTTAGCAATTCGAACTTGTGATTGGCCTAAAGGAACCAAGACAAAGGCCGTCTGAAAAAGCCATGGAAAAATGCACTGGCAATCCTGTGCTTGAGCAACTCAGAATTATGTTAGACAAGCAAAATAATTCTTTTATTAATAATTACTGAACCAATACTAGGCATGTTTGTACTGATTTTAATGCATTTCTCATAGTGATTCCAAATATTATGAAATATAATAATTTTGACTGGCGTTGTCTAATCATTTTGTGAAATGTTGTGACTGTCATGACCATCGTCTGCATACGACTGCTGCATGGAAAGTGTTAAGCAGGCGCAGGTGCATACACTATAATAATAGACGTCTTAATACTGAACATTAGTGTAATTATTTCTGACTGATGGATAAGTAAGCGGGAAATAGATCTACGTACTCTGTGTTAACTTGAATGTATTGACCTAATTCATACTTGACAATACGAATAAAAAATAATGAATAAAACTAGTTTTATATCACCCGCATTAAAAGTCTGCGAACCCATGTCGCATGATGAACAACTAATTAAAACAAAGCGTGTGGTGTGCACATCTTACGAGGCGCACACGGAGTGCAATTAGACGACACTTTCAATGCATTCCGCATATTTTACTTTCCTGCTTTCTGATTGGTTCTTAAATACGATATATGTGATGCGATCTGTGAAAACCCGTAGGATGTCGCAAAATGTGAACTAGGGATTATGGGTAAAATAAAAAAATAATAAAAATTAAAATAAAAAGCTTTTTTTTAATAGATTTGTTTAAAGAAAATTAGTTCCCAATACTTTGTGTCATCATCTTTCATGACATTTCACCTTCAAAAACTTACTTAAGTCACTTTTATTATTAACCTTCTAATGTTATTACATTGAATTATGTATCTTTTTTGGCCTGTTTTCATGATTTCTTGTTTTGTAGCTTTTTTTTGTAGTGATCGTAGAAAAATGATCGAAACAGTTCTGTAATCAGCACAGTTTTAGCTTTCTTATGATATAAATATCTCCAATATGAAAAATGCCACCATGTGGCGGGATTTCACAGATCGCATCACATATTTATGAGGCAAATAAAAGCACACATATTCAATAATACCTTGAAGTTGATAGACGATGATATGGACATGAATTATTAGGTTGTGATTGTTGATTTGAATGGTTGTAAAGAAATGGTCGATATGAATGGTTGTAAAGAAATGGTTGATTTGAATGGTTGTAATGAAATAGTTGATTTGAATGGTTGTAAAGAAATGGTTGATTTGAATGGTTGTAAAGAAATGGTTGATTTGAATGGTTGTAAAGAAATGGTTGATTTGAATGGTTGTAAAGAAATGGTTGATTTGAATGGTTGTAAAGAAATGGTTGATTTGAATGGTTGTAAAGAAATTCCATGATTTGTTTACTGCTAAAAAAAATCTATGAAATGTTTCTCAAATTAGCTTAGTTTATCTCAGTCAGGGCTCAAATTAATCGAAGGCATCGAAGCCAATTGCCTTCGCCCCACCTAGTTGCCTTGATGCCTTCAATTTCTGGCTGTTTTCACTCCATTCAAAAGTACATAATTGCCTTGGATAAAGTTGGGGCCATTCAAATTGCCTTGGATTGCATGCCCTCTTCATTTCTTATTTTGAGGCCTGATCTCAGTAGTTCCGATGTCAATAAAAGTAACTTATAGTGGGAAGTTGTAAGGCAATGACAATGACCATGAATGCTTAGGCTTTGTTTTGAGTTGGCTGGTCACAATATCCCGGCGAACAAGTCCATACATGAATATTGGTTCTATTATTTCCTGCCTTGAAACCTCGCATGACCACTTTATTTCGGAAGGGTTTATCGTACTTCACTCAATTGGGACGTAGCATTTAGAACTAGAACCAGAACCCCTTCCTCTAAAACCTATATGACCGGAAGTTTTTGGAAGTGTTTATAGTTTTGGTTAAGTATTATTCTACATGTACACTCAATAGGGTTTTTTTCCATTCATGTCCAGAACCAGAACCTATTGACTCACACAGATTTAGAAGTTTAATTTAGGTTCAGAATAGTCCTGGAAATAGCACCCGCCCGCCTGCCCATAGTGGGTAACTTTTGTGTCGGCAGGTATTTTTCAAAGTATGACCTCCTGCCCAACAGTCTGGTTGAATAAAATCTGAAATTCCAGCCCTAGTTCAAAACCATTACTTTTGCGTCTGAGACAAGTAGGCTTAAGTTCCACCTTATTTTGGAAGTGTATATTGTTTTGGTTAAGTATTTACACTCAAAAGGGACAGACCATTTAGGTCTTGAACCAGATCTCACGCACAACAATCTCTGTCCACTGATCAACATGAATTGATGTTAGGCCAATGGAAATGGATTGTTAGTTTCCTGTTGCCCTCCCGCCCCAAATTTTCAGTTTTACCAAAACTTTCATTATTTGTGCGAAACTTGAATACAAATTTTATTTTTGTATTGGCTCTAAATACCAGGCATCCCTTCCTGCTGACTCAAAGTGATTTTATTGGCAGTGGTGTCATGGTATAGGGTTAATAATGAAAATGTTAGCATTACCTACTCAAATTTCAAATGTAATTGATGTTGCAATATTTCTGACACTTTTTTGACATTTCAACAACATGCATCTTAACCCTAACCCCCCTGAGTGCTAAAAAATGCTAATCCAAAGTCCCTCTCCAAACGCATGCGCCGTCGGTTTTCGATGACGTAGTCAACCGAGCCTATATAATGAGTGCAGTATACTGCACGAATGTGTAGCTGAGGGCCGTGGCTTAGTGTTAGGAAGGTGGGGCTCGAGAACGGAGGGTCCCCGGATCGAATCCCGGCAGGTTCCCGGAGATTTAGTTGGTGTTTTTTCCTCGAAAATTGTGATCCCGGTCAAAAATCCTAAACCGGGGTTAGGGTTATGGTAAAAAAAAAAAGTTTTTTTTTTGTGTTCTATTAACCCTAACCCCCCTGAGTGCTAAAAAATGCTAATCCAAAGTCCCTCTCCAAACGCATGCGCCGTCGGTTTTCGATGACGTAGTCAACCGAGCCTATATAATGAGTGCAGTATACTGCACGAATGTGTAGCTGAGGGCCGTGGCTTAGTGTTAGGAAGGTGGGGCTCGAGAACGGAGGGTCCCCGGATCGAATCCCGGCAGGTTCCCGGAGATTTAGTTGGTGTTTTTTCCTCGAAAATTGTGATCCCGGTCAAAAATCCTAAACCGGGGTTAGGGTTATAATACTTCCTAAATTGTTTAAAATTGTTTCATGTGTAATATAATACTAATCAATGGGTATCAAGTACTAAACACTGGTTTTTATAGTGGGGTGCCTTAAATTCCATTCGAAAACATCAATTCTGATTTAATAATGAATAATGAAAAAAAAATCCAAATAATGAATAATGAAAAGTTACCTCGTCCCGTTTTTCAAACTTCCAACAGGAAACAAACAATCCATTTCCATTGGCCTTAGATTTTACTACTGTTCAATTAAAGGGGCATTGAGAGATACGTATGGGAGTGCGCCCTCAATTATCCTGGAAATCAGTTTTTTGCATAAAAGTAATATTTAGGCATATACTAACTACCATCTGAAACAGTTTACCAACATTCGCTGTTTATCATATAAAATTGCATGATTTTCTTAGTTTCGATATGATCATATCGAAACTAAGGTGCTGAATTCGGAAGTTATGCTAAGTTTTACTCACAGATTTTCGCGGCTAATCTCAACCCGGAAGTGCCGTTATTTGCTTATTTTGGCATGAAGGCGATGTCGGAATTGTATGATATTTTGGATTAGGGCTATGTTGATGATTATATTTACGTTATTTGCTCATTTAGTATATCGATACATCTCTCAATGCCCCTTTAATATTTGATTTCAGAGCTGCCAACCCTTTCTGATTTGGCTAAAGAATTTCCCGAAAATATATTAATATTGCCCTGTTAAAATGAACACATTGATAAATCTTCATCAATGATTTTCTGAAATTTGTTGTAGTCCATTGGATTCTTTGTATTTTCTATTATCTTCCCTATTCATTATATGCCAACTATTCTTTATTATAAAGTTGTTGATATCTTTTAGTTGATATTATAGTTTGATCAGTTCCAAATTGGCAAAGCCTTGATCATTATACAGCAGGGAATGAATACATAAGAACACTGGCACACATTAAGGCAACAAGCGCACTGTGCATCATATGCAAATATTTATAGCAAGGAGAGCTTTTCTAGGCCATTTGGACATGCTAAAACCCAACGGCTTCTTGACCCCTGGACCCACAGACATAATCAAGTAGATCGATTCTCAAAGTAACCGCCGCAAATCAATTCCTATGATCGTTTCGCAGGTAGCTGTTGCGATTAATGACCCATGATTTCATTCCACCACTTAGCCAATAAGCGTCCTCATACCCACTCTGGGCAAAATAATGGTCCCGTGTATTCGCTATGGATCAAAACAAGTTGGATCTCATTGCAAATAACAGGAGAGTGCAATCGAAAGGGATCAGCCAAAGTAAACACGGTAGAATGGGAAATTGCAGGAGAATGCAACTATTAAAAGGGATAATTCAAGTGAACGTGGTAGAATATTGGCCTGGCTCTCTTTTCCAATAACAATCAGGACAAACTCAATAGTTGCATCTCTGAGATATAGAGCCGGAAATATTCACAATTTTTTTAATTTTAAATACATACATTTCGGTAGCTTTTTCCATAAGTAAAACACAAATTGGGTTATACATTATGTAGTTTCAAGAATTAACGATTTGTCAGCAATGACTAAGACCAACTCATAGGTTCATCTTGTTTAGATAAAAATCAGGAAATTTACCAAACCATTTGAATTTCGTGACATGGGCTATAAAAATATAATATCAAAGTTATTGTCAACTATTCCTGGATATCATGCACACACAACGTTTCCAATGATGCGTGACAAGCACACAAGTCCAAATCGCGCTTATGTAATTGTATTGCCAAAACGATCGTGGATCAAGCGTTGCCGCTCATTGTCCCTTCCTCTATAGATGGTGTGACCGGTGATGTAGTGCCCGGCAGTATGCGTGCGCACCTATAGGGAATAATTCACACTTATCATTACTTACAATGCTTACGGTGTAATAGTGCAGTAGTCATGTTCTGCATCCCTAAGCACAGTGAGAGACCAGGTACTAAATCTGGTTGCCCGGCAGTATGCGTACGCACCATAAGGGCATGTGCTTTTAAAATTGGCGCTCAGTGATGTGTGTTTTGCTTTCGAATAGTATGTATGCAGTAGTCATGGACTAGTACCTCTAGCATGTCTTTAGAGGCGCTAATCAATTTGTAAACACTACTGATGTAAACAACGGTCACCTCATCTATAGTCTGTGGTTTGCCTCTGAATTTCCTTGAAAAACGATCCAACATTTGGCTATATTCAGTTGAGGAACGTGAACCACTACAGCAGGCTTTCTCAACTAGATTTACTGATACGCCACATTTTAGTAACCAACTTGTTGAAGCTCCACTTGGTCATATATTTTAGAATTTACAATGGCAAAATTCCTGTCACAAAATATTTTAACATAATATGTAGGCAACATAATAACTAATATTTCTCTTTTGAGGGCACATGCGCGCACAGCGCGCGAAAAATTGCTGTCTTTATACATCTGACCGTCATAGGCCTATGAAACCTGGCTATATCATGATATGATTTATGTTTAAAATAAATTTTAACCACTCTCGCGCCACTTAGGATGCCTTGATGCGCCACAAGTGGCGCACGCGCCACCATTTGAGAATGCCTGCACTACAGGAAAACATTACAAAAATCACCAAACCACATATTTTTCCATAAAATGTTGATGATTTGTGATAATATCACCCACCAGTGGTCTAGTATTCCTTGAATTAAATCTGCTGTTCGTTTGGCCTATATTATGGGCTACTATATGTGTGGTGGTATGGGAAAACCTGTCGGAAGTCGCTAGTGTTAATATTGAGATATCTGGGTCATACCAAAATATTCCTAACAAAAGAGTTCCAAGTCAATTTTCCAACTTTGGTCCCAAGATAGAGATTATACCTTGAACTTTAGTCTCTAGGAGTTTTTTATGCAAAATTCCAGATGTTAAGTTTATTTTAGTATTTTTCTGAACCTTGTTTATCAAATTTTATGTGTAAAATGCTATGTTTACGTAAAAGGACATTGTTACCATGGTAACCACTTGTGAATTCCGACAATGCATTGTAAAGATTTTGAAAGTGAAGAACTTACAATTGTTGATAATATCGCAAAAAACTAGGTTCATATCAAAAGTCTTTTTCATATGACAAGCTCTTCTTTGTGATATAACAATGTAGTTTTATTATTATTAGAGAATTTAAAAGATTTTGTGTACACCTTTGAATTGCCAGTTTCAATTTTTTAGTATTGCGTTTAAACTTGCCAACTTTAAAATACTATAACTGATGGAATTTCTGAAAAATTTAAACAGTCCTATACTCAGTAGAGTATGAAGCGCTCTGCCAAATAAAAAAAACCAAGTTGCTAGAAAATGACCATGTGAAGGGTTTTCCCATGCCACCACACATATTTCAGGATGTTGCCACATACAATTACTCACCTGGTAAAGTCCCCATACCTATACTATGTATAACATTGTTATGCAACATACCATATCATTAAACTAATATACATTGCTAAAAAAGGAATTTACCAGGTTATAAATGTACTCATAATCATAATTATTTAACTAGTTCCAACTTAACACTAATAAAACTTAAATGTGACGTGATCAACTGGAATGAGCCGAATGTCGGGAATATTGATATTGAGACCATGTCATCGTCTAACAACTTCAAAGTATTATTGAATATGTGTGCTTTTATTTGCCTCGTAAATATATCGTATTTACAAACCAAAAGAGGTCACATATTCTTATGTTTTACTGTTTTGTCAGTTCATAATTTTTTTGTAATTTAAAAACTAGAAATAAAGTTCAATTAAATAGGCGCTAGACTGCCATACAGGCGACCCTGTATATCATTGCAAAAACAAACCAAATTTTGGACTTTATACTTCATTCCATCCGGTTGTTGATTATTCCAAGTTATACGAAACCATTAAAACGGAACATCACATTTTGTAAAGAAAACTAAGATATCTCTCTATACCAATGATTAAGAATGTGAGAGTATTTTGATCAGGATATATGTCTGATTTGTTATAGTTTGATCAGTTCCAAATTGGTGAGGCCTCCTTACAGCATTTTCTTATTTCACAATATGATTTGTAATCTGATTATTATGAATGTATCATTCTTTTATCCATACAGGGACTCTAATTTAAATTATTGGTCCGTATTCTATAATTAATTTAATTTATACTATATGTTTCTTCTTAGAAAATGCCATTGCCAACATACTGTCTGTCCCACATATCTTGTCCGGTCTTGTTTTTGCACCCTGTAGTATCGTAGCTGACTGTGTCCTTTGTCTTTGCACGTAGACTTAAGTTTAGGCCATTAATGATGTATCATGTACAGTGGTCAATCCTTCTCGAACTCTGCTCTTCTTTGGTCAACCCACCAATGTTGCTTTTTGTATTTTTGTATTGATTTACTGGTGAATAAATGAATGTGAAATGAAAACAGAAATTCGCGGGCGTGAATAAAGGCAACTAGCGCACTATAGGTAAATTAATAATTGAACGAACATCACGAACGCAGTACAAAGATGAACGCGCCCGAAATTATCACGCGAATGGTTGTGCGCGCTTTACGCATTGTACGCGATATGCTGCTTAGTTGTGTTCGTTCAATTATTAATTTACCTATAGTGCATCATAATTATGTGTGACATATGCGTGTGGCCAAAACCCTGTGCCTTTGACCATAATCTTGTGGGTACACTTGGATTTCTTTTGCGCATGGAGAGATAAAAAACCAAATATTTCTTGCCAATTTTGAACTGATTAAACTATAGAACACGATCCATCAGCCCCCTTATCTGGCATTGGTATTCCTTGTATTGTCCGGTTTGTACACACCATTGTTTCAGGATATTGCCAAATACAATGATACACCTGTTGAAGTCCGTGCAAAATACTTGATTATACCATGTTTACAGGATGCACAGGGTGTCCAAAAAATGTTGTAAAGCTTTGTATTGTCCTTGAAATAATTTGCAGTACCAAACCGAAAACATATTTAGATTTAGAAAACTTGTACAATTGTTCTGATACCAAGCTTGACCCCTTTTCTGAGGCCTGTGCATCTTTTTGACAATTAAGATTATTTCATAGTTATGTTAAATTATGAAAGTTGATATAAAGATTTTCATTGAAGTATTTTATCCGAAAAATAAATATGTCATTATTATTTATCTTTGTTCATTATACAAGTTGTCACACTTTTGGATTGAAAAGAAATACTGAAAAACATGATTTGTTTAAAATGAAATGCCAACAACCAGATTTAAGTATGACAAAATA
This sequence comes from Ophiura sarsii, assembly GCA_035610835.1. Lineage (NCBI taxonomy): Eukaryota > Metazoa > Echinodermata > Ophiuroidea > Amphilepidida > Ophiuridae > Ophiura > Ophiura sarsii. The sequence goes on along the minus strand of CM069459.1, from coordinate 24,648,677 downwards.
CCCTAATTAAGGATTTAAATCAAAATGTAACCAAAATATAATGCTTCAAATTCTTATTTGTTTTCTGATACAAATGAGAGAAGTGTGACTGGGAAATCCCAAATCTGTTATTAGAATTTTATCATGTACAATAATTTAATTCAACCTGTATATCCTGTGCCGTACCAAGATAAGGCCAAAAAAAATAAAAATGTTGTGTTGCCCTCAAGTGCCAAAAATTTAAAATCGGGTCGGTCAGTCAGAAATCTTTTTTTTTTTTCTTTTTTTTTCTTCTCTTTTTTTCAATTTTTTTTTTTTGGCTGAAAAAGATATGGTTTATGTCAAGACAAAATTGATATAGGCCCATATGTCAATTTAACTAATGTTTCTAGTGTGACAATAGTCTAAAAAACATTTATTTTGGCTTACTTATTCATTTCAAGCAAGAAATAATAACATTTAGACACTTTTAATCAAATTTAAATCTAAAAGAAGAAAAAATGCGACCCTAGTTTTTACAATTTTAGGGTCGGTCGCTGAGGGCAACACAACTTTTTTTTTTTTTGGCCTAACAGGAGGATGTTGCAACATATCTCATTACCCGGAGGGTGGGGGAGGGGGTCTCACTAATGTATACAGGGATGTGCCACTCTAATGGGTCACTTTTTTGTGGAAAAAAACCCTAAACATGGGGTATGATTTTGAAAATGGTATTGAAAATCCTTAAACATGGATTCTTTTTCACTTAGGGGAGAGCGGGGCTAGTCCGCACTCTAATTTTCAGGCTTATCTAGCGGACTCATTTTATAAGTTAGAAAGCTTTCTTACTTCCAAATGAAAGCTACATTTCTTAGCTACATATCCCTATAGTTTCAGCACTCTAGAACTTTTAGTAAGTGCAGGACTAAGGAAAATAACCAACAGGGCAGACTTACCCCACACCACTCACGCCGGGGGAAGGTTCGCCCTCATGATGGGCAAGCTCATCCGGCTTCATAGGCAAGTTAAATATTGTAGAAACTATCAGTTATTCCATGTTGAGATTGATTAAAAGTCAACTAGACACATCTGTGACTAATTAGGCCATGTGGCCCCAACATATGAATGGGGAAAGGGGGTGGGGGGTAGCAGGGACAAGAAATAATTGAGGGAGGTGCAAGACAAAAACTTAGCTCTTTTGATCTGATTTAGACATTTCAGACTAATTTTAAAAGTCGACATTTTCGATTGTTTGGGGGACACAATGGGGTTGGAAGCAACATTTTATGTGTAAAGTGTCATTAAAAAGGGGTGATTAAAAAATTAGTCAAGGGGGACTTTGTAAAAATTAATAGCGGTCATGGTTACCAACTTTTTGAGTTGAATTAGGGGCACAGGCGGGCTATTCCATTGGAAATCCACACATTCCCTATGGAAGACATTATCTTAATTTTTCTCCCAGGGAGTGTGAATTTCAAATAGAGTCACCCTATGCATGTATCCACATTTGAAATCTTTCACTCCCTGTTGTGTGGAAGATTAAGGTAATATCTTCCATGGGGAATATGTATATCAAATGGAAAAGCCAATGGACTATACTATATAGTGCAAAACTGAAAGCCATCAGTGAAAAGCGAACGATTGATAAATTACACCATAATATTATACATATGTGATAGCAAAAGGGGGGACTTTGCGGCTGTGTTTTTCAAGATATAGATGAAAATGGACAAAAAAATAAAGAAAATAATAAGAATTTAAAGTCATTTTCACTCGTAAAATTTGAATGCCTTGATAAATTTTGATAAATTTAGTGTCATTTTAAAGCTTAGAAAATGCTCTTAGAGCACACATAATAAGCTCAAAATTGACTTCACCTTCAAAATTCCCCCTTTGATGTGCTGCATCACATATTACACCATCATCAGTCATGGTTGCTGTTGCAATGTTTATAAAAAAAAAACAGAAAGAAACCACCACATTTGTAGTTTCATTTATGGCCATATGCCTTGGTACCAGTTGTAAGTCTCTTTTTTGAGGTACAGGTATTTTCACAGATTTACGCTACATAAACAGCGTGTCCCAAAAAACTGGGTCCAAAAACTGCAGAGCTTATGATTTAAAAAGTAGGAAACATAGCTGCTTTTTATTTATGGTAAATATACCTGACCTTAATCGGTGAAATTGTGAGACCAATCGAATGGCAACTTCCTAAAGTACAAAACTTTCAATAGAGCGTGGTCAGAACCTGGTTTTTTCTCTCCAATTTATCAATAAACCACCCATGCCTTGCATATGTGTGCTACGTGCAAGTTTTCCCTGCATCATGGTATTTATTTTCCAAAATATCTTGATTGGTAAAAAGGGTTAAATTACAGATATTTTGGATCAATATCCAGCATTAGAAATACTCATGGCAGTAACCTTGTTGTTGAAAATGTACAAAAACAGAGCAACTGTTACTATTCATTGTTATATCCCTAAATATAACGCAGCTATGTGTCCGAAATTTTTAGTTATAAGCTCTCCGGTTTTTCGATCCAGTTTTTTGTGACACGCTGTACAATACTCATTTTGCCAACAGTTCTTCTCATAGAAAATGTGTATATTACATTCAAATTACCATTTGTTGATTTTGCAGAAAACATTTACATACTGATTTGCAAAAGTTTGATGATTTGCATGGTTCTAGTTTTTTGATCAAGCAATATTTGTCAAATTTGTGACCGACTAATACCAGTGAATTATGGATTTTTCACTAGTTCTCGAGAATCACAACGTCACAAAAAATACACTGTGACCATGACATTGGCATTGGGAAAATTCTCTGTAGGTGTATGACAGGACATGGTGTAATCTTTTCCTGAATAATTCATGAGTAGCCTACGAAAACCCACATGATTGGTCTGATGACAAAATTCATCATGAATATTCATGATTATTTATGTAAACCCACCACATGATTGGTTCACATGATTGGTTAATCATGATCATCGTGGTGACTGACCAGTAGGAGTAGGCTGATGTTGTGATGTCATCAAGGTTTATGGAAATGCCAGTGTAGCACACCCACAAATTAGAATTGGAGAAACTATATATTGGGTATAGCTTTCCAACACTGTATCAAACTTTGATCGGCATCTTGAGAGTGTGCATAATTGACTGAAATCAGGAGCAATTCATTCAGAGCTGGCCATTGTCAGCTGAGCATTCGGAACTCTTCACAAACTTCATCAGTAACTTGTTATAAAGGGAGCGTATCTGTGACACTGCAATCAGTATGCCGAGCCATACAAGAGTGATGCATAGCCGCATGAATGCCGGCCAAGTGACCTGTCATGAGAGTATTGAACTGCATGCTACCGAAGATTTGAATTCCACGCGTTTGATTTGCGTACCGCACAAGGCTAACACACTGAAACCAACTAAGGTAGGTACAGGGATCAGGGTTGTGTAGCTATGGTATATCAGCCCTGTGTAAGGAGTGTTGACACATAAGGCTGACACACTGAAACCAACTAAGGTGGGTATATGGATCAGGGTTGTGTAGCTATGGTATATCAGCCTAAACATGTGTAAGGAGTGTTGACACATAAGGCTGACACACTGAAACCAACTACGGTGGGTATAGGGATCAGGGTTGTGTAGCTATGGTATATCAGCCTAAACATGTGTAAGGAGTGTTGACACATAAGGCTGACACACTGAAACCAACTAAGGTGGGTATAGGGATCAGGGTTGTGTAGCTATGGTATATCAGCCTTAACATGTGCAAGGAGTGTTGACACATAAGGCTGACACACTGAAACCAACTAAGGTGGGTACAGGGATCAGGGTTGTGTAGATATGGTATATCAGCCTTAACATGTGTAAGGAGTGTTGTCACATAAGGCTGACACACTGAAACCAACTAAGGTAGGTACAGGGATCAGGGTTGTGTAGATATGGTATATCAGCCTAACATGTGTAAGGAGTGTTGTCGCATAAGGCTGACACACTGAAACCAACTAAGGTAGGTACAGGGATCAGGGTTGTGTAGATATGGTATATCAGCCTAACATGTGTAAGGAGTGTTGTCGCATAAGGCTGACATGCAGAAAGCTCCTGAGGACCTGGGTTGGATTTAGGATTGTTTCTAAATTTCATGATTTCGCGTTCCGCGCCGACACTCGAAAATAATATCCTTTTCCTTAATATTTAGAACAATTATGGTTATACCCCTGTCACACATACAGCAATCAGGCCAGTGATTGCACTGCACTCAAAAAGAGTATCAAGATATGAATAACGCGCAGTAAGAGCGCGGAAAACTTATACCGAAATTGTCCATTTTTAAATCAAGGTCATTAAAACTCTTTCACATTCTGCTGGATCAGGCCAGCGCTTGGTTTACGCTGAAATATTATCAAAACGCCAGGTGGAAGTTCGGTGTTCTGTTCAGAGCGCTGTAATGACTCAGTAGTATCGCCGTGGCAGCGCAAAGCGAGTGACGTGAGCGTCCCGTTGACGTAGCAAGGACGCATACAAACTACTTGTCCTCTGCAACTGCAGTTCGATCAATGAGGTGCTCACTTATACGTGTCTCTCCTGACCGTATTACGCTCAACACGCCTCTCCCCCGTCCTTATGCGCTGTTACCGCGCTATCAGGAGACAATCAAATTTTATAAGCCAAACATACTCTGCCAAAACTTATTCATGAATATCGTTTCAGAGGTGTTTAATTTTTGTAAACATGAGATGCTGTATATCCCATGTATATTTGTATGTAGTTCTACATGTAAAAATTCAGAGGTATAGACTAAGGGCCAAAGTTTACCGCTTTGTAATTGTCGAATTCCGCGTTTTTCCGCTTTGTAAATTTTGCATTTTTCTGTGATGTAATTTTCCCCAAGAAAGCTTAAAATGTACGATCTATAAAACCAAAATAAACACACTTTACAGAAAAACACATCATTTTTATTGTTTGTTTTGTTTTATTACGTATTGTTTTTAATATTTATATTGTTTTATTCAAGACCATTTATAAATTGTGTGTTTTGGATGTTTTTTGTGCATTTCTTTTTCTTCTTTTCATCAAATTGTCGTTTTCCGCGTTTAACCTCAATTCCGCGGAAAACTTTGGCCCTTAGTATAGACCTTCCAGAATATTATCGCTACTCTGAGTTTCATTGTGTATTCGCATAATAATATGTGTGCCAGACCTGCGATCAGGGAAACATCTATTCGCCTGAAGATTGGACAAAATGACCGTATGGGATTGTCCATGAAACTCAGGTAGCGATAATATTCCGGAAGGTCTATACCTCTGAATTTTTATAAGCTCTATCGTTTACGGTATTGAGCACTCTATTCAAATGTCTAGTCTAACCAGAAATGGTTGTCAATAATAATTACTTCTACATGTATGTACTTCTACATGTATTGGGTGCTCTGCCACAACTATCACTTTTTGTTGTGATCCATATCATTCAATATGGTTTTCTTATTGAACCGATATGAGCAGGGACAACACATCATGATACTATCGCTATATCATTTTAATGTATTCAGATTCAACAATGTTATTGATACACCTGTTCAAAACTCCTACCAAAAGACATGCTACTATTTCCATGGCTATACAAAAGTGACATTATCGCATTACGCTAAGCTAGGATTATGCTCTCTAATAGGATTTAAATAACAATCAATATTAAAGATCGACCATGTGATTAGAGCTTTAATCATGGAACATTGTGATTCCTTCTGTATCTACTATTTCTATATCTTTGTTAATCTAATACCCTTAATGCAGTCTCTATACTCTCCGCACACACGCAGAGAATGTTGTGCAAACTTATTGAAAACTTACTAGTAACACAGACAGCAACTTGAATGTACTAAATCACAATGGGTCGTAATAAGAGCGCCGTGAAAATGTGATAATTGGGATAGGAGCGTACTAAGAGCTTTAAACAAATGACAATTTTGAGCAGTTTTCCGCGCTCTTCCTGCGTGTTACATGGGGACCCTCTCCCGCTCTAGCCAGTGTCCAGCTTGGCGCTTTGATACTTTTTTCAGCGCAAGCGCAAGGCCTGATCACCGTATGTGTGACAGGGGTTTAAGGCTTTTCCATTTGAAATCTATACTCCCTATGAAAGACATTACTTTAATGTTCCACACAGGGAGTGTAATATTTCAAATGTGAATACCTGCATGGATGACTCCATTTGAAATTCACCCTCCTGTGAGGAAAATTAAGATAATGTCTTCCATAGGGGGGGGGGGGGGGGGGGTGTATGGATTTCCAATGGAATAGCCCACTCAGGCCCCCTAACTCAACTCAAAAGTTGGTAACCATGATCGTTCTTAATTTTTTCAAAGTCCCCTTTTGCAAGGATTTTTCATCAATTTACCCCAATTTATTCATCAAAATCAGGGTGGAAAATACCCCCTATCTATTGTTTTCAATTACTAAAATTTAAAACACCCCTTTTAATGACACTGTTTACATACATAAAATGTTGCTCCCAACAGTCCGCATCGACCCTCGAAAATATACCCATTTTCCTTGATATTTAGAATGACCATGGTTATCAACTTTTGTGTTGAATAGGGGGGCTAGGGTAGCCCATTTCAAATGGATAGCCCTTTTCAAATTTGGCGAGCCTCTTTGCAAATACCCGTCGTGAATGCCTATTATTTCTAGGTCAAAGGGGGACTTTGAAAAATTTAAGAATGATCATGGTTACCAACTTTTGAGTTGAGTTAGGGGTACAGGTGAATCCAAATTCTATTTGAAATCCATATACCCCCTATAGAAGACATTATCTTAATATTCCTCACAGGAATGTTAAATGGAATAACCCCATGCAGGTATCCCCATTTGAAATCTTACATTCCCTGTGTGGAAGATTAAGGTAATATCAAGAACAAACTGAGTGCAAAATTGAATTAAAGGGGCACTGAGAGATTGCCAAGAAAAATAAAATTCGGAAAAAATGAATTGTTTCAATAAATAAGGTAGGAACCCTGAAGTGTAATAATTTATAAGAAAATGGTTGAATGATAGCGCTAGATAGAAATTTGGTTGCAGCAATTTTTGTGGTGAGTGATGCTGATAATTTCGATGTGATCTACATCGAAATTACCAAATCGTGAAATTTTCCACGATAAACGGCGAATGAAGGTAAACGGTTTCAGATGGTTGTTGTATTGATGTATGCCCAATTATTTTACGTAGGTACAAAAAAACCTGATTTCCAGGGAAATTGAGGGCTCACTCCCATATGTTCCTTTAAAGGCATATTATGTGATCTTTTCAAAGTAGCGCCCTCTATCATTGATTTTTACTATGAAAGCAGATTTTCTTGCAGATTTGTATTTTTGTTCATAAATCATAAAGATCTTCTAAGTTACAGATCGATACCGAGCGGTACAATCTATTTTTTCAAATTTTTCTCTAAATTCTCTCTAAAACTATGATTTTGAGGTTATTAGGAATCGTATCGCTCTGTAACTTGGAATATATATATGATTTATGATCAGAAAAGTAAATCTGCAAGAAAATCTGCTTCCAATTTTTTTTCTCGAGGATTGAGGGCGTCCTCTGGAAAAGATCACATAATATACCTTAAAGCCAACAGTGAAAAGCGAACTATTGATAAAATTGCACCATGATATTTAATATACATGTGAAACCATCATCACCTGGTTGATGTTGCAATGTTTGCAAACAACAAAACAGAAAGAAACCAGCACATTTGTAGTTTCTATTTACAGCCATTATACCATGAGTTATGGGTTGTAAGTCTCTTTTTTGATGTACATGTATTTTCACAGATTTACGCTACAAGTACCATACTCATAGTTACCAACAGTTCCTCTCATAGACAATGTGTATATTACATACATTTATACCATTTGTTGATTTTGCAGAAAATATTTTACATATTGATTTGCAAAAGTTTGATGATTTGCATGGTTCTAGTTTTTTGATCAAGCAATAATGTGTCAAATTTGTGACCAACTAATACCAGGGAATTATGGATATTTATCCCTAGTTCTCGAGAATCACAACGTCACAAAAAAATAAATGTTGACATTGGGAAAATTCTCTGTAGGTGTATGACAGGAAAACCCACATGATTGGTCAGATGACAAAATTCATCATAAATATTCATGATTATTTCTGTAAACCCACCACATGATTGGTTAATCATCAAGGTTTATGGAGATATCAGTGTTATCACACCCACAAATTAGTAGCCCAATTGTGCTACTTTTTATCACTTTTTGTTCCATCGAAAGCAACAGATAAGATAAGAAAATTGGGCTACTTTTGCCTGTGACTATCAGACCTTTGCACCATGATTTGGGCTATGTGGCCAATATCTAATGAAACTATTTGTATTGGGAAATAGTCACCTTTGTTCTATAAATAGGCTTAGTTCTGTATATAATGTCTAGTTTCAACAGACAATGCGTAAGTAGCTACGCAGAGAGACACTAGAGGAAACAACACAGCTTGTTAAGGAAAACTGGTTGAGATAACATTATCTGTTACGCTCACCGGAGCAAGGAAGTATTTCCTTCAAGAGAAATTATATAGTGGGTATAGCTTTCAACACTGTATCAAACTGATCTGCATCTTGTGCGTTGACTGAGATCAGGAGCAATACAGTTAGAGCTGTCCATTGTGAGCCGAGCTTTCATAACTCTTCACAAACTTCATCAATAACTTGTTATAAGAGAGCGTATAGACACTGAAATCAGTATGCCGAGCCGTACAAAAGTGCCCATGCTTAGGCACGTGAATGCAGGCAAAAGCTGTCATGAGAGGATTGAGCTGCATGTTACGGCAGATTTGGATACCACACACTTGGTTGGAGTGTTACCGCACAAGGCTAACACATTGAAACCAACTAAGGTATGTATAGGGATCAGGGTTGTGTAGATATGGTATATATTAGCCTTAACATGTGTAAGGAGTGCTGTCACATAAGGTTGAGACACTAAAACCAGCTAAGGTAGGTATAGGGATCAGGGTTGTGTAGATATGGTATATCAGCCTTAACAAGTGTAAGGAGTGTTTAACCGCACAAGGCTAACACGCTGAAACCAACTAAGGTGGGTACAGGGATCAGGGTTGTGTAGATATGTTATATCAGCCTTAACATGTGTAAGGAGTGTTGTTGCATAAGGCTGACAAAGCTGAAGACTCCTGAGTACCTGAGGTGAATAAGATTATGTAGATATTTGTTGAATGCTAGCCTGGCAGTGTATGTTACATACAACTAACACACTGAAACCAACTAAGGTGGGTATAGGGATTGGGATTTTGAAGATATATATGGAATGTCAGCCTTGAAGTGGTAGGAGTTTTAGATTGTTATCGAATGTTAGCTTAGCAGTGAAAGCACTTAGGTAGGTAAAAGGAATTGGGTTGTTGATAAGTATTACATTTCTGTTTATATGTAATCGAAGTGTTTTCGCATAAGGTTAAAATACTGAAACCAACTGAACGTTTGTATAGAGTGTAAGATTAAGTAGAAATGTATTGAATATTAGCGTAGCAGTGATTTTCACTTAAGGCCAACATACTGAACGCAACAAACGTGTATAGGTATGAGTCCCGGCACAGTGTCCGGTAAGGACGGGTGCATTAAATTGTGATTATTTACACAGATCAGCACAAATTTTAGTTAGTTTATCAGTTTTCACATTGCATGCAGAAGCCGTGTGTAAACAGTATGGTCGCAAAACATTCAATATTGTGGCAAGCCACATATTTTTGTGGTTGGTTTGCGGGATTCCCCTGGCTACAGAATGTTGGTGTTGCAATAACTTGGTTATTTTTACACACTGTAATGGTTCTGTTAAGATACACCACAAATATATTTCGTCTTTTATATGTATATGCCCATCCGTCTATGTACGTATCTTATACCAACATATAGGACAGTGCATGTGTGATACTAGAGGGGACTTTTACTATGTTAGAAAGGAAGTGCAACTACTGTGAGTTAGAAAACCCACATTGGCACTTATACCAACTTAACACTTTCTATGCGTTTCCAAAATTTCACAAAATGCTTCAAAAATTTCAACATTATTGAAAATAATTACCATATTTGAAATCACCATGAGAAATGCATTAAAATAAGTACAAACATGCCTAGTATTGGTTCAGTAAGCCTGAGATCTGTTTTGTATTTGGTAAAATGAATAGCTGCATGGAAAGTATTTTAAAAAACACACAGACAAAAGCTGGTATGGAAATTGGAACTATAGCTAAAAAAAAATTAAATCTACCAGAGGGGCCATAATTATGTCCACTTAGGCAAAACAAAGAAGATAGTCTGTCTCAGAAACATTTTGCAAATAGGCTAAGTGCTGTGCAAATTTTTTTTATTTTTATTTTTTTAGAAAATAGGTTGAGGTATGCGATTTTTTTGTTGTTGTTGCTAATCCAAGTTTCAGAGAACTTTTTAAAACTTTTTTTCTAAAAAATAAAAAAATAAATAAAAAAAATAAAAAAGAGAGTTTTTTTAGGCCTCAGCGCATAGACCTATGCGCCATAGCTCATTTCACATACCAATGCGGGCGGGCTTCTGAGACAGACTATCATCTTTGTTTGGCCTTACCTAACCATTTTCATATAGTTCTAAAACCTACTATTAAATTATCATTTTTCTTTGTTCATTCTTGCAGACCTGTTCACCTTTCGGTAAATTGGAAACGTACAAGAAAATCTGCCCTCTTGGAGAAGGATCATATGCAAAGGTCTTCAAAGCCATCAGCAGGTAAGTTACGTAAAATGACCAGGTTTTTTTTTGGTAGGGATGTGCCACCAACAAAATGAATATGGACCCAAATATTTACCAATTTTCGGGGGAAATGGACCCATGTTTATCGGAAACCCATAATTTGCTCTTATATTTGACAGATTTTGCTTACATTTCGGTGAATAACAGCGAAAATTAAGGATTTCAGACCCATACATTTTCCAAAAAATGGCTGTGAAAAGAGGGTCATCCATTTACCAGAGGCTGAAAAATGGGATCTATTTGGCGGCACATCCCCATCCACTTTTTTGATTGGTTTGCTCACAGGGGAAATCGCATTATATCCTGTAATGAGCCAATCAGAGACGCTGTAAGAAAACAGGTAGTGCTCAGGGGGTTAAGTTTTCTTGTCTCCACATTATTCCACTCACAAATACATTTACCTGCCCTACTAAATGTCAATGGAATTTAGTAAGCACACCTTTTTCATAATGACATTGGTGACATCATGTAGCCAAATATTTACCCTTTTCGATGTTTCTCTTGGGCACGGATGCATAGCCGTCACAGTATCGAGTGACTATACTCTGTGTCAGCTCAGGTTGGGAGGTGAGCTCAGCACGTAATCTACGCTAATATGAGATTTTGGCCTGATAACATGGTCCAGGACCATTACAGTTAAGAATTTTGACACCGTAGATACTCCGAACTAGATATCCTTCAAGCTTTACGCTATTAACAGAAATAAAGCGCAATGTATGGTTAAGATAGCTTTATTCCGTTTATGCTCCTGGACCATGTTATTGGGCCAAAATCTCACAAAATCGGAATCTACTAATAGGTGCAAGCACTTTCTATGGCAGATATATTCCTCTTTTGTGAGGATGCAAACGCAGACACCTTGTAGATATGCATGCGATATCATGATTGTGTAGTGGGATACGTGCCTCTGTCACCTCCCAACTTGAGGTGACACAAAGTATATGTGACGCGATCAAGAGGAATGAGTCGGATGTCGGGGAATCCCAAATTGAGATATGGCCAATTCAAAATGGCGGCTTACATAAGTTTTGATGGAAATTCATGTATACAATTTGACATAACTTTGGAACAAAACGTCGTATCGACATGGGGTTTTCAGTTTCTGAAAGCTCTAGGTGTCTTCTTTAAAACTGTATTAAAAACTCATTTTCGACCAGGGTCGACATCCGACTCATTCCTCTTGATCGCGTCACATATACAGTCCACTTTTGTTGTTGTATGTTAACACTTTCCATGCGACGACAATTCCAAAATTCCAAAACTGGAAAATGTACCAACATTTCCCAAAATGAAAATAGAAATGCCGTTCGACAGACGGACCCTACCTGAGAGGTCCGTTTGCCCATAGAAAACCTCAAGGCTCCTAACAATTTTCCCTTTCAAATTTTTATTACAGCGTGAATCAGCAGGTCGTAGCGTTAAAAGAAATCCGGTTACAGCAAGACGAAGGGACGCCGTTCACCGCGATAAGGGAAGCCTCTTTACTGAAAGGTCTCAAGCATGCCAATATAGTCTGTCTTCATGATATCATACATACAAAGACCACACTCACGTTTGTCTTTGAATATGTGGTAAGTGCTGTGTTCTAGGTAGAATACTATAAAAGTGGACATTTTGGCGCTACATTTATTTTGGCGCTTTCCGCGCCAAAATCAGCATGCACGAAAATAGAAACGCCCAAAGATATCCATTTTGTATGTAGGTCTATGTTAGGAAGCTCAAAATCGCAAAAATAAAAACAAGCAAAATGGTTCAAAATATGCAAAGAGCGAAAAATTACATGCGCGAAAAATGTCCACTTTTACAGTGTTCTTTTAAAAACACTCGAGGAAATTTGCTGCAATTTGATTGGTGCTTGCCTATGTGATATGTCATGATATAGCATGGCTTTGATCTTGTGATGCTAGCAAGCTGATCCGTTGCTATGACAATGAGTGATTTACGCAGCCGGGTGTATCCCTGTATAATGCATGTATGAATGGTTATACATGTATCATCCGTAGAGCTGGATGGTACTTTTTTGGGTAGGAAGGGGCCACAAGTCAAATTAATATTGACCCGTTTTTAGGATAGAAATTCATCCATTTATTTACTTTCATGTAATTGTACCTCCTAATATTTGACAAGAGTTTTCCAACATTTTCAACGAAAAAATGGAAAATCATGAAAATAAGATGCATTGCATTGATTTACAAACAAAGAGAGGGTTGTTTGTTTACCAGGATGATGATAACGGGGACCCTATTTGGTGGAATGTCCCTTTGACCTCATGTTCCCCTCCCCAGTACTATCTCACTATTTGTAACCACAAGGGAGGGGGATCAATGTGTGCAATCTAGTGATAGCATTGTAATATCACATGCTGTGATAACTCCCCATATGATAGGAGATTGTCAGTGCTAGCATGGAAACGCTGCTCCTGTTACTAAAATGCACCCCCTATCTCCAATTTACCAAACAAAATTCTGAAAATGATGTGTATCACGAAAATCTGTGTTTAACCTAAAATTACTCAATTTGTTGAAATGTTTTGTTGGAGGGAAAAAATGATGAGGAAATAACGAGTTAAAAAAATCAAATATGAGTATTTTTTCCATGAAAAGGTAACATGAACAAAGCTTAACTTTCATACAGGATGTTAATGAATGTCATGATAGTCCTATAGAATACATTACCATCTTCCACACAGCATGGAGTGGGAATTTCAAATAGGGTTACCTGATGGGTGACTCCATTTGAAATATACACTCCTGTGTGGAAGATTAAGGTTATGCCCTCCATAGGGGGTGTGTGAATTTCAAATAGGGTTACCTGATGGGTGACTCCATTTGAAATCTACACTCCTGTGTGGAAGATTAAGGTTATGCCCTCCATAGGGGGTGTGTGAATTTCAAATAGGGTTACCTGATGGGTGACTCCATTTGAAATCTACACTCCTGTGTGGAAGATTAAGGTTATGCCCTCCATAGGGGGTGTGTGAATTTCAAATAGGGTTACCTGATGGGTGACTCCATTTGAAATCTACACTCCTGTGTGGAAGATTAAGGTTATGCCCTCCATAGGGGGTGTGTGAATTTCAAATAGGGTTACCTGATGGGTGACTCCATTTGAAATCTACACTCCTGTGTGGAAGATTAAGGTTATGCCCTCCATAGGGGGTGTGTGAATTTCAAATAGGGTTACCGGCATGGGTGACTCCATTTGAAATCTACACTCCCTGTGTGGAAGATTACGGTTATGCCCTCCATAGGGGTGTATGGATTTCAAATAGGGTTACCTGCATGGGTGATTCCATTTGAAATCTACACTCCCTGTGTGGAAGATTAAGGGTATGCCCTCCATAGGGGGTGTATGGATTTAAAATAGAATAGCCCATTTTTTCACACACGATTGCCCAAAACTTCTCTCCGAACTATTACTAATTCAAGAAATCTTTAAAACTATAACTGATGTCTCTCGTTTTCCCTCCGCAGAACACTGATCTCAGCGCCTATCTAGAAAAGCATCCCGGTGGCCTCAACGTGCACAATGTGAAACTGTTTCTGTTCCAACTCTTTAGGGGGCTTTCTTTCTGTCATCAAAGGAAAATCTTACACAGGGACCTCAAACCACAGAATTTGCTCATCGGAGAGACGGGGGAACTCAAGTTAGCCGATTTCGGTAAGAATTCAGTGATAAGGGTACTATAGTTTAATCAGCTCCAAATTGGCAAAAAATATTTGGTTTTTATCTCTCCGCACGCAAAAGTAATGCAAGCGTATAATATGTCATCGTAAATGGTGGGTAGGGGGCGTAGCTTGCGTCTCTATTGAGGGTTGGTTTCTGCGGCGTTCTTATAATAGCTTCTCTGATCTTACGTTTCCAAAATTGTTCGTCTCTGGCGATAACTTGAACGTCCTTTAATTTGTTTTTGGATGAAAATGGGTTTCAAATGTTGAATGGATGATCAGTATAAATCTGGTTAAGATTGAGATCTAGCTCTGTTCCTTGTTAAGTTGTTGATTGTTCGATATCATTTTCTCCCTAAATAGGCCTAGCCAGAGCCAAGTCGATACCCAGCAGAACATACTCCAATGAAGTCGTCACACTGTGGTATAGACCTCCAGATGTGTTACTAGGCTCAACAGACTATTCTACATCATTAGATATGTGGTAAGTATATAAGTACACTCAGATGATAAGCACCCTCGTCTTGATTTATATCATTGTTAAGTCAACTCTAGAGGTGTTCGAAGGCTAACAACTTTTTACATGAGTAGCTAGGTATTTGCTAAGTAAAATGCTCAGATGGTATGCACCCTCATCTTGATTGACATCATTGACAATCAGAAAAGCGACATTTGGAAGATTTTACCTCGCCTTGCTTCACAGCACTGGACTATGATGAAAAAAATGTGTTAGCAAAATTTAGATATCATGTCACATATGGTTTCATAGGCCAAGAATCTCTGTTAACAAGGATTTATCTATCATGACATTTGTAACATACAGAGTGGTTCATATTCTGATGATATCAAAACATTGTGGATTAAAAATTAAAAATTGCAGCAAACGAGTATGGTGTGTTTGTTGATAAATATTTTACTGCGTTCATTTTAGCATAGAACAATGGAATATACATAGTCTATTCACATTGAGTCATATTGTTATAGTTAGTATAAGACAATTATTACTGTTATGAGTAATTAGACCACATACCCCCACAATTAGAGACTATACTTTATTATAGCCCTGCTAAAGGTTAAAGATAATATTGAGGTCTCCTAAGAATAACAAATAAAATCATTCTGAAATCAAAGTTTAGTGTGAATCAGTAGACAGGACAAATCTTGCTTTGATTTGTTTCCACTCAAGCATCATGTAATTCATGAGGTGGGTGGAAACATAGACCTAGAATCCCGGGCTTTTGTGTCACGCATATTTAATCCGAGACAAACATATTTTCAGTATATAGAAGTACTGTAAAAGTCGAAATTTTCGCGCTAGTATCAGCAAGCGTGAAAATAAAAACGCGCGAATATATTCATTTTATATGTAGGTCTATGTACAGAAGCTCAAAATCGCGAAAATAAAAATAAGCAAAATTGTTCAAAATGTGCGAAGCGCGAAAATGTCTACGCGTGAAAATTTCCACTTTTACAGTACTCACTTGGCCATCCATACCTTCATTATCTTTGGTGAAAATGTGGTGATTTGAGAGTGACACATGCATCTAATTTTCTTTTTTTGATATTCATTGCCAATTGTTTTTATGAATGAAAAATCCTGGGGACTTGACATTTTACAGGAGGGGCATATATTAGTGGTGGTATTAGGTGAAAAATAGTGCAGTTTGGGTGACAAAGTGAACATTTAGTGGAAAACTATTATATGTATATAAATTTCGAGTGAATATATTGTTTTGTTTTTGTTGAAAAAATGACCATTTTGTATCTTTGTATAAGAGCTTTGAGCCTCCGGGGAATGGTGCACCACAAATAGTGGGTTGTATGTATGGAAGGGGGCTGAGACACACTGTAGATAGATGCATGATAACGGAACATTTGGGTTTTTTTTATTTTACAGGGGTGTTGGTTGTATATTTCTTGAGATGCTAAGTGGTCATCCAGCTTTTCCCGGCAACAGAGATTACAAAGATCAACTAGAAAGAATATGCAGGGTAAGACTCTAAGATTTAAAGTGAACACTTTCCACTCAGCAATCGTCTGCATACAACAGTTCCAAAATGTTACAAATTGTTTCAAAAATAGCAGAATTATTTAATTTCATCAACATATTTGGAATCATCATGAGAAATGCATTAAAATAAGTCCAAACATGCCTAGTTTTGGTTCAGCAATTCACGAGATACAACTTTGAAAGTTCGGAAAGGTTTTTGAAAAATCTGTTTTGTATATTATGGTAAAACTAATAGCTGTGTGCCCCTGGGATCTTGGGTATATGGTTGGCGACAGTTAGGCCATTTGGAAACCTAGGTTCACCAATTGTTTCCTTCCGATGTATAGCACTAACCTTCACTACTGAATGGTGAGAATATCTGTCGCAATACATGAAATGCTCTTTCAACATCAGGACAAAATAGATTGGAAGGTAGACCTTATCAAGTTCTATAGGTTATGAATAGGAGTTCAAGGTCTAGGTCATTGGTGGGAGAGGGGGGAGTTGAGGTTAAGACAAATCTGTTTTAATTTCCCCGTACCCTTACCTTCCCCCAACACTACAAATCACTACATTGCTAGGTGCTGATGATAATTAATATGCCCTTCCCCAGTGGGGTGTGTGATCAGACAGGCTATCAAATGGCAAAGAAAATCTTCAGATTTTCTAGCTAACTCTGTGGTGCAATTAGTCACATGTATGAAATGCTCTTTCTGTAGTCTTCCAATGCAGTACATACAGAGCGTCGTAAGCAGGTCTCATTTTGAACTTGACTGTGCATAGATGTTTAACTGTTGAATTTGGTTTTGCCTGATTTTTTTCATGACAGGTTTTGGGGACCCCAACAGAGAGTACATGGAAAGGTGTTACCAGTTTACCGCACTACAAATGCATCGCACACAGAACACACAAACCCCAGAGGTTACGTGAAATGGCACCAAAGTAAGTACAGAACACTGGGGGTGCTGATGGGGGAGGGGTGATGATGGGGGAGGGGGTGACGATGGGGGAGGGGGTGATGAGGGAGGGGGTTATGGGTGAGTGAAAAGGAAATATGATGAGATGGTATCCAGCTTATCACACTACAAATGCACCAAAAGTGAGTATGAGATAGAACAGAGTGTTGGGGGGGGGGGGGGGGGGGGGAGGGGGGAGGACTCAAACCTTCCACATTGGGCTATTCCATTTGAAATCCATACACCCCCTGTGGAAGACATGACCTTAATCTTCCACACAGGTAGTATTTAAAATTCAAACTCCCTATGGGGACGATTAAGGTCATGTCTTCCATAGGAGGGTGTATGGATTTCAAATGGAATAGCCAAAAGATACTGCCATCATTTTTATTGGTGGGTTGTGATTCCTCATGTATATTCACTGGTACTTTAATCAGTTCCATGCGGCAGTCGTCTGCAGACAACAGTTTGAAAATTTCACAAAATGTTTACAAAATGTCAAATATAATTGAGTTTTATCACCATATTTGGAATCTCCATGATAAATGCATTTAAACTAAGTACAACCATGCCTAGTATTGGTTCAGTAATTCTTGAGATAGACTTAGAAAGTTGGGTAATGTTTCTGAAAATTCTATTTTGCCATGGCAAAACTAATAATAGCCACGTGGAAAGTGTTAAAAGTGAAAAGGTGTTTTTGGGCATAGTCATTTTAAGCTATTGTATCCAACATTCATATGTCTTTTCAGTTTTTTTCACTAGTTTCATCCTAGAACCAACAAAGCACATTTTCTATCGGCTCACGGATATTGTTTCTTAGTTCCAGGTCAAGATTTTCTAGATTACTAATCTATTATTTCAAACCCCACTGTTATATCATCTTTTGTGTAGGAGTAGGAACCAATTTAGAATGCAAGGAAATTTAGGTTATGTAATAGCCTTTTGAACTTTCGCCCTAAATTGCCTTTGCATTCTTCTTTTAGTCTATCGCTTTTCCACCTTGATGAAGGCCTATGGCCGAAATATTTGTATTTTTAGTTAAATATTAGCGGCTACTTAGCAAGTATCTTGAGACCGTGTATTTTTAAAGTCATTGTTAATTTAATTCACTCCAGTTGGTCCGAGTCTATTATATATTATATTTTAGTTAAATTATGCGGTTTGAAACCAATCGATATATACCTTGGATAGTTTTCAATGTTTTTAAGACAAGATGAAATCAAATCAAAAATGGAAATGTATCCAAAGATATGACATGTAATGTTCATATTTAGAAACAGTGTGAAAAATGCATTTCAATAAGTACAAACATGCCCAGTAAATGATAGTTCTTGGGGAAATTCTCAATAGTTAACACTAGATTACTCAAAATGTTAACAAAATTATGGTTTTTTTCCAGAGATTTGACATATTATACAGCTCACCTTTAGAATCAGTCTGAAAAATGCATTCCAATAAGTACAAACTTGCCTAGCTTTGGTTCACATGTTCTTGAGATATCCCTTAAGGAATTTTAGGCCCATGAACCTTAGATAGTCACTGGACAATTGCAAGGCCACTCAGTTTTCCTGTTTCGTTTCCTGTTGTTCAAAAACAGCAGGTTTATGAATTATTGCGATGGTATCTTAGTGTATAGTCCATTTATCCATCACGAGACAGTGACGTAACTACGTATTCTACTTGTTGCAGCACATAAACATGTGTGCTTACTTATGACACTAGTGTATACACACAAGCGTAGAAAGATGGAAGAGACATACACACGTGTAAATGCTGTGCCTTTAAAGTTATGTCACTGTCCAGAGGAAGGCAAATAGAGTATGGGCACTATCTACCACAAGATTATCAGAAAAATATTTTAAGTTTTATTTAAAAAAATTGATTGGTTTATAATTTTGCTTGTTCAAAAATGCCCAAACTTTCCTGAATATTGTGACTGGTTTTCTAAGACTGTTCCAAATGTTCACCAAATGTGTCAGAAATGTCAACATTATTGAATTTTATCACCATATTTGGAATCACGATGAGAAATGCATTAAAATAAGTATAAACATGCCTAGTATTAGTTCAGTAATCCTTGAGATAGACTTTGAAATTTGGGAACGGTTTCTGAAAAATCTGTTTTGTGTATGGTAAAACTAATAGCTGTGTGGAAAGTGTTATGGTTATCTTGTTCATATTGGAGGGCAGTTGAATTATGCAGAAATTGACCTATTTCTGGCCCAATAACTTTCTCCCAATTTAAATCTAAAGAGTAGGCTTATAGTTAAATAATAGACATTTATTGAAATGAATCTAGGACGTGTGGCACCTGAGGTATGATTTAAAAAGGCAGACAAAAAACCTGAACAAAAGAAAATTGTGTCTCTTTTCAAAAAAATGAATTTCTCGTGGCTAAAACAAATTTGGGGAGGTGAGGTATAAACCATTTGCAAACCCGAATCTTTTAAGCTTATATTTCAGCTTCCCATCTTTCCCCCTCCAATTTGAGCATTTTCACTCCAATAAAGCACTGGTTTAAGCGTTTCTTTGGTATTTTGAGCTTCTCCCCTCCCACCCCTCTTCAATGTAGGTCAGTTTCTGGTCTGTTCTGGCGTGTCTGTATAGCGCCAATGTTATCGTTTGAAAATCTATTTATTGTTCTTTGGCTCTATATTGAGCAATCGGTCACACCGATTGCTGCCTACACATTTCCGGCTGCATTTCCTGATTAGGCTGATCGATAGTAACATCCTACTGGTCACTGGTATAAATGATTATTGGCCTACCTTGCGTTAAGGCATGTGAAACAACCCCCACCACCCCCTCCCCCAAAGAAGAAAAAAGACCCATGTGATGTACAAGATCCTTAGTAGACCTTTTAGCAGTTACTGAAAATCCATATATATAATAGCAGTATTGTTTTACATATTTCATTGTTTGTGCTCTATGATGGGACCTTTTGAAAATGACAGGCATTGCAAGCAGGGACCTGTGTATTATACTCTAATGCACCTTGTTTGGAGAGTATGATATGTAGGACTACACTGCAAAAACTGTGGTGTTAAATTTAACACCACGGGTGTTAAATTTAACACCAGTGCGGATTCACTATAGGACCACACCACCTGGTGTTAAAATGACACCATCACCAGTGTTACAACATTGGTGTTAAATATAACACCAATGGGTGTTACAATATGACAACACCAGTAACAATTTTACACCTTCTGGTGTTAAAACATTAAAAACTTTACACCTTATGGTGTTAAAATATTAATGTTAGATAAGTTAAGTACTTTAACAATAAAATACTTGCAAATAACATTTCACTGTTCAACAGTTCAAATCTATTAAAACTTGAACGTTTTTGTGAATTAATGTTCTTACTTGCCATTTAATTATGGAATGGTGCATGTTGCAGATCGAATCACAAGATCAAATGTATAAATATACAATCCAAAGTGTTAAAAAACCAATATAACCCACCCCCGTGCGCATGTGTGGAATAGTGACACCCATGGGAGTTATTCTTACACCAAGTTTAACACAAGAAATTTAACACCATGAGAAGTGTTACATCAGTTATTCCTATGGTGTTGACCTAACACCAACATTAACACCAGGAGCGTAACACCGGTTCAGTGTTGCAGTTTAACACCGGAGTTTTTGCAGTGTACAGTTATTCCCCCTCCCCGTAACGTACAGCTCACAATTTCATCCCCCAATGGTACCTAGCTTCAGAAACACACATTGTCAGTTTGTTGTATAGTACTTGATCTAAACCTTGTTCTCTCACACCAATGAAAACCCCAGGGTTCAAACATGAATGCCCCTCCCAATTTTGATTAGTAAGAAC
This sequence comes from Ophiura sarsii, assembly GCA_035610835.1. Classification (NCBI taxonomy): domain Eukaryota; kingdom Metazoa; phylum Echinodermata; class Ophiuroidea; order Amphilepidida; family Ophiuridae; genus Ophiura; species Ophiura sarsii. Next base: position 24,627,457 of record CM069459.1, on the reverse strand, counting down.
ACACATTTTGGATAAATTTGGGTTTTAGAACTTTGGGGCTTTGGAATGAACATTTTCAAGATTTTTGATTTTTCAATAAAATGGGGATTTTAAGAGCTGATGCAGGCTCAAAAGGGGGGGGGGGGGGTCTTAGAGCTAGCAAAAAAGGGTGAAAAGTGGGGGGGGGGGGGCGGGGTCTTCAGGACGGCACATACCTATACCCCTTTCCAATGTCTTAAGAGCTAGCAGAAGATGGTGAAAAGGGGGATCTTCAGGGCGGCACATACCTGTACACCTTTCCAATGTCACCTGGAGGGAAATCAATACAGCAACATAGCCAGATAGCATGGATGACAAATGCGATGAAACGTGCCTCCAGTGAAAACTAGAGCTAACCATTATTGTATTTTGTCCAGTCCAGGACTCGATTAGTTCCTGTGGTTCCCAGGGTATCGGGATGTTATACAGGAATTGTTGAAGCTTCCTCATTGAAATTTGTGCTCTCTGAAGAGACAAATAAAAATTATTACTATACTGTAAAGTGGAAATTTTAACACAGTTACTTATATTATTGTGCTCTTTTTGTGCTCGAATCAGCTACTGCGAAAACAACACGTTTATGTATTTCCTTTCTTTGATAGATCTATGTGATGAAGCTACAAATCTGCATTTAAAAACACACGAAACAGCACAAAAATCAGCAAAGAGCGAACAATTAATCTATTGAAAATTACCACTTTTACAGTATACTCGCTATATAATGCATTCTGTATAATAGTATGAATCTTTTTCACTAGGCCTGATGTTTTTCAGCTTTTCACCCGATTCAGCTTGTTTTCAATTCAATCAATTTTCTTTTATTTGATGCCCTATTTGGCACCTTTTATTCCCCCTCCATATTATGGTTTCAATTTTCAAGCGCAGTTTTGCAATACACTTTTCTGTAGAGCTTGAGCTATCTACTATATCTCATATCCCTCCCCCACCCTCACCAATCAATGTTTAAGATCCCAACGATTGTGGTGATGAACCAGTTCCAAGCAACAATGGATAGGGGGGCTGGTGGAATTATTTTAACACGGTCCTCGAATTGTAACAACAGTTCTTTGTTCACACTTAAAAATAAGTAGTTAAAAGTAGTTGGTGCATAGCTCAGATCCCTATTTAACCCCCTGAGAACTACCTGCCGATTGGTCAGAAAGATAGATACATCATTTATTGCGCCAATCAGAGACAGTGTTAGAATAATTGTATCCCTGATTAAGATGGGAGTGAAACATTTTACAAGCTGCATTTGAATTGGCTATTCATATGAGTACATCTTGTAATAAACCAATCAGAACCACTGTAAGATAGACTGGTATAGACCCCAGGGGTTAAAGGGTCAAAATGGACTAACAATTGGTTAAAATGGACTAATAAATTGTCATTCACCGGATCAAAAATAATAGCCTAAGTTCTTGGCCCTCTATCTTGACCCTCTATCTAGAATGTTACTAAATATTACTGTTTTCGTATCTTTGATTTACTAGGTTATGGGGTTTGAAAGGTGCAGAGGAGCTAGCCAAGAAGTTATTAGAGCTGAATCCCAAGAAGAGAATATCATCTGTAGATGCAATGAGACATCAATACTTCTCAGATCTATCACCCAGAATTTATGATCTACCTCATGGTAAGATAGTAGCCTAAGTAATTGGCCCTCTATGGTTTATGCCATGAGGCGCCTACTTCTCAGATCTATCACCCAGAATTTACGATCTACCTCATGGTAAGATAGTAGCCTAAGTAATTGGCCCTCTATGGTTTATGCCATGAGGCGCCTACTTCTCAGATCTATCACCCAGAATTTATGATCTACCTCATGGTAAGATAGTAGCCTAAGTAATTGGCCCTCTATGTTTTATGCCATGAGGCGCCTACTTCTCAGATCTATCACCCAGAATTTACGATCTACCTCATGGTAAGATAGTAGCTTAAGTAATTGGCCCTCTATGGTTTATGCCATGAGGCGCCTACTTCTCAGATCTATCACCCAGAATTTACGATCTACCTCATGGTAAGATAGTAGCCTAAGTAATTGGCCCTCTATGGTTTATGCCATGAGGCGCCTACTTCTCAGATCTATCACCCAGAATTTATGATCTACCTCATGGTAAGATAGTAGCCTAAGTAATTGGCCCTCTATGTTTTATGCCATGAGGCGCCTACTTCTCAGATCTATCACCCAGAATTTACGATCTACCTCATGGTAAGATAGTAGCTTAAGTAATTGGCCCTCTATGGTTTATGCCATGAGGCGCCTACTTCTCAGATCTATCACCCAGAATTTACGATCTACCTCATGGTAAGATAGTAGCCTAAGTAATTGGCCCTCTATGGTTTATGCCATGAGGCGCCTACTTCTCAGATCTATCACCCAGAATTTACGATCTACCTCATGGTAAGATAGTAGCCTAAGTAATTGGCCCTCTATGGTTTATGCCATGAGACATCAATACTTCTCAGGTCTATCACCCAGAATTGACGATCTACCTCATGGTAAGATAGTAGCCCAAGTAATTGGCCCTCTATGGTTTATGCCATGAGGCGCCTACTTCTCAGATCTATCACCCAGAATTTACGATCTACCTCATGGTAAGATAGTAGCCTAAGTAATTGGCCCTCTATGGTTTATGCCATGAGGCGCCTACTTCTCAGATCTATCACCCAGAATTTATGATCTACCTCATGGTAAGATAGTAGCCTAAGTAATTGGCCCTCTATGGTTTATGCCATGAGACATCAATACTTCTCAGGTCTATCACCCAGAATTTACGATCTACCTCATGGTAAGATAGTAGCCTAAGTACCTGGCCCTCTATAGTTTAATTCAAGCATATTCTAATTAGATGCCATGAGGCACCTACTTCTCAGATCTATCACCCAGAATTTACGATCTACCTCATGGTAAGATAGTAGCCTAAGTAATTGGCCCTCTATTGTTTTAATTCAAGCATATTCTCATTAGAGGCCATGAGGCACCTACTTCTCAGATCTACCACCCGAAATATAAAGTCTATCTCATGAAAAGATACTAGCCTAAGTAATTGGCCCTCAATAGTTTAATCCAAGCATATTCTCATTATAGGCCATGAGGCATCACTACCTCTCAGATCTACCACACAGACCGGTAACATACTAGCCTAAGATTATCATTCCTCTATCTAGCGTTGTACACCCCCCCCCCCTCCCCCCTCCAAAAAAAAAGGGGGAAAAAGACCCCAAAAAAAGAAAAAAGAAAAAAAAACCTTCTCAGAAGAAACGTAACAGGATATGTTTTGGAAATCTGAGGGCCAAAAATGTTAAAGGTAGATGACCCGATCACATTTTCATAACACAGATTTTTCTCAAACATATGGAGATTTTCATATCATATGAAAGATAATATTTTTCTAATTAACATACTGAAATTTGACGGTCCAAATCCGTATGATTACGAAGAAATCGGTGAAATAGCATCGAATTACCGCGAAAGGTGGTTACCACCAATATAGTTTGTGTACAACTCAATGGGCACATTTCACAGCATCTTGTGCGTCTAAAATAAGAACCATTAGAGTTATGCAACTCAAACTTTGGAATACAACTTTTTTAAGGATGACCTTTCATGTAGAATAGAAAACTTCAAGTTGAAAATCGGGTCATCTACCTTTAAGTAGTAACTTGCTCAGCCCATTCTATGTTCATGATCATTGTTTTGAAATTGTATTTATTTATTTCCTTTTTCTATTTACAGTGACCCCTATCACTATGATACCCGAGATCAGGCTGCATTCTGAGAACAAATAGAGGGCATGCTTTATGTAGTCTGGTGGAGAAGATGTGAAACTAAAGAGGGCGACAGACAGATTTAGTTCACGGAGAACGTCTGGATATTTTGGCCCGGAATCGTCACAGAGTGGCGAGTAAGCGTCATACACAGTCACACGATGATATGTCAGCCAATCACGTGTGTGAACTGGTGGGTTTTGTGTTATCGCTAAAGCAATCATATATCCAACTGCCATCCACAAATTGTTATTTGTATGACCTTGCTGCAGTTCAAAGGTCAAAGGTTAACTCATGATTTGAACTTACCCATTGTGGGTTTCTGCTTCTGCTGTTTGATCAAGTTACTGTTTGCAGTTATTTACTGACATTGACATCATTGAAGCATCGCAGAGTGTTGCGTTGAATTTGTTTCCTGTAACGATATCAAATTTAGCGCAGTTTTACTAACTAACTCATACTGGTCAAATTGGCACAATTGTTGGAGTACTAATTCAAAATGTTGAATTTGGCTCCAATTTTAAGGTACCAATTTCAAACTTTTAAGTGTTGCACTGCACCAATTTAAGGGTCTAATTCAAATTGTTATTTTGGTACTAATGTCTAGGTACCAATTTAAATTGGTAAATTTGGTACCTTATAATTTCAAGGTACTTATTTCAAATGGTTACATTTGGTACAATTGTGAAGGAACTGATCGAAATGTTAAATCTGGTGCCATTGTTAAGGTGCCCACTGAAATGTTGAAGTACTAATTCAAACTTAAATGTGTTACAAATGTTAAGGTACGTATCAAGTTTGTAAACTAAATTTGGTCACTATACCATTGTTACAAGTACTAGATCAAATTGTTGAATATGGTACTATTGTTGTGATACTAAATCCCACTGTTGAATTTGGCATCATTGTCCAGCTATTTTCACATTTGTCAGTTACTAATTGCAGGTTAGTGGCATGGGTGATTTTAGTGCACCAAAACAAAGAGTCATTATGAAAAATAAAAAGTTGCTCCTGGTTCACTTGTCATTTTGTTTGAACCAGGATCAACTGAAATTCACTAGTATATCAAAAGAACATACAAACATATTATTATGAATCCTGGGTTATTGTTTTTGCCCCATTTGGTCAAAATTAGTGTGGCCTGTGAATACAATATCTGAACTTGTTATGGATACTATCACCTGGGATGGGGGGGGGGGGGGGGGGGGTGAGGGGGGCACTTAGTGGATATGAGGTCACAGGATGTGCTGCCAAATAGGGTCCCATTTTTCTAATGAATGACCCCTTTTCATAGCCATTTTTGGTAAATTTATGGGTTTAATATCCTTACATTTGCTGTTTTTCACAGAAACTTGAGCAAAATCTGTCAAATATTGTATGAAAATTATGGGTCTCTGGTAAACATATGGGTCCATTTTCCACCAAAATTGGGTAAACATTTTGCTGGCGGCACATCCCTACCAAAAAAGTATCTGAGTGACCTCCCCCCAGACTATTACACGGCTAATAGACACAAAATGACTCCTGGTGCCTGTCTAAAATCACCCTTTGTAGTGAATACCAGAATATAAAGATTCAAACAATCAATTGCTCAAAAGTCAAACTTTTTCAGCAATAGCTGATGCTATACAATGTACCACCTAATCTGATATCTGATTTCATGTTTAAGAAATGATTCTGAATGTAGCAAATGGCCTATGTGAAAATAGTCATACAGTACTAACTCATATGTTCAGTTTTGTACCATTGTTACGGTACTATAATACTCGGTAGTGGCACGGTGTAGAAGACCCGAGTATGCAAATGATCTCACTGAATACAATATCATGCTCTACCAAACATCTAGCACTAACCATGGTAACCATGTTAACATTGGAATAAATCTCATAATCCTCATTTACATAAATGTGACTTCTACACCATGCCCTTACCTTATACTCAATCAATCTTCTTTCTGCGCAGTAGTGTAAGAGTTTATTCCAGGAACAGCAGCTTATACTATTGCCCATATGACTATTACATATTAGTGTATGCACTGGAACAGCAATAGCACAAGTGCGCTGAAATGCTAAGTCTGCACCTGGAATAGACACTGAAATCACTGTACAGAAGAAATAGAGCATAATTGTAAACTATAGTTTAATCAGTTCCAAATTGGCGAGAAAGATTTGTTTTTTATCTATCCGTGCGCAAAATTAATCAAAGTATATGAAGAGCTGTTTTGCAAAAGGGCCTACATCCACTTCTGCCTTTATACTAATTTTGCATTATTAAATGGATGGCTATTCATTATGTGGCATGTGGCTTGTATTGGTTGGGGCCTCAATTGACGTGCATGAATGAACACAGCCATACATTAATTCCATGGACTTGTCAATACAAATTCACTAAAGCAAAATGAGTAACATGTCGGGGTGGTCTGGTGGCCCTTTTGCAACAAAGCTCTTCATATGCGCACACGCACGCGTTAAGCATATGATACACAGGGCGCTTGTTGCCTTCATGTGCATTTGCATCCTTCTATAATAATTGCTGCTGTAAGGAGGCTTCACCAATTTGGAACTGATCAAACTATAGCCATCAATGTTGACATGTTTAGACCTCGGTGCAGTGGTGATAGAGCGCATTCCAGAGATAGTAACCTACAATTACCTGTGTAACTCTAAAAACAGGTGCATATATTGATGGATTACAATCCATGCACTGAAATGCTGGGTCTACCACTGGAGTGCACACTGGAATCACTGCACAGAATATGGTAAATTGAGCATGATTTGTAAACTAGCCACCAATATTGACATGTTTAGACCACTAATTTTACTAAAGATGCGTCATAGATTGGGTAATATGTATATACCAGAAGAAGAATGTAATAAAATTACAGACATTTGTGCAATACTGTTATCAAGTATAAACAGTGTCACTTACATCACAGTAAATACAGTAGTGTTGTGACCAAGTCACTTTACCTTAAGGCACAAGTCAAATCAAGTCACTGATTGAGGTGACTCGAGTCAAGCCAAGTCTTTGTAAGTTTTTGTCAAGTCAAGTCAATCCATGATAGGTCGAGTCAAGTCAAGTCAAACTAATGGAGCTAGTTTATTACTACTACTTAACACTTTCCATGCGGCTATTAATTTTATCATTTACAAAACAGATTTTTCAGAAACTTTCCTCAACTTTCAAAGTCTATCTCAAAAATTACTGAACCAATACTATGCATGTTTGTGATTATTTTAATTCAAATATGGTAATGAAATTCAAAAAAATTGTCATTATTGATACATTTTGAAATTTTGGAACTGCCATCAGCAAGCGACTGCTGCGTGGAAAGTGGAAAAGGGGACAATAAAGGTAATAGACCAATTTGGTACAAAACTCAAAATATTGTGAACGACACATTTGGTACACCTTGTGTACCGCAAATGCTGGGCCGTATTCTCGTACCAAACAAACACGGTTTTAGCTTAAAACCGTGACTAACTAATCTTGTGTCTAAATTAAACGTGAGTTTATCTTTTAAATGACATGTTTAATAAAACCCGCTTGTACGAATCTCATCCCAGAGTGGTTGTGCGTTCACTGTACATACAGGTAATCAATTTACTGTGGCTCAACTGGGTTACAATAGGTATCGACCGAATTCATCAAATGCATGTGTATTGTTAAGACTACACAATCTGCATGGCAGTTTGCACCAGGTGCACCGGGCACGGTTGAGTAATCATTCACAGTTGGTGTATGAATTAAGTTAAACACATGTTAAACTACCCCCATACCCATGTTTAAAGTTAGACACTTTAAGTTAAACAAATTTTGACGAATTGCATTTAGTTATACGATGTGTTTAAAGTCAAAGTTAAGCACATGTTTAGCTAAAAACTGCGTTTAAATACATAGTATGAGAATACAGGCCGCTATGTTTAACTTTGTTTACATCAGTACAAAAAAGCTTACAATAAAAGTCTGGAGTCCATGATAACATAATGGATACCAAAAACTTAAAAGATTAGATGCCAGTTGAAACATTGTGGTGACTTAAACAGTTCTTTCTTTATATTCTAGTTGGTAGATTTAATGGTACCAAACATGTGCAATAATGTTTTTAGGCCAGATCCCAGTTTGGTACATTTAGTGAACCAATTTTTCATGTTATACATCCAAGTTGGTATATTGTGAGAACTAAAAAGAACTTTCTCTATAATTTAGATTCTAGTTGGTACAATGTGGGTACCAAATCTTACAAAGTGTTTAGATCATATCCCAGTTGAAGTTTAGATCACATTTGGTACATTGTGAGTACCAAATACAATGAAACACATTTGTGTAGATCCAAGTTGTTGTGGGTACCAAACGTAAATGTTTAGATCAGTTTAAAGTTGGTAGGTGTTTAGATCAGATCAAAGTGGATAACATGTAAGGTAAGATTCAAGTTGGTACATTTTGGGTACCAAATATTTTCACTATTTTGTTAGATCAAATCTCTGTTGAATTAGTGTGAGTACCGTAAATCTCACAATGTTTTAGTTTAGATCAAAATTAAGTATGTATATCGACATTACCATAATTTAGATCCCAGATGGCAATGTTGACACCACAAATTGAATAGATCAGGTCCAAGTTGGTACATTGTAGGTGTAAAGAAATTGTAATTTGTTCGATAAGATCCCTGTTGTTTCCTTTTAGACACCATTCCAATAATTATTGGTATCATTTCCCAGGTAGTATATCTTGGGTACCAAATCTTACAAATCTTCTTTAGATCAAATCCTCATTGATAGACTGTGGGTACCAAATATTACCATTAACCATTAGATCAGATATAAGTGTGCACAGTATGGGTTCCAAATCTTACAATTATTATACTATAGATGGAACAGTGTGGGTACCAATTCTTACAACTATTCTTTAGACCAGATCCTATTTGGTACAATATGGGTACCAAATCTAACAACTATTCTGTAAATCAGATCAGATTCGGTACACTGTGGGTACCAAATCTAACAACTATTCTGTAGATCAGATCCTATTTGATACACTGTGGGTACCAAATATAATGACTATTCTTTAGACCAGACCTTGTAACAACTATTCTTTAAAACAGATCATAGTTGCTACAATTTAGATACCAAATCTTGCATTAATTCATTATATCAGATCCCAGTTGATAGACTGTGTGTACCAAATGTTATCATTATTAGTTTAATCAGATCCCAGTATATACGGCAACCAAATTTGACAATAATTGTTTCGATCAAATCCCAATTTGTATATTGAGAATATCAATTCCAGAACCCTAATAAAACACTTTATAGGTACCAATTTTTTGCAATTTGTCTTTAGGTCAGATCTTAGCTGATTGACTGCGGTAACAAATACTTATACTTTTTTCTTTTTGATCAAATTCTAATTGGTTAGTTGTGGATACCAAATGTCACTATTTATCGTCAGGCCAGATCCTTGTTTGTACACTGTGGGTACCAATTCTTACAACTATTCTTAGACCAGATCCTATAATAGGTACAATGTGAATACCAAATTTTAAAACTATTCTTAGATCAGATCCCTGTTTATACAATGTGGATTTCGAATCTCACATAATACTTTAGATTGGATCCAAATTGATAGACTTTGGGTATCATATAATATTATTCACGTGATCAGATCCCAGTATATACACCAACCAAATCTTACAATAATTCTTTAGATCAGATCCAAATTTGTATATTGAGAAGACCAATTCCAGAACCCAAAATAATACTGTAGGCACCAAATTTTACAAGTTTTCTTTAAGTCAGATCCAATATCTGACTTATGATAGACCGAGGGTACCAATTCTTATAATTATTCTTTTGCTCAAATTCTAGTTGATCAGTTGTGGATACCAAATCTCACTATTTATCTTTAGGCCAGATCCTAGTTTGTACACTAACTGTGGGTACCAATTCTAACAATTATTCTTTAGATCAAATTCTAGTTTATGAAATGTAGGTACCACATTTTAGAATTATTCTTCTTTAGATCAAATCATATATAGTTAATGAACTTTGGGTACCAAATTTTGTTGTTATGCTTTGCTTTTAGATAAGATCCAGTTTGTATTATAATGCACATCAAATCTTAAAAGTATTCTGAAGTTGAGATCCAAGATGCTGTGGATAGATCTGACATTAAAGGTAGATGACCCGATCACATTTTCGTAACACAGAATTATTTCAAACATACGGAGATTTTCATATCATATGAAAGCTCGTATTTTTCTCATCATCATACTGAAATTTGACGGCCTAAATCGGTATGATTACGGAGAAATCGATGAAATAACGTCGAATTACCGCGAATGGTGGTAACCACCGATATAGTTTGTGTACTACTCAATGGGTACAGTTCACAGCATCTTGTGCGTCTAAAATAAGAACCATAAAGAGCTATGCAACTCAAACTTTGGAACACGACTTTTTTAAGGATGACCTTTCATGTAGAATAGAAAACTTCAAGTTGAAAATCGGAATGTGATCGGGTCATCTACCTTTAAGTCTTGAGATTAGATCCAATTGATCAGATCTCAAGATTAACTGTATAATCAGCCAAACATCATAAACAGATATAGTCATAATACTATGGACATAATTCCAACAATGCGTGCATTTTTTGTGTACGTGCGTAAACCCAGAAGTGCATTACGGGCGCTTTAAAAAATGACCGCGCATCCTGATTGGTCAATCGCGAAATCGTTTTGCGTATGAATGCATAGTTCACGCATTCCATGCATTTAGACTCGGCTCATAACCCTTCAAAGGGAATTTGTATAGGTTTTCATTAGTTATTTATGTTCCATTAAAAACGTTAAAAGAAAAAAATAAGGACTAGTAAAAATATTCTGTTTCACAAATATGAATGAATGCGTCATAAATTGCTATAATTTTTTAAAATTTAAATTAGATAAGTATATGCTTCCCGGAACTCTTTTTCTTATTTGAGCAGTATCAATTTCCAGTAAACTATGTATGCACATGAAATTTAGATGTCTGACAACTCAAATAACTTATTTCAAGACATTATTTGTTTGGGACATGGGCATAAGACCAGTTTGGATCTCTGACGCCAGATACCCTGCAAGAGCTTTTTTAGCAACCAAGTATGTCAGCCTTGTGATTACTTCCAGAGATTAAGCACCAAATCTAAATGCATTGATTTATGTACCAGCCTGACCAAATTTGTGACGTAATCAGTTGGAAGTCGGAAATATTGATTTTGAGATATAACCAAACAAAGGATAGAATTTCTTTTCTTTTCTATTGTAATGAAATCCGTTCAATAGCTAATATCTTTGGAATTAAGTGTCCATTTGAGATGGGGTTTTCTGCAAAATGAAGCTGTGCAAATAACCTACACAACCAAGTAGAGAACTGAATATTAGATATTTCTGACTTCGGAATGATTTTGCTTGGTCACATCAAATATGTATCACAGCATTTATGCCTATTAATGCTGTGTCTCTCTTTGGAACATGGATTGATGTTATCTCTGCACATGAAGATATATCATGCAAAAATGCCGTAAATTTATATTTGATAATGCTAGCCAGCTTGGTGTACACGATAGGCATAACTTACGAATACCCCACCCACCATACAATTCTATTCCATGTTTATTCCTGCAACAACCAAGTACTGTAAAAGTGGAAATATTCGCGCTACATTTATTTGTGGGGTTTTTTGCGCTCGAACCTGCTACCGTCAAAATAATAACGCGCAAAAACCTTTCTTTTGCGTATTGGTCTATGTGATGAAAATACAAATCGCGAATTTAAAAACATGCAGAACAGTTAAAAATCTGCAAAGCTTGAAAAATAATCACACAAAAATTACCACTTTTACAGTAAATGGTATTTCAGAACCACTCCACCAATCAGAAAAACTTAGTTGGACTAACGCTATCAAAGTCGTATAAATTGTGCATGTGTGTGAACATAGAATATCAAAATGTAAGAATTTAAAACAAAGAGAGCTGAATTTGGAGGCTTTTATTGGCTGTACACTTTCTATCTATATTTTATATATCCGGTTATAGAGAGCAATTTTTGTAAGTAGTAGAAAGAGCAGCTGTGTCGTTTTAGTACCGTTTTTGATAAAACAATGATGTAGATTATGCAATAAGGCGACTAAGAAAAAAGTTCCTGTTTTACGGGCGGACGGACCTGTCAAGTAGGGTCGGTCGGTCAGGTTTTTTTTTTTTTCTTACCTAAAATGTCACCAAAATCTGTCTAAATCGGGAATTTGCGGAAAAAATTGTGAACATTTTTTTCCAACCGATTTCCGGCCAAAAAACGGCTGATTTTACATGATTTGAGAAAAACAATTCTAACACAAATTCTAAAAAAAATGTCTTGAAAAACGCAAAATGTGGGTCAGTCAGGCCGGTTAAAACAGGGTTTTTCTTTTTTCCTCGCCTAAACTTCGTAAATGTAGACTACTTTTGAAGTGTAGCAGCAATAATGCAATATGACCTCATTACAGATGAGTTGGAAAGAAGGGGCACTTTTTGTGTTGCGATCATTTCAGAGGTGCATATTCAAAGTAAGCAATAGTGCTTGGGAATCATTGATTGATTAAATTGATTCAAACACACTAAAAAATACAATTAAAACAAATTAGACCATTGCTTTATGATAATACATCAATTTCAGTTAAAACTTCTACTCTCAAACCAATCCAGAAGATAGTTAAAGTAAATGTCAGTGTAAGTGTACTATTTATGAACAATATGCCTATACAGTCATCAAAAAAAGTAACTATACAGGTAATAAATGGGCTTTTAACTCTAAAAATATATATCCTACCTAAAAATATTAAACTATAAAGTTGTTGAGAAATTTATCTTCTTTAATTAATATGGGATATTGCACGCTAGGATCGGTTGAATATTGAAGAAGTGACAATCTAAAATGTAAGGTGAAGTCACAATTTCATTTTCACATTTTACATTTCAACACAGGGGAGAGTATGACAGGTAGCGTTTGTGTGGCGTATTGATCCATCGAAACAATATGGCCGACTATCCAACCTGCTCATGCATCCCCCAATTGCACTACCGGTAATCGATAATGTACCCGTAGCTGGGTATGCGTGTAGAAAAGAAAAATGTATTCTTAACAACTTTATAATGTAATATTTTTAGATAGATATATATTTTTAGAGTTAGAAGCCCATTTATTACCTGTATAGTTACTTTTTTGATGACTGCAGAATGGCATGGTAGGTACCATCCTGTGGATTGGCTTTAAAATAAAAGGCTCTACTGAAATGTGTGTATCTTATAGCACAATGGTCAAATTCTAAACAATATTTTGTTCTAAATTAAAGCTAAATTATCTTTAGGGTACTTATGTTGATTTTTGATATCTGGTGGGTTTTTTTCCACAAAGGCTGCCTGCTCATTTTTACTCACCCTGTAACATTAGTAAGTTGAACTTGAATTTCTTTTGAGCTTTGAAACCAGTTTAGTCTAAGGTGAAGGCTTCCCTTTTGGTAGGCCTTCACCTAAAATTTACCAATGCCTATTGTTTTAGCAGGTTTTCACCGGTATACTTTATATCCAAAGACAAAGTTCTTATCTGATTTGCCTACACATGGTGGGCTTTCACACATAAACAATTTATCCAAAGACCAAGATTTTAGTCGATATGCTTAAGTATATGGAAGCATAAGTGTATAATTTCTGCCTTAACCCCAGATAATGGACGTAAACCTAGGATAAGGCGGGCCTTATCCCTAGTTAATGCTTCTTATCCCCAGATTATAAGGAGAGTTAACTACGGATGAGGCTCCTTATCTTTAGATAAGGCGTGTTATTCCAGGTTTACGGCCTCAAACCCCAGATTAAGGGACATAACCTAGGATAACAGACCTTCCGTATTTGTCAGGTTTTCAACCATACCTAATCCCAAAGACTCACTTTTTGCCCATGTAATTGGCAGGCATTTATAATTTCCCCACAGATTCAGTTTTAATTGATTTGCCAATAATTTTTTGGCCTTCACTTGCAATGCACTTTGTCTAAAGTTTCAGTTTCTATATGATTTGCCTACACATGATGAATTCTTCAGGAAGGTGTTGACTATAATTTGTCTATTTATTTTGCGTTTTAAGGTGGGCCTTCCCTAAGACTTGTTTCAAGGCTCAATTTTTATTTTTATTTGACCTACGCATTAAAGGAAGGGTCCCGCAAGCACAACATTGAGAATAATTTGTTAGAAAAATAATTATTGAGCCGAAATTACGTAATTATATAGAACAAAACACCATACTAGTCACAAAACTGAATAAAAACTGCCATCACTCAACATGCAATTTTTAAAATTCGCGGCGATCGAAAGACCCGGTGTCGATGACGTCATGGGTATTGGTGCTCAAATTTGCGCATGTGCATTGTATAACTATGACATCATCGACACTGGGACTTTCGATCGCCGCGAATTTTAAAAAGTGCATGTTGAGAGATTGCTGTTTTTATTTGTTTTTGTCCTAAGTGTGGTGTTTTGTTCTATATAATTACAAAAGTTGGGCTCGATAGTTATTTTTCTAACATATAATGCACACTTTTATGCTTGCGGGACACCTCCTTTAAGCACCATCTATGTAGGCTTTTGCCTAGACTTGGACTATATATGTGTTCAGAAACCTAGTTGTATTTATTGTATTTGCCTACGCCCAGCACTATGTATAGGTTTAGACATTTTCCTATACTTTGTCCAAAGACACTGATTATTAACTTGTGTGCATTAAGTACTATTTACTTGATCGTAGCCTATAATTAGATAAAATGCATCAGTTTTGATTTTATTGTTCCTTTATTTTGTATTGGTCAATATGATACATGATAATTATGCACTTATCAATTGCATCCCCGGCCCGGGGGACCCAGGGATAGCGGGGATTAGGCCGGGACGTACAAATTGCCCATGTGACGTCCAGGGTACAATCGTGTACGGTCCCCGCAGGGCCGGGCACCATTTTTTGTACGTCCCCGCTACAGTCCCGGCCCCCCTTGGCCGGGACAAAGTGTACAGTCCCGGCCCACCCGTTTCCCAGGACAAAGTATTCACCCGGCTACAGTCCAAAAGTTGCTTATCTCTTTCTGCAACCATAACGGAAAGCATTCCTATGTGTTATTAGGCTTATTTCGTCAAGCGCATCGCATCTCTAGCTTATTTATAGCAAGCGCCCGGTGTACATTTGTGTACCTTAGCGTACGTCCCCGCTACAACCCGGCTAGCGGGGGCACAGTTTGTACGTCCGCGTACACTCCCCTGCATAGCCGGTCATCATTTTTTGTACACTCGTGTACGGTCCCCGCATGGTCCCCGCCATGCCCCGGGTCCCCGGGGGCCGGGCTTGCAATTGATGAGTGCATTAAGTGGGCGATCCACGGTTGGTAACATTTCGACAACGACTTTGTGCTAGATTTTTGATTGATTCTGTGATAGAATACTGCCCTCTATTGGTCACCATGTGCAACGTCTAATGAACCAAATAGTTGCTTTTATTTTATGAATAACATCTACGCAATGTGCTGATTTAGATATACATTCTTATATATTTCATAGAGTATTTATTTTTATTAGATGCCCTTAAATATATATTAGACATATTTATAATGACTGTATCATGTATTTTATGTTTTTTAAAACAAAGGCATTTTTTTTTTGTCTTTTGTAAAAACGAAAGTATTTATTTTCAGATGCTGATGACTTTCCGTAGCAAAACCGATGATTTTCGTTGTGAGTTTGTGTGAAAATTTGTACAATGCCCTTTTTGAATTTGTAACCTGGGGGTGGGGATAAATTTAATAGTGATCATAAAATAGAGGTATTACACAAGTCTAAGGACTTTTAAATATACCTTAAACCCAATATGTGTGTGTTTACATCTTAAAATGGACCCCCTGAACAAGAATAGTGAGGCATTATGACTTTTGTAAGTTCAAACCAGAAGAACAAACATAATACGAGGCCTACACTACACAGTCATGTTCTTATACCCCGGCATCATGGTTTGTCTCTGCTGCTTGTACCTTTATGGGTACTGTATACCCTGTACCTGTATGGGTACTGTTAAAGTACTGACTGATGAGACTGTATGCCTAGTACAAGTATGGGTGCTGCTCGGGTGTGGTGGGGGATGTGCCGCCAGCCAAAATGAAAATTGACCCAAACATTTGCCAATTTTGGGGAGAAAATGGACCCATGTTTTTACCAGAAATCCATAATTTTTCTATTTATTTGACAGATTTTGCTAACATTTTGGCGAAAAACAGCCAAATTTAGGAATTTAGACCCATAATTTTACTAAATATGGCTCTGGAAAGGGGTCATCCATTTACCAGAGGGTGAAAAATGGGACCCTATTTCGCGGCACATCCTGGTAACCTCATATCCACTAAGTACCCCCCTCCCCCTCCCCGGGTACTGCTAAAGTACTGGCAAAGTAGCTGCACAGGACCAGTAACTCTGCTGCTGTGTGTGGCTACTTTGGTTGTAACACACAGGTACTGTACAGTTCCCATACAGGTACTAGCATACAATATCTGTGTAGGTACTGGTAGTCGAGTAACTGTAATGCCAGGCATAAGAAGATGGGTGTGTATTATATGTAACCTTACTTTCATCTTCAGCTGTTATTGTTTGTTTATTTTAATTGTATAATATTTCAGAAGTTGAGGTTAAAGTGGATTTTTTTTAATTTTTATTATATACAGATTCATTCAGTGTCTGTTGCTGTTCTTTCATTTCATATGAATACTATTCATTTCAAATATTTTATATTTCTCAACAGCAACGAATATGAAAGCTTTATTTTAGTTATGTAAATATGATTGAGTCTACATTATTTTTTTGAAAAATAAAATAATTGTTAATCCTTATTAGCCTAAAATGTAACAAAAGTGTAATTTATGTGGCATAGGTCGCTGACCACTGGCATTATTAAGTGGTTCTTTCATTTAGTGCAATTGGTATTTCATTGGACAAAAAAATTGCATAAAATTCCTATTGAGAAAATATTGAATAACATGCTTGCCTTGACTCAAAATCTACTAAAGGTTGTGGGTTTGAGTCTCACTATTCAATCAGTTCCAAATTGGCAAGACATATTCGGTTGTTATCTATCTGCACTCAAAAGTTATCCAAGTATATAAGCATATGACACCGTGACATTGCACGCCATTTTGCGCCATGCGAGAGTTTTGCGCGCGATTCTCTTCTGAATTCATTCGCTGCTGTAAACAGGTTTCGCCAATTTGGAACTGACTGAACTATAGAGCTAACATAGTCTCTTACCCAAACCTTTGTATGATCTTAAGGGTGTGTATGCAAATGCTCCACCTACCTACAAGGTGTGGAGGAAAGTCAACAAGAATTTGACACTCATTTATAACAGCAATTTTTATTTTAGTACAGGATTTTCGGTGCCCAAATTGCTCAGGTATTGCCCCAGCCGTTGGATATTTTAGCTTAGTTTCGACCCATCACCATTAGATATTCAGAGACCTTATCAGACTCAAGTATGTGTTGAAAATTGGTCAGTTCCGCCTTACATAAGGGAGCCAAGGAGTCAGCTCTGAAAATCCTAACACTTTCCACGCAGCTATTAGTTTTACCATTACAAAACAGATTTTTCAGAAACCTTTCCCAACCTTAAAGGTCTATCTCAAGGATTACTGAACCAATACTAGGAATGTTTGTACTTATTTCAATGCATTTCTCATGGTGATTCCATGTATGATAATGAAATTCATTAATTGTGAAATTTTTGAAACATTTGTGAATTTTTGGAATGTCGTCTTTGCAGATGCCTGCCATGTGGAAAGTGTTAAGATAGCCCATCTGATCGTTAAGGTTAAAGGCAAAATCTGAATGTATAATGAGAACTCAAAATGTTCATGAGTTCAAAGCAAAACAGGGGGTCTTCAGATTTACAGCAAACTAAGAAAGCAGAGGGAAGTAGGTCCTCCATGAACCATTTACCTAATCAAACTTTCAATATGAGTGCCTCCCCTTATTATATCTGATTTAGCAAACCTCAGTTAAAGGCATAGTATGCGATCTTTTTCATGGAACACCCTCTATCTTTGAATTTTTTCCTCTAAATGCAATTTTGTTTTTCAAATTACTGAACTAAAATATCCTCTAATTGACAGAGCAATGTGTTTCTTGATTTCTTCAAATATCAAATTTTGAAAATAAGTTGTCGGGTTAACGCGATAGTTTATTTTCTGGTGTGTTTTTTCCGTTCGTAAAAAGAATAGGATTTCACTGTTTGACACTGTGTTAACGTCGTTTACAGTGTTTCCGGCTACGATCGCAACTGTACACAAGTGAACACAATAGTGCAGAATGCTTTATGGTGAAAATCAAAAACATTATTTAGTAAAGTTTGTGTTTGTTTTTACGGAAAATATATTCAAGATAGATCTATGTGTCCAAGAACATCTTTCCCGATGGTCATTATAAGAGAGAGAAAATGTGTGTGTAAAAATTGGTAAAAGATCGCATAATATTGCTTTAACCCAAATTGACTTAATTACTGTTTTAAGAGTGTATGTTGGATTTGAATTATTTGCAGACAAATCCAGTCACAATTATATTTTGAGTAACTGATATTTTGTATTTTGCACGTTGTATTATATGTTGCACAAAGCAAATTTATTTTATTATGAAATTAATTGCTAACTGCATACAAAAATTAAGTAGACAGTTGAAATTGCGTTCATTGTTCATCATGGTTTTGTGTGATGTTGATTTTGATGCATTGTTTATCTTGATTTAACAATATAATATGTTTATCATGATTTTACGCCTTTTTCAAAGAATTGTGGAAACAGCAGTATTTCAAAGGAGTTTTGAAATGTGATAGGCCTATAAATAATGTTCATTTTTCGTGTTGGGAAGGAGACTACCACATTTGTATTTGGTGCTCATTCCATTTGAAACTTTTTGCATTTAAGTACAGATATGCTTTCATAGTTATATTATAATAATTGCAATATCTACTTAGCCGCCCCTTGAATGGAAAAACACTGTGAACCAAATGCAGGTTGTGGAATTCAGACACCTTTATTCCATGATTGGAGTTTAAGTGACATCATGGGTTAGAAATCTGGATATTGCTTAATAATGTATGTAACTGCAATGTACAGCAATCGGGTGATTTGTTAGGCTGTAGAAAGCAAGCGCAAAATGCATAATGCATAATGGTAAATTATTGTTAGAATGGATATCTTATTGATGTGCCCGATCAGTGTCGTAACCAAGGTGAGGGCTTGGTCAAATAGTCTCTTTGAATAATATCAAGTTAAGGCAAAGCAGTTAGGCCTGCTTAACACTTTCCACGCAGCTGTAAATTTTACCAATAGGCCTATACAAAACATGATTTTCAGAAATCTTTCCAAACTTTCAGGGTCTATCTCAAGGATTACTGGACCAATACTAGGCATGTTTGTACTTATTTCAATGCATTTCTCATGGTGATTCCAAATATGGTAATGAAATTCAACAATTTTTACATTTTTGAAACATTTTTGAAATATTTTGGAATGTTTTCTGCAGCTGCCTGCCGCGTGGAAAGTGTTAATAATAACTAATAATCAGTTTAAATGTCAGATTTTCTTGAGAATTGGTTACTTTAGCACCTAATTCACAGTGAAGGGTAACTTAAACCAGACTTGAATCAAATCATCGTAAATTACTTAAGAAATAGGTCAAGGCATAAGTCCTGTTATCATACATTGGCGGAGCCAGGGGGGGCCTGGGGGGCATGTGCCCCCCGGGTCCCTGGCACCAAAAAAAAAAAAAAAAGGAGAAGAAGAAGAAAAAGGAAGAAAAAGGAGAAAAAGGAAGAAAGAAAAGAGAAATAGTAGAGGGTATAATAGAGTTCTTTATTTGTTACATAGTAAGTTTCCATGCCCCACCCCTTATTTTGTACGTTCCCGGCACAGATCCCGGCATATCAAGGCAATAATGGCGTAGCCAGAGGGTTAAGAAGGGGCCGACCGCTCCTTCTCCCCTGTCACCCAATTTTGCCATTGTCGCCTCAATTTTGATATAGAGAAATCATAGTTAAATTATGACGTTCAAATACAAAGATAGCATTTTTCGTTGTATGTGCCCCTTCCCCCAAAAATAAATTCATTGCAAATTAAGAAGATAGTTTGAAGCCAAAATGTACCTCAATCCTAGCAAAACCGGGTAAAATAGCAAAACATTTAACAATAAAAGCCGTGTCATAAGGCCAAAATATATCTCAAATGTGGCAAATAAGTATAAAGAAGCCAGGGGTTTTCGTAAAATAAAAAAGTGACATTTTAATAGAAGCAACAATGTATCTCAATCTTGGCAAAAATTAATGTAAAGAAGTCAATTTTGCGTGGTTGGTATCTCAATCGCGGCACAATTTATGTAAAATAGCCCCCAAAAATTCGCGCGCTATGCGCGCACGTGACATGAACGTTAACTTTAATTTTGGAATCTAATTTTAAGACAAAATGTATCTCGATCATGAAAACATTAGTTAGTGTTGAGAAGCCAATATTTCGCGCGTTTTGCTCATGTGCCTCGAAATATTTGCTTTAGTTTTTTTAAAAGCTTAAAAGCTTGAACCAGCGAAAATTGGCAAAATATGTAGAATAGCAAACAAAATTGCGCGCTACGCGCGCACATGCCCCAAACGATAAGACTTGGGACCAGTCATTATGTGACTTCATTTCTTGTTGTCCGTTTCGGGTGAGCCCGAGGGCCGAGCGGGTGGGTGAAGGGTGGGTGGATGTTTTAGAACCTCAAAATATTTACATTTCTTTTCAGAAGCTTGTTATCAGCGAAAAAAGTCGCTCAATTATGACAAAATTAGTGTAAAATATGCAATTTTGCGCGCTAAGCTCGCATGAACTTTCAAACATTACATTTAGCTTCATAATTAGTATCAAATATTGTGCGCTACGCGCTAATGTGACTTCAAACATTAACTTTATCTTTATGAAACTTTTATAAAGGCAATGCATGCAAGCCTCAATCATAGCAAACTGTGAAATAACAAATTTTTCGCGCGCTACGCGCGCCTGTTAAGGTATGAGGTCACTTTTTTCTTAACTTCGTCAATTTATAGGTATCTGATTAATAATAATTTCAAAAATATATGATATTGATTTGCAGCTTTAGTTTTCTATAAAATTAAGATTTTGATATTCATAAAACGTACAAAAAAGAAGATAGAATTACCCAAAAGAAAATGTTTTTATTGCCAGCAATATGTAGCAAATATATAGAATATATTAGTATAATTATGCTCAACTTCTTTCGTGCATTGATAAAAAACAAAATATTTATTAGAAATGAAGAGGTGGCTTTTCGATAAAATGTTGGTCAAAAGTATACACCAGATCGCACCAAATGAGTTCGAAAATTGAAAAAAAAATCCAATTCTGAGGGGGAACATCCCTCCTCAGTCTTCCCCTGTTCGAGCTTTTGAACCATTCTATACTTAAATCAAGAATATATCAGTATAATGCTCAACTTCTTTCGTGCTTTGATTAAAAACAAAATATTTATTGGAAATGAAGAGGTGGCTTTTCGATAAAATGTTGGTCAAAAGTATACACCAGATCGCACCAAATGAGTTCCAAAATTGAATTTTTTTCTACTTCTGAGGGGGGCACATCCCTCCTCAGACACCCCCTGTCCGAGCATAGCTCGGAGGGCAGTGCTGCGCACCGCTTGGATGGTACCTTATCAAATTCAGTTTTTGGGGCCACCCACTTTTGGGATCCGAGCCTCAGTGCCCCCCGGATAAAATAATCCTGGCTACGCCTATGTCATAAATGATGACTTAAATCATAAATGATGACTAAATGGTGACTTTAATGAGATATATAAATGGTGAATTTCTTAGTCCAACTCGAGTCAAGTCATGATAAATTGTGATGTAAATTTAAGTCAAGTCATCAACCTAATTAGCCACAACACTGCGCTCTATACGTACCTACAATCATAGAAAAAGGTGTTCGAACACTGACCCTAATTGCCATGCTTATTGGACCATAACAGGCAAGCTATTTGAGTCACATACACAAACGGAACTTGTTTCTGGTAGCCTGAAGTATCCCCTTACTCATATCCATCCCCCTTCCCCACCGATCAATGTTGCGATGCCCTGTGCTGATGGTGGGCAAATTATGGGATTCAACATTGATCAGGGATGAAGGGGGAACTCTTTACATTACACTTACAAAGTGTTTGAACACTTTTTTCTAACATTGTAGTACATGTATGTTGCACATAACTCTATACAAAATGGGAATTTTCATGCTACACTTATTTTCACGCTCAAAGTAGCTACTTGTAAATTGTAACACACAAATATATTTCTATTGCGTATAGGTCTATGTGATGAAGCTACAAATCTTGAATTTAAAAATAAGCTGAACTGTTAAAAATCGGCAAAGCGCGAAAAATTAATCGCGAGAAAAATACCTCTTCACAGTGAATAGTATCCATTATGCAAAATATGCATCCTTATGCATTATGCAGTTTGTAATACTCATCTGTACATATATATTGATGAATGATTGTGAAAGGTGTAAATAACATAGAATTGTGAATAGAATGCATAGAATGCATAGAATGCATAGCAGACAGCATACTATAGGCTCCATGGCAATATAAGGCCAATGAAACGAAAGATCATGTTTAGCATACAGGTATTTAAATAAAAGGGCCAATCTATTTTAATGTGAATTTGCATAATTTGTGATTCTCTGAACAGAGTACACACACTTTTGGAAGAGAATGGTCTTTAAAACTATGGAACTAGTGCTGATATATAATGTTTATTTATTTATATCTTCAACTGAAAAGTTGATAAATAAGCAAGAATGCTAAACATGATTATTTTTGACTTGGCCTAAATGTGTATATATGTGCAGGTTAACTGAAATAAAATGACTAACTCTTAGATGGGAGTTTGAATATTAAAAAAATCCACAGTAACATGGCGAGTGTTTCTTTGTCATAATCTATTTTGGGAAGTGACACCCTCTCGAAGGGGAGGGGTGAGCTTCGCTACATAGTACCATAACTTCCCATTGGATTTTCATCGACATTGCAAAAATAATTGTCCTATGGCCAATCGATACTCACCATTTAGTTGAATTTGTTGGAATTGAAAATTGTAATACTCGTGTGAATAACACTGGATTCAAAATAGCGCGCTAACTCAAATAATGAGGTCGTGCTACAAATTGAACTGAATGGTGAGTATCGATATTTATCATAACAATATGCCACTGTACTGGACGTTGAACAGTGGGATGAATAGCTGGGAGTCTTGCTGCTGATCCCTTTAGGACTTTAAGTATATTGGTCTCAGGCATAATTACTACATCACTATGTCTTCATTTGAACTGGGACTCCAAGATGGATTCCATGGAACAATATGATTTGATCAGTTCAGAGCACATGGAGTGGGAAATTTAATTGTCATTCCGAATATGTGACTATAGAGGGTATGCAATGAACCAACCAGGACCGGTATAACAATGGATCGGGCAGCCATTATGGAGGTATAGGCTAGTCACGTATTCGGATTGACAACTAAATTTCCCCCTCCATGGGATCTGAACTGTCCAAATCATATTGTTCCGTGGAATCCATCTTGGAGGCACAGTTCAAATGAGGACATAGTGATGTAGCATTGCATACTCTCTGTAGCCTTTATCTCCATAATGGCTGCCCGAATCCATTGTTATACCGTTCCGCTTGGTTTAGTGCATACACTCTCTAGAGACCATCCATGTTTTGAATTAGCTGCCAGCACATTGGTGTTTGCAGTATGGTTCGGACTCACAACCCTCCTCATTCAATACAACCTGGTGAATGACCTCCAAATTAGTATAACCTCTACTTGAAATGTTAATATTATTTGGGCAAATAATTGCATTTTAGCCAAGAGTTTCTTGAACAGAGTTTAGTGGTACCTCCAAGATGGCCGCTAGTCCCAAACATGGAAGGTCTCTTTACAACTGTAAAATGTAGACCATCCTAAATCCCAATCAATATCTCAAAACTTGTGGGAGCCTATAAGGCCAAGAAAAAAAGATCTGTCTCATATACCCCACGCATTAAGTATGTGGAGCCACTTTTGCCGCATAACCGTACTCGATGAGCCCAATTTTGGGTATTTCCCACCAAAAAGGGGGGGGAAAAGAGAAAGAAGTAGGCCAAAAACATGATAAAAAAAGAATTTCCGCATTTAGCATAGGTATTTTTATAAGAAAATCAATAATAAAAAAAATCGCATATCGCATAGCTATTTTCCCAAATGTATGTGCGACAGACCTTTCTTTGTAGTAGTCCCCGTATGGACTGCATATTTTGTTCCATTTGTATCATACCTCACGGCTGTTTGATCCCACATAATTTGTCCGATTTAGTCTGAGAACACCGTAACTTGCTGGCCCGGTTCTGGTTTTAACTGATTCAAGTACCTGAATATACTGGCCATCTTTCGTAGAAATTTTAGAACATTTGTTGGTGCCATTTCTGAGAAATAGAGCTTTGAATATTAATATTTACTCATCGGCCACATTTCCCATAGAGTTACATGTAAAATGTGTGTCAAGTAGAAAATGCCGATAATTTTAAAAAGGGCTCAAACTATTTTCTTGAAATTTTCACCGTATACTCGTATATATTAGCGCTACCTAAATCAGGTCAAACCATAACGAGGCCACTATGTAATTATTTTTTATCCCATAATTTCAGTTATAAAGCGGACAGTCAAACAGCCGTGACCTATGCCAGGCTTATTTCTGCTCAATATGGCAAATGACTCTGTGGCAAGCCACTGTCATCTATGTGCCTCTCAGCAAGGCTCAAGATAACAGTTTTTTACCGGGAGCTACTTTTTTTCAAAAGTAGCGCCCGGATCATGGGATTTATTGAAAACCAGGAGCTACTTTCAGTCTACCGGGAGCTAACTTTTTATTAATTCAAATAAGCTTTAAGGGCATACATCTTTTGTTCAGTTAAATGAGTATTTTTGTGCTAAAATTTGGCTGTTATGAAATGTGGAAACTTCCAAATAACATATTCGACTCAGATTTGAAACAAAATATCCAGCATGGCAACATTGGCAATTCAAAAGTCGATGTCTTGGGCAAGCTTCCCGATCGTCAACGGGCGCTGGTTTGGGTAAAATATCAGCGCTCGGTTGTTAATTTTTTAGCATTACCGGGCGCTATGGCAGGAGGACCGAGGGGTAAAAATTGCCCAGCGCCCGCTTATCTTGAGCCTTGCCTCTCAGACTGATAGGTTGCTTTCATTTCTTGACTGCTTAAATATGTTCTTCCTTTTTCAGATGAGAAGAAAAACTCAGTCCATAGTGTTTCGTCACAGAAGTGCCTGCTTCAAAAGCAACAAGACCCACACAGCCCTTTTATGGCAAAAGCATGTATCTTATATGTACTTTCCTAATGATATACTTCCTTTTAACATGATTGTGTTGACTTGGTTCAATAACCCTCACTTAGGAAAAGGTTGCAACTTGTAAAGACAATAAAAGTAATATACTGCCTTTTACCACTACTTGATTTATGGAGAAAAAAGCTAACTTTGATCATGGTAAAAGGAAGTATACTGTTAGAAAACTACATATAAGATACATTCTTTTGCCATAAAAGGGCTGCACACTTCATGGCTGCAGGGCTGTAGAGTTGTTAAAATAGGTGAGTATCAGTGTTGGAGTCGAGTCTACCATACCCGAGTCCGAGTCCGAGTCCTTACTGGTGAGTCCCGAGTCCTTATATGTATTTTTAAGTTCTGATAACATGTCATTAATTTGGCTATAAATAGGCCAACGTAGGTTTTTATCACAAATGTGCTCACTAAAATGCTTTACATGTTTATCACTTATTCATTGAAAGTTATCAAAGAGTCTAAATGGTTTAAACCTCTCTCTACATTTTGTGAGTCTTTGATTGCAACCAAAGGTTATACAGCTGCTCAAAGCTATATCCCAAGCTATATCCATATGATAATCAAACTTTTTTATATCCATAAAAAAACACTACATCGAAAAATGTATAACTTAGAAACAAACAAAAGCGTATGGAGGAGTAGGCTGGCAGGTTAGTAAGGCCTGTAAATAGCCTACCCCCTTTAAATACAATACAATACAATACATGATACATATTTAATGCATGAAGAAAACAAAATCTGATAATGGCTTAAACAAGACAAGACATACATTTTTGGATGAGTTTTTTTCTAAAGTTGGTTTCTGAAATGGTTCACAGATGTTGATTCTTTTAGTGTTTTTTTGGAAGTGATAACATAATCATGATCAAAAATGCATATTAACCCTAACTCTACCATATACCCCAAAGTACCACGACTGGGCACGTTGGTACCACCCGGCGTGGAAGTTTTTTGATGAAAAAATGGACCCATATAGTTTGCACAATATACTGCGCAAACTAGCCTGACAGCCATGGTGTAGTGGGGAATTCTTCGCCTCTGGTGCGAGAGGTCCCTGGATCAAATCCCGGGGGATCGGGGGGATATTTTGGTCGATTTTCCATGTTGAAGAAAAAATGCTGGAAAAAGTTGGGGTAGAGTTAGGGTTAAAAACATTTGTTACACAAACGATATGCAAAATGCAAAAGAGCTTTCATCGGACCATAATTAGAATTATGAAAACATTGAAATTCATGTTTGAAGTAAAAATGTCTTTAAATTATCAAACTTAAAAATATCCATCAACAAAGACAGCTATAAACGTTTCAAATTGTTATTATTCAACATTTGTCCTCTATAGGTTCTTCAATTGATATCTACCACTGATTAAAGCTGCAAAGTTATAGTAAGGACATTGGCTGAAAGGATGATCCAATGGGTCAGCTATCTTACTTAAACATACATCAATGCTGACTAATGTCACAAGAATGCAGATGCTTCACAGATAATGTTCCAACAACATGATAGACTCTATACTATTTACTGGCAGCAGAGTAAGAACCAACCAATAAATGTGAGTTTTATAAAATTATCGCTTAACGCTTTCCACGCGGCTCTAAGTTTTACCATACAAAACAGAATTTTTAGAAACGTCTCTCAACTTTCAGGGTCTATCTCAAGGATTACTGGGCCAATACTATGCATGTTTGTACTTGTTTTAATGCATTTCCCATGGTGATTCCAAATATGGTAAGGACATTCAACAATTTTGACATTTTTAAAACATTTTGTGAAATATTGGAATGTCGTCTGCAGCTGGCTGCTGCATGGAAAGTGTTAAGCTTGCTGAGTTACATAACAGGGTTTTTTTTATTAGAGAAGATTTAAATATGTACCTTCCTTGCTGTAACATCGATTTAAGCTATTTTTGAGGTAACAAACAATACGGTATGGCTTTGCAGCAAATAGCAATTTCATTTATGAATCATCATGACTACCCTTATCTGGTGCCAGATCATTAAAGTGAATATCGCCCTCTGTTGGTTTGAAAACCAACATTATCAACTGGTTTGGAATTGAGAAGATACTACATTTGGTTTTTCAATGGGAGCAAAAAATCATTAAATTTAGGGCAAGTTAACGGGCAAAATGTCAAGTTTTATAAGTCATAAGTTTAAAATGTTACAAGGCTGTTAATAATTGGAGCAGAAATTAACTGACACAATGAGAAAAGGGGAGATGAGTTCTGGAGTTAAGATCAAATTTGATATTTAAAGAATATGGATGAAATCATGTTTAAGTATTACATATATCCACAAGTACTTATGGTTTGTGTGGTATTTAGGGTTATAAGACAACTGTTTTCATGTTCAATTAACCCTTATGGCTCTGAATGCTACAAAATACTACTTTAACACGGGCCGGTAGCACGTTGTACCCCAGTCTATCTCCAGCCGTGCCCAGGCAGGCTATCATATGCGCAGAAAAAAGGTTAAAAGCATCCTCTATTCATGATTTTTTTTAGAAAGTAGATTTTCTTGCAAATTTACATTTCGGATCATAAATCATGAATATATTCCAAGTTACAGAGCAATACGATTCATAATTACCTCAAAATCATGCTTTTAGAGTGAATTTAGAGAGTCGAAATAAGTTGTCGGTGCAGATTCCGACAGTTTATTTTCACTCTAAAACCATGATTTTGAAGTAATTCAGAATCGTATCACCATGTAACTTGGAATATATGTACGATTTATGATCAGAAATGTCAATCTGCAAGAAAATCTGCTTTCAATTTTTTTTCGAGGATTGAGGGCGTTCCCTGGAAAAGATCACATAATATTCCTTTAAGTATTTGCAAGCTTCCTCCCTTAGCTCAGTTAGACGACCCATGTTCGATCCCTGGCGCCAGGTTCCTGTTTTCCCCCCTGATAGTTTTATTCCACAAAACAAGCTGCCGGGGTTAGGGTTAAATGGGGCGCTTGGCAAATGTTAGAAATTTCCAATTTGAAAAGTAATGAAAATATGAACTACTTATTCAGGATTTATTTTACAACAACAGGATTCTATGTATAACTTAAGGATGACTTGCAAACTAGAAAGCATATCATATCTCCCTGTCCCTGCTTATCTTACACACACTCACCAGGGACATAACCAGAGGGGGGCGGTCAAGGGAGACATTTCCCCCTGCTAGAAGGTTCAACCCTCAAAATGAAATGGCAAATCATATTATACGCTACTTGCAAGGTATAGATGGAACCATGATTTAAGTAAAGCGAGGCTCTCCCCTCACCGTGCACTATCACGCCACACTGCCTCTGTGGTTTCACGTAGGTTTGTGCATCGCGTGACGCAGTTGTGCAAGTAGAGAATACAGTGGCGTAACTAGTGTCTTCAATTGGGGGAGGTGACACGAGAGGGGACAGGCCTGTGATTAGGGGGGGGGGGGGTTAGGATGGCATAACCAACTATTTTTTGTTTAATATACATAGAGTTTGTCATTTTATATTTTATGAGGGGGCGAGCCTTCTGGCAGGGGGGGGGGGAGTAAATCTCCCTGCCCCCTATAGTTACGCCGTTGCATATATTAACCAACATTAGTTAGTTATTCCCCCTGATTACAGGCCTGTTCCCCTCTTTTACCCCCAAATTGAAGAGCCACTGCAAACAACCCATCCTCGCACTTCATTCCATTTTGGGGTTCAGTATGATTATGCTAACAGTGGCTTTATGACAATCAATGTTTAAGTTTTTCCTTTGATGACGTCTTCTTACTTTATCCTGGGGGAAAGGAGGCCACTCGGATAAAGCCCTTCACAATTGATTTCGAGTTTCCTGTTGGAGGTTTAAAAAAAGGGACGAGGTGGCTTTTAATTATTTATTATTAATTATCTTTTATTTTCTTTATTTCAAAACTTTTGTGGTGGCAACCAATTTTCAACCACTTATTATCGAGGACTCTGCATTTTATTATTTTCCAAGTATGATTAATTTGATACCCACTTAGTAATGCAGTCATGTTCTATGTTTGTACATCATCTTATCTGAGATGATTACAGTCAGAAAGTAGCAAACGTTTATTGAAAGTCATTTAAAGGTGAAATCCTAAATAAAATAAATAAAAATAAATATTTTGTAATTCTCAATTTCGGACGCGGGCGGCAACAGGAAACTCAAAATCAATTGTTATGGCCCTAAAGCTAATACAAATCTGCATCAATGAAGAGAGGTTTTTTTCATCAAAAAATGGTCAACGTAGCTTGAGCTAATATGCATGAGCATTGTAGAAAAAGGGCATAAAATGCTAAATTAAACTTTTATACATGAGCTAACCCCCTCCCTTCCGCACTAGTTTATAAGGTTTTCCCATCAAAGTGACATCTTATGCTATAGGTCATAGTGACTATGTAAATTGTAACTTAACTCAGTCAGAGGATTACTTTACCTTATGTTGAAACACACTGGTCTGTTTTATTTCTGTGTGTCCTCCCCCCCCCCCCCCCCTGAATTTCTTTTCCCTCTATGATGTCTCACCTTTAATACAATACCCTTAGTGACATTCTAACACGTATAATGACATTTGTAAAGTGTCTTTTAACTCAGCCAGAGTGATTACTTTAATTTACATTCTAACACACAATGGTCTATTTTATGTTATATATCCGAGTGTCGTCTTCCTCTGACGACGTCTCACCTTTTATACAATACCCTCTTAATGGCATTCCACCGCACAGAGTGACATTTGTAAATTGTCTTTTAAACCAACCAGAAGGTTTTTCAATTTATATTCTACACACAATGGTCTGTTTTATATCTCGCCCCCCCACCCCAAGTTTTTCCCTCTGATGAAGCGTCACCTTTTATACAATACCCTCTTATCTTAGTGGCATTCCACCGCACAGAGTGACATTTGTAAATTGTCTTTTAAACCAACCAGAAGGTTATTCAATTTATATTCTACACACAATGGTCTGTTTTATATCTCCCCCCCCCCCCCAAGTATTTCCCTCTGATGAAGCGTCACCTTTTATACAATACCCTCTTATCTTAGTGGCATTCCACCGCACAGAGTGACATTTGTAAATTGTCTTTTAAACCAACCAGAAGGTTATTCAATTTATATTCTACACACAATGATCTGTTTTATATCTAGGGGGGCACCCCCCCCCCCCCCAAGTTTTTCCCTCTGATGAAGCATCACCTTTTATACAATACCCTTTGCTGGCATTCCACCGCACAGATTGACATTTGTAAATTGTCTTTTAAACCAACCAGAAGGTTATTCAATTTATATTCTACACACAATGGTCTGTTTTATATCTCCCCCCCCCCCCCAAGTATTTCCCTCTGATGAAGCGTCACCTTTTATACAATACCCTCTTATCTTAGTGGCATTCCACCGCACAGAGTGACATTTGTAAATTGTCTTTTAAACCAACCAGAAGGTTATTCAATTTATATTCTACACACAATGATCTGTTTTATATCTAGGGGGGCACCCCCCCCCCCCCCCCCAAGTTTTTCCCTCTGATGAAGCATCACCTTTTATACAATACCCTTTGCTGGCATTCCACCGCACAGATTGACATTTGTAAATTGTCTTTTAAACCAACCAGAAGGTTATTCAATTTATATTCTACACACAATGATCTGTTTTATATCTAGGGGGGCACCCCCCCCCCCCCCCCAAGTTTTTCCCTCTGATGAAGCATCACCTTTTATACAATACCCTTTGCTGGCATTCCACCGCACAGATTGACATTTGTAAATTGTCTTTTAAACCAACCAGAAGGTTATTTGATTTATATTCTTCACAGATAGACTATCTGTGTATTCTAATGGTCTGTTTTATATCTAGGTACCCCCCCCCCCCCCCCTCTGATGAAGCATCACCATTTATACAATACCCTTTGCTGACATTCCACTGCACAGATTGACATTTGTAAATTGTCTTTTAACCCAACCAGAGGGATAACTGCGATTTATATTCTAACACACAATACAATGGTCTGTTTTATATCTGGGTGCCCTCCCCCCCCCCCCCCCCCCCCCCACCCCCATCCCCCATTTCCCCCTCTGATGAAGCATCATCTTTTATACAATACCCTTTGCTGACATTCCACCGCATAGAGTGACATTTGTAAATTGTCTTTTAACTCTGCCGGAGGGATTACGTTGATTTATATTCTAACACGATATCAATCGTAGTTAGTCTAAAAGGTTTTGTTTTCTGTATAGCGTGCTGGCATTTAAAAAATATTGTTTTGCATGTTTGGTTATTTGTTTACCTGGTTGTGCCAGACCAGAGCTGAACAGGTTAAAATAATTGCTTTCTGTATGAAATGAAAGGAAGAAAAAGAACAAAAACAATACTGTGATAAATTTATATTTCAAGCAGTGGCATGGCCAGAGAAAGAGGTGGGGAGGGGGTGATCGCCCCACCAATATTTTGAGTATGTTGGTTGAGATTGGCACTGTCGATTTATTTTATAAGGGGAATCATGGAATTATGACGGTCAAATTTAGTGCAAAAATAGCATTTATTTTGCATGCTACATATGCATGTGCCCCAAAATTAGTTTGATTTTTTTAGGAGCTTGTTTAGAGCCAAATTGTACCTTAATCATGGCAAAAAAAGTTTATTGTCGTTTTACTGTTATTTCTTGCCCCTCCAATATTTAGAAAACCTAGCTATGCCATTGATTTTGAGCCAATATTTCCTTGATCTGTGCAAACATGCTTGAGTCCTGATGGGACCATTGCGTGTGTGGGCCAGATTGAAAGTCTAAGCATGCAATGAAAGTAAGAAAAGAAGGTAAATTGATGTAAATTAAAAAAGAAGAAAAAAAATCTTGTTATTCCATGACTAAATTCACAGTTATAACTTGATTAATAAACTGAGATATTATTTATTTTGATTTGGAGCTATTGCAGAAAACAAACCTTTTTATATTTTTAGCCGTTTAAAGGAAAGGAATAGGTGGGTGGGTAGTTTAACACTTTCCACACGGCTACTGGTTTACCAGATACAAAACAGATTTGTCAGAAACCTTTCCCAACTTTCAAAGCCTATCCCACCCAAAGGATTACAGAACCAATACTAGGCACGCTTGTACTTATTTCAATGTATTTCCCATGGTGATTCCAAATATGCTAATGAAATTCAACAATTTTGAGATTTGTGAAACATTTTGTGACATTTTTGGAATGTCGTCTGCAGGCGTCTTGCCTCATGGAAAGTGTTAATCAAAGTAATATATTGAAGGGGGATATCTCATTTTCATCCCCCCCCCCATGAAATCTTGCTGTTCTGCCGTAATATTGAAAAGGTAAGGCTATATTAAAAAAAAATCTTTTGTCTCAAAGCTCTTTAGTTTTTCAAAACCTAATGCGGAATGCGGGTTTTTTAAAGTTTTTTTTATTAAATATAAAATATTGATATCCTTACAAAAGTGACCTTTTGTATTTAAAATGATGTGATCAATGAAAATCTGAAAAATCGATGACATTTTGGGATTTTTTAAATAAAATTTAAAAAAAAAATGAGACAACTGATTTTTTAATATAGCCTAATAATAGATGAAAAATTACACTGGCTCTCAAGAAAAATAGAAATGTGTGTCATCGTTAGATCCTGTATGGACTGTTGTCAATGGTAGCAAGATGACTTTTACCGACATCGAATCACCATATCATCGAAAAATTACTTTTTCTTATTGTAGCTGAAGACCATAGAGATTTTGGGTCTGAACACACTATCAATCCACCAATTATTGAATAATGCATTAGACATTTTGTTTTATCATTCATAGATATTCCCAGCGTGATGGTGTTTTTTTTACCGCAAAGCAATTTCCTCCTCCTATCTTTCATCTACCTTTATAAATGCATCAGACAAAATTGACTGTGCTGTGAGCCGGCAAACTTTGTATGCATCTACACACACACTGCTTCAATGCAATAGATAATGTACACTCAGAAGAAATAGCTGTACAGGGACATACGTGCCCCAAATATGGGTCGCATTTGCATACATTTTGGTTTAGTAATGCTTTATTTCGTAATTAACATTTTCCATGCGGCAGGCGTCTGCAGACGACATTCCAAAATGTATCAATATGTTTCAAAAATGTCAAAATTATTGAATTTCATTATCATATTCGGAATCACCATGAGAAATGCATTGAAATAAGTACAAACATGCCTAGTATTAGTTCAGTAATCCTTGAGATAGACTTTGAAAATTGGGAATGGTTTCGGAAAAATCTGTTTTGTATAATATGGTTAAACTAGTAGCCGCGTGGAAAGTGTTAAGGTATTATGCATGGTTATCCAGGGACATTTCCCTGTGGGTCACATTTTCATTGATCCGGGTAGCAATAAAGCTTTTGTTTTCTTATTGACTGTAATAAGCATGGTTCTTGTTATACAAAATTAGACGAAAGTGTTTTATTCTTTGATCTATTACCCTAGGTTTAGTTTAAAACAGCACTGTTGATGCAATTTGGAAAGGTGAGAATGTGGAAAGAGTAGCGGTTATTGAGTATTAGAAGGTCTTTAGATGATTTGACAATAGTTTTGTGTTGAGGATGATAGTGGTCAAAATTTAAAAAAAAAATGAGATGGTTTAGTCACATTAAAAAAAGAATTGTGGGTCATTTGATGAGATAAAGTTTGAAACAAGATCCAAAAAGCCTTATACATATACGCCTAACCATGTATGGGAGCGCCCTCTCTTGTTTCTCATTTGTTGTCATAAAGAATATTCCCTCATAACAATCCATCACATCCCTTAAAAATGTGAAATTTGGGACATAATAGCAACCGCCCTCTGTTGTTCTTTTATCACCTAAAAGTTCAGCTTTGTTGAGTGGTGGCGTAATTCATGCATGACAATATATACGCCCACAGGCCTACATGTTATAAACATAGGTCTCGACAGGTGTTGAAACAATGAAGTGAATGACATTAAATTAGGGAATTCACCAATCGTAGAGCTTAGAATCATTGACGCGTTGAAATTCCGTGGAGAATTGCTCATCAGATGAAAAACAGGAGCTGTTTAAACTTTTCCAGTACATTTTTGACTGTCTTCCTCAGATTTAATTTTTATGTTTTACCAAGCGTTGAACTTCATCGATTTCTGAACAATTTGGTGTATAGATCGTTAAAATTGGCAAATATGTCTATTATAGTGACATTAGTAATCGATTTTTGATAATTTAATGCCTATAGATTATAATATTGCGCTCCTCTGGCAGTTTGCCTCATTAGCTCAATGGATAAGAGCGCTGTCTATGAATGCAAAGGTTGCTGGTTCGAATCCGCTTAGAGTGACATTTTTTTAATAATTGAATCAGCATTTAGATGAGCTAACCAACACACAAGTCAAACGAGGGCGTCTTGAAAATAATTCCTCTCTAATGAATGTGCCTAGGGGGGGGGGGGGGGGGGGTGGGGTACCGCGCCATTTTGTCCCGAAGCAATGGTCATGACGTCATATTTTGGTCGATTTTCTGAACTTTTGTATTGGATTTACGTGCAAAATATATGCCCTTGGCAGCATACTTTCCCGGGTGTGTGGGTGCACTTTAAATTTCAGATGTTCTAAAATGGACGGATATCTAACCAATTTGATAAAAAAACACGATCCACACACCCCAGAATTGCAAAAAA
The DNA here is from genome assembly GCA_035610835.1 of Ophiura sarsii. Classification (NCBI taxonomy): domain Eukaryota; kingdom Metazoa; phylum Echinodermata; class Ophiuroidea; order Amphilepidida; family Ophiuridae; genus Ophiura; species Ophiura sarsii. The sequence continues at coordinate 24,592,488 of CM069459.1, read as the reverse complement.
AGCATAAAATAAGTCCACTTTTTTGTGCCTTTGAACAGAGTGGCGGCCGGGATTGTAGATTTAACACAGTGCATTAACCCATGACCCATGATATAAATAAATTATTTGCGATGAACTTTTCCAATTAGCACGGTTAGTGTAGTGGTTAGAAAGTCGACATGAGGAGCGAAAGGTTGTGGGTTCGAGCCCCATTAGGAGCACTTTTGTTTTATATGCTGGATTTGCTTAGCATCATCTGTATGCTTGCCCACGCGGACACCACACTGCTGGCGTTCACCGTATCAGTTACGCCATTTTTTTCTCTCGAAAATGTCAAAAAAAATTACCGTTCTTTTAAAAATAAGGATTATAATCAAATTACAAACACATTTTGTGCGAGAGCAACACACACATTTGGCAAAAATGGCACAATAAAAATCCGTTCGTTATAAATAAATGGACATGGTTAAATAATAAAACTATCACAATTACAGTCGTGTATCTCTGTGGCGTGCGTAGGTTGGCCATGTCGTTGGCAATCGGAAATCACGGGTTCGAATATTCCTTTTATTTTTCTATTTTTTAAACTTGATGGTAGATTAATGTAACATCATTGTTATGTCAATTTTTATCAATTATAAATGCCGCCCATGCGTTTATAGTTTTCTTTTTATTTATTTATCTATCATAAATGTATCCTTGATTTATTTAACTTTGTATCTAAACAATTAAAATGCGTAAACAATTATATTATTGCTCGATAAATAGAGTGATTTAACTTGAGTTCAGTTTGATAATATGATAGCAAAACTTGTTGTAAAACCATTTTACCAGTGTGTCCAACAATTTCTCCTTTGCACACTTTGGTTATACATTCAGAGATGTCACTTTTAGCTTGTTATAGCTAGGCTCAATTATAAGCAAGTTTGCGACCGGGTTTGCGACCTCTATGATTTTAGGCTGGTAACACAATCCCACAGTGCATTTCGTTAAAACAGTGTAAATTATTTTTCCACGGTACGTATCACGTGATAACCACGATCGATTTCGCAAAATATTGCAAAATGGCGCGGTACCCCAGCCCCCCCTAGAATGTGCCATATAATGCGGTTTGGCCAATACTTTTACAAGGTTCCATACTTGATGGACTACCTTTATAACTATTCTTGCTTGACCATTACTCGTTTTCCGGACCTGTCCGCACCCCTGGATCTGTGCCCGATAACAATCCATAATGCGATTTGGCCAATACTTGTACAAGGTTCCATACTTGATGGACTACCTTTATAACTATTCTTGCTTGACCATTCTTGCTTGACCATTGACCTGTCCGCGCCCCTGGATCTTAGCCCGATAACAATCCATAATGCAATTTGGCCAATACTTGTACACGGTTCCGCACTTGATGGACTACCTTAAGAACTATTCTTATATAACTATATAATGCGGTTTGGCCAATACTTTTATACAAGGTTCCGCACTTGATGGACTATCTTAACTATTCTTGCTTGACCATTACTCGTTTTCCGGACCTGTCCACGCCCCTGGATCTGTGGCCTGATAACAATCCATAATGCGATTTGGCCAATACTTGTACAAGGTTCCGCACTTGATGGACTACCTTAATAACTATTCTTGCTTGACCATTACTCGTTTTCCGGACCTGTCCGCACCCCTGGATCTGTGCCTGATAACAATCCATAATGCGATTTGGCCAATACTTGTACAAGGTTCCATACTTGATTGACTACCTTAATAACTATTCTTGCTTGACCATTACTTGTTTTCCGGACCTGTCCGCGCCCCTGGATCTGTGCCTGATAACAATCCATAATGTGGTTTGGCCAATACTTATACATGCTTCCGCACTTGATGGACTACCTTAATAACTATTCTTGCTTGACCATTATTCGTTTTCCGGATCCGATTCAATTGGCGCATGTTGAGAATATATTAGACTAGTTTTCCCAATCATTTGTTGAGATTGAAAGACAAAGAAGTGCAAAGCCCATGCAAATGTCATGTTTTAGAATCAGTCAGCCTGGGAAAGCATAGAAATATCATGAAGACACCAGACTTCACCACCATTGTATTGTTGTGATGTATGCTGTCTAAAACAGTGTACCTTTTGTTTACCTTGGCAGTGCCAAAATGAGACTGCTGTAAGGTGGTCCAAAATTGTGGAAACCGGGGAAAATGCCCTAATTATGTTCAACAGAAAAACCCAGTTAATATACAGGCAAATGACCTCTCTCAGGTATGGGTCGATCGGTCGGGCATTTTGTGTGGGTGTTTTTCTTTCTATTTTAATTTTTTTATTTATTTATTTCAAATCAACATTTTTTTTAAATCTTTTCCTCAAAATCCTTTAAAACTAAATTTGAAAACGGACCTGTAAAACAGGGTTTTTCTTTCTAAGTGGGATACTTGTACATCACGTCCAATCTAAAAAAACACCCCATGTTATAATTTCTTTGTTTTGTCACTCTTGCTAACAGTCTTATATAGTGAGTAGCCATAGCCCTCCTCCCTGTAGGCCCCTTCCCTGTTGTGACCCACTTTCTCCCACCTCGTGACATAGTTTCTTGTTCATCCCCTGTACAACAAAGCTTGTTAAAAGGTACTTAAACAAGACAAGATACTAAAATGTCAGAATTTCATCGGTTTTAAATTTCATAGAAAAGTATGGCATAAGGAGTTAGCGCAGGAAGCAACTCGCTTTATGACTTACATTCAACAAATACGTCTCATATATATAAGAAACATGACTCTTGTGAGATATTAGACATAGAAATCAGATAGGAATTTTCTTGTCTTTTTTTATCTTGAAAGTATTTAGTTGAACACACATTAGTTTTCATTACATAGTAACATAGATAGCTACTACACATCATGGGGTTACCTAGAAAAACAGATCTTGTCTCATACTTATTATTGTGCATATAGCTTTAAAAATTGCCATAAAACAAAAAATCAAGAATTCAGTAAAATATACTTGTAAAGAAGGCTCTCTGAGCCAGGCTATCTTTATGCAATATAAACATCCCCTGGATATGCCCCTGTAGTATTCCGAAATTATTACTATGTAGCGCCTAGAAAAATGTATCTGGCTTCTTAAACGAATAAATAGCTGTCAATTGTCGTATGAAAATACAGATTGTTTTAAATTGAAGGAAAATTATAAAGATATAAAGTCCCCCTCATATATGTACACCTGCTTGACTCTTTTCACACCCTATACTATATTAATGTACTATGAAGGTAATTTATAGCACAAATAAATTTATACATTTGTTTTAAATTAAAGAAAAATGTGCTGTCATACAGTTTAAAAAGTTGTACTTAAAAGTTTAAAATTGGTTCTTTTGGCATAACATAAAAACCTATTACGTATGTAGACAGAGCCTGGTAATATTGTGGTAGCATTTAAGACTTGCAATTATGGTTGTCTATGCTAGTCGATGTTTAGCTTGGGGTAGTGGACTATTGTCTTTTAAGATTTTTTTATTGTACCCAAGTAAGTTGAAACAGAATATCTTCCTTTAGCCCAACATAAAAACCCTATTACGTATTTATAGACAGAGCCTGGTAATATTGTGATAACATTTAAGGCTGACAATTATGGCTGTCTACTCTAGTCAATGTTTAGCTTATGGTCCTAAGGGTACGTGACTATTGTTACCATTATTTCAACATTTATTGCTTATATATGTGACGTAGCAAATGTTTTCGAATATGTGAGCGTCGGGATGAGGACTTGGAAGTGTGTTTTTCTTGTCGGTGCAATTGTATTTAAAAATAATGTTGCCAGAACAATTAGGATGGGTTGCTATAATGTTGGGCTCAATATTAAGCACAAATCTATGATTTTCTATTTGAATGATGAAAACGACTGTAAATGGCCATTTGTAAACTCCAAATGTTCATAAGATGTCTTTGTAAAATTTGCTGATTTCATTTATTTCTGTGAAAACAGACTTTTCAGGTAGGGTCGAATGGTCAGGCATTTTCCCCTTGTTCTTTTGTCTTTTTTAATCTTCTTTTTTCTTCTTATTTGAAAGCAAGGCTTGTCCATTTCTGTATGCAGAACCTTCATGAAAAACCAAACTTTTGCCTAACATATTAACCTATTATGTATGTAGATAGTGTCTGTTAATATTGTGATAGCATTTAGGGTTTGCAATAATGGATGCCTACACTAGTCAATGTTTAGCTTTACACTAGTGAATGTTTAGCTTGGGGTAGTGGACTATTGTCTTTTAAGATTGATGAAAGAAAAGTATTGTACCCTAGTAAGGTGAGACAGCACAAGCCTTACACAAGGAAAAAAATCGAACATTATAGCTTGCGCCCTCTTGACTCTTTTATTGACGTTCAAACCGTGTGTTCGACAATAATCATAAATAATCATGAACCGAAACGCGACGGTGGTCACGCCTCCTGGATATAAACTGCAGTATCAACGCCGTCTAGTTACGCTAGGGGCGTTGCTTCATCTGACTCATTGTAATATTTAGTTAATACCAGGAGATGTAGTATATTGTCGATGGAAACGCTATATTTTAATATATAGATTATATGTTCCAAAATGAAGGCTTGCAATTATGGTTGTCTATGCTAGTCAATGTTTAGCTTATGGTCCTACGGGTTAGTGGGATTATTGTCTTTTAAAATTATTGTATATCCAAGTAAGTTGAGACAGAACATCCTCCTTTAGCCCAACATAAAAGCCTATTACGTATGACTTATAAAGCACTATAATTGTCTCTGATCCAAGATGACGGACGCCCCACTGCACAATTTGGTATAGGCCACGTCAGGTAAACCTCAGAATGAGAGTGGAACAAATAAAACATGATAAATAGAGGAGATTCATGATTCATTCATGCTGTTTCATCACTATATAATTGTCTTAGATCCAAGATAACGGAAAACCCTCAATTTGGAAAACAGCATGTTAGATAAACCTGTATAAACAAAAGGTTATTTTACAAATCCTGATAAACGGGTGAGATTTGTGATACTGTAAACGCAAAAATAAAAACATGCGAATACATTTATTTTGTGTATAAGTCCATGTAATAAACTTACAAATCGCAAATTTAATAACAAGCAAAATGGCTTCAAATCAGCAAAGTGCGAAATTAAATCACGCGAAAATTGCCACTTTTACAGTATGTTAAGGGGGGACTTAAGGAAGTTTTTGACTTGATTTTTTGAATTTTGTGAGTGCTGTTACTATTGAACTATTAATCAAATGCATATAAAAGTATACATTTTTGGAAAGGAAATGGATCAGAGAATCCAAATTTTGCGTCAAAAAGGTGATTTTTTCCCCCCATTTTTTCCCACTTTTTTGTCAATAAAAAAAATCGTCCCTAAGTTAGTGTCTTTACATCATAATCTAGCAATTTGGGAATTTGTTACCCAAAATTATTTTTGTTAGCTTCAAAATTGACGCAAAATTTGGATTCTCTGACCTATTTTCTATCCAAAAATATATTCTTTTATATACATTTGAGTCATAGTTCAATAATTACAGCACTCACAAAATTTAGAAATTGACTTCCTTGAGTCCCCCTTAAAGGTATATTATGTGATCTTTCCAGGGAACGCCCTCAACATCGAAAAAAAAATAGAAAGCAGATTTTCTTGCAGATTTACATTTCTGATCATAAATCATGCATACATTCCAAGTTACAGGGCGATACGATTCTTAATTACTTCAAAATCATGGTTTTAGAGTGAAAATAAACTGTCGGAATCCCGACAGTTTATATTTTTCACTCTAAATTCACTCTAAAACCATGATTTTGAGGTAATTAGGAATCGTATCGCTCTGTAACTTGGAATGTATGTATGATTTATGATCGGAAATGTAAATCTGCAAGAAAATCTACTTTCTAAAAAATATCATGAATAGAGGGCGCTCTCTGGAAAAGATCACATAATATGCCTTTAAGTGTGTATTTATTATGGTTTGTAAGTTAAAGGTATATTATGTGATCTTTCCAGGGAACGCCCTCAACATCGAAAAAAAAATAGAAAGAAGATTTTCTTGCAGATTTACATTTCTGATCATAAATCGTACATACATTCCAAGTTACAGGGCGATACGATTCTTAATAACTTCAAAATCATGATTTTAGAGTGAAAATAAACTGTCGGATTATCCGACAGTTTATATTTTCACTCTGAATTCACTCTAAAACCATGATTTTGAGGTAATTAGGAATCGTATCGCTCTGTAACTTGGAATGTATGTATGATTTATGATCAGAAATTTAAATCTGCAAGAAAATCTACTTTCTAAAAAAAATAATGAATGGAGGGCGCTCTCTGGAAAAGATCACATAATATGCCTTTAATGCTAATGTTCAAAGTGTTTTATTGATATTACCAAACATACAGGTATAATTAAAATAGAGAATACATAAAAGTTATAAATAACTGAAACTACAATTTTACAACAAAAGAAACAACAACAACAACAAAAAGGTCTTAAATATAAACAATATGCAACTATAGAAAAAGAAAAGAATGTGTGATTGATATACGTTTGTGTGAATTTGTAATTGTATGGAGCCATCATATTTAAACATCTAATGATTGTCAAGCCTCAAAAGCTTGCCTAACATATTTAATAACAGGCAGATTGCCATCATAATCAGAGACACCCATGATCAGTGTGAAAATAGCAATACTAGACAATGAATTTAAATTGTACATGTCGGAAATTCACTTAGGTCATCATGTAGAGTAGAGTAAAATGGGCATTCCATTATTTGAAATTCATCTTCAACCAAGCTCAAATCATTAATCTATAAGCACTGATGTTAATTTCCTATATCGCTCAGATTGATTTTTAGATTATTCATTACCTCATGAAATGTCTCACAAGTGCTTTAAAAAATTCATGAACATTTTAACATGTACATTTTTTTATTAAAAATGGAAATTTAAACTTGTAAATGTTGATAATTGTGTATGAAAAAGTCTCAGAATGCTTGAAAATGTAACAAAATTTTCCCTGAAATTTTTAACTTTTCTATTGCAAATAAAATTCAATGTAGACTGTTGGTTTTATTTCAATATAAATCATTTCAGTTTGGAATAACAACAAACTGAAGTTGACCCTGAAACAAACAATGAAACTTGCTGGCTTTTCACAAAACGTGATCAACCATGTAGAATTTGTCATCAATAAAAACATTCTGTTGTATCATTTTTTACCATATAAAGAAGAAGAAAAACCTGTCTATGGTTTTTTTTAACAGCTCAGTTAGGCCAGCACGGTTTTTATATAGGGGGGTTGGGGGTCTTCGAAATGTTGGTTAATTTGTGGAACTTTAAACATTTTTTTAAATTAAGAAATAATCCTTTTTTACTTCAAAAAGATGCACAAAATGTCAACATTTAAAATTAAAAGAACTGTTTTTTAAATCTAGAAGTTGAAAAATACAGATCAGTCCTGCCTACAGGTGTTTTTTTATACTCTTGGCCTGGCCTAAGGGTCGGATTTATTTTATGGTTGGGTGAATAATCAATCAGTCACAATTCATTTTTCTTTGCCAATATATTGTTAAACCTGAACACACAATACCTGGTGACGTTGGGACCCTAACAATCTGATAGCGCAGTGCATGTTGCTACCATTATGCTTTGTATATAATTGATATTGATGCCATCGGGTAACTGCAAATTGAGTTTCTCAGATTCAACTACTGTTTATACCACCAGTGAACTACAAACTAAAGCTTCTGATTCAACTGATGTTGAAGCTATCACATTCAACTACTGGTTAAGGCACCAGTGAACTACAAACTAAAGCTTCCCATTCAACTGATGTTGAAGCTATCACATTCAAGGACTGGTTAAAGCACCAGTGAACAACAAACTAAAGCTTTTCATTCAACTGATGTTGAAGCTATCACATTCAACTACTGTTTAAAGCACCAGTGAACTACAAACTAAAGCTTTACATTCAACTGATGTTGAAGCTATCACATTCAATGACTGGTTAAAGCACCAGTGAACTACAAACTAAAGCTTTTCATTCAACTGATGTTGAAGCTATCACATTCAACTACTGGTTAAAGCACCAGTGAACTACAAACTAAAGCTTTTCATTCAACTGATGTTGAAGCTATCACATTCAAGGACTGGTTAAAGCACCAGTGAACTACAAACTAAAGCTTTTCATTCAACTGATGTTGAAGCTATCACATTCAACTACTGTTTAAAGCACCAGTGAACTACAAACTAAAGCTTTTCATTCAACTGATGTTGAAGCTATCACATGCAACGACTAGTTAAAGCACCCGTGAACTACAAACTAAAGCTTTTCATTCAACTGATGTTGAAGCTATCACATTCAACGACTGGTTAAAGCACCAGTGAACTACAAACTAAAGCTTTTCATTCAACTGATGTTGAAGCTATCACATTCAACTACTGGTTAAAGCACCAGTGAACTACAAACTAAAGCTTTTCATTCAACTGATGTTGAAGCTATCGCATTCAAGGACTGGTTAAAGCACCAGTGAACTACAAACTAAAGCTTTTCATTCAACTGATGTTGAAGCTATCACATTCAACTACTGTTTAAAGCACCAGTGAACTACAAACTAAAGCTTTTCATTCAACTGATGTTGAAGCTATCACATTCAACGACTGGTTAAAGCACCAGTGAACTACAAACTAAAGCTTTTCATTCAACTGATGTTGAAGCTATCACATTCAACTACTGTTTAAAGCACCAGTGAACTACAAACTAAAGCTTTTCATTCAACTGATGTTAAAGCTATCACATTCAACGACTGGTTAAGGCACCAGTGAACTACAAACTAAAGCTTCTCATTCAACTGATGTTGCAGCTATCACATTCAACTACTGGTTAAAGCACCAGTGAACTACAAACTAAAGCTTCTCATTCAACTGATGTTGCAGCTATCACATTCAACTACTGGTTATGGCACCAATGAACTACAAACTAAAGCTTCTCATTCAACTGATGTTGAAGCTATCACATTCAACTACTGGTTAAAGCACCAGTGAACTACAAACTAAAGCTTTTCAGTCAACTGATGTTGAAGCTATCACATTCAACGACTGGTTAAAGCACCAGTGAACTACAAACTAAAGCTTCTCATTCAACTGATGTTGAAGCTATCACATTCAACTACTGGTTAAAGCACCAGTGAACTACAAACTAAAGCTTCTCATTCAACTGATGTTGAAGCTATCACATTCAACTACTGGTTAAAGCACCAGTGAACTACAAACTAAAGCTTTTCATTCAACTGATGTTGAAGCTATAAACATTCAACTACTGGTTAAGGCACCAGTGAACTACAAACTAAAGCTTTTCATTCAACTGATGTTGAAGCTATCACATTCAACTACTGGTTAAAGCACCAGTGAACTACAAACTAAAGCTTCTCATTCAACATCAGTTGAATCTATCACATTCAACTACTGTTTATACCACCAGTGAACTACAACTAAAGCTTCATATTCAACCGATGTTTATGCTATCATGAACCTAGAAACTGAGATTCTTATTCAAATTCAGTTTATACCACCAGTGAACTACACTTAAGCTTCGTGTTCAATCAGGTAACCGCTAATAGAGTTTCTCACATTCAACTACTGTTTAGAGCACGAGTGAACTAAAAAAGAAAGCTTGTTTATATGCTCTCAATGACCAAGAAACTGAGATTCAATATTAGTCAAATTCAGTTTATACCACCAGTGAACTACAAACTAAAGCTTTTATTCAACTGATGTATATGCCATCAGTGAACCAGAAATTGAATTTCTTGCGCTTGTCATTCAGATTCAGTTTATACCACCGGTGAACTACAAGAGTGAATTACAAACCGTGTTTCTTTAATCACAACTAACACTAAATGGGGCAATATCCCATTCAATCGACACATCATATTATTAAAGGCATATGTCCATTCACCCAGGGTGAACATAAGCTTACACCTGTTCATTTGGTGATAACAGATGAAATAGAGTTAATATGATGAAATCTCAATCTTGAGATATTCCCAAAGGATCTGGCTGGTAAGAGTGGACCTAATGGTTTAACCAATTATCACCATGATGTCAAGTATTGTTTACCACTTTGTTTGGTGCGTAGTGGTTCCACTTTATGTCCGATTGATCTATTATGATAGTATGGTATTGGCAATTGACGGATTTGAGAATGGGACTGTTTGTCCTAATCAACGTATAGCATTGGAAGTCAATACAAATGTTACCCTGAATACCACCTTTGACAATGATTGCACAGTCCAGGTGTTATCACCTGTTGGTGCAGCGATTCAGTTGTCTGTATTGAAGTCGGACTCATGGTCCTTATATCATCACTTGTTTATAATACAATCAAACAGTACCATCAACAACTGCACAGATATAACTGGATTCACACATCAACCAGACAAATGTAGAGATGTGTTGTTCCTGAGTGATCATCTAGAATTTCATATCAAGGCATCTGCGACATTGAAGTTATTATCTGTTACCATGAAGCCATCACAGGTTGCCACCCAATATAATGTCTCACTGTTGTACCCTATATGCGACCTACGCATCACGCAGACAAGCCTATGTCATAACCTCCAGGAATTTGACAGACTGCACTATCTCAACCACAAGAACATAATTTATGGTGACTTAATGCAGCAACATCCTTCACTGTTAGATCCAGACTTATATCGCATAAACAAAAGCGTTACATTTGATTTTTTACCATTAACCAGTGATAATATATCTACAACAGAGCTACCTCCATGCATCCCGGGATGTGTATGTACCCTGGAATTCCACCAATATAATATTGATTGTCCTATCACCTCAAAAAGTGAGCGCATTCTACTTGTCTATAAGCAGGATTCCAGTATCAAGATTTCAGCTTTTGATTGCTCTAGAAAACAACTTGCGGCAATACGAGCCAACAGTTTTACCGGTCTTGAAGATGATCTTCTACTTCTTGACTACAATAATCTCCTAAGTATCGAAGAAGGTATTTTTACTGGACTAAACTCTCTCCAAGTGTTAGACTTATCGCACAATAAGTTGATGTTCTTAAACCAAGGTGTATTCTTAGGCCTTAATAATTTGAAACAACTTACACTCACTGGGAATATATTGATAACATTGACAGAGGGATGTTTTCATGGTATGTTTCATTTACAAGTTTTAATTCTTAATCAGAATGATATCTCTTTGATCCCACTAAGAGTATTTCAAGATTTAAACGAAACACAATTATTGCATATGGGATCAAACAACATCATGACACTGGAACCAGAAATATTTTGGCAATTCACAAATGATTTATTTGAAATAGACCTCAGTAACAACAATATTGAATCCTTAAAATCAGGTCCATTCAAAAACTTAGTAAATTTGACCAAGTTGTATCTACATGGTAATATGATAACTGAACTTCCTAAATATATATTTCTTAGTTTACACCAGTTATCTCGCCTGACATTGGACAACAACAGAATTGAAATCGTAGATACGGATGTATTCAAAAGCCTTGTTTCTTTGGAAGTATTAAATCTCTCTCAAAACAATGTATCCCAGATGCATGTAGATACATTCAAGGGATTGCATGAATTATTTAAATTAGGGCTCAATAACAACAGTCTAGTATCATTAGAACCAGGGATCTTTAATGACCTTGTAAACCTGAAAGAGTTGAACCTGTATGATAATATGTTAACTGAACTCCTGACAGATATATTTCATGGTTTAAATCAATTATCTATCTTGACATTGTATGACAACAGAATTGAGATATTAGAAGCAGATGTATTCACAGACCTTGCTGCATTGGAAGAATTTGAAATCAATCAAAACAAGCTATCCCATTTGCATGTAGATACATTCAAGGGATTGCATGAATTAGTTAGCTTATTCCTCAATAGCAACAGTCTAGTATCATTAGAGCCAGGCATCTTTAAAGACCATGTAAACTTGACAGATTTGTACCTGGATGATAATATGTTAACTGAACTCCCAACAGAAATATTTCATGGTTTGAATCAATTATCTTTCTTGACATTGTATGACAACAGAATTGAGACATTAGAAGCAGATGTATTCACAAAACTTGTTGCATTGAAAGTATTAGAAATCGATCAAAACAAGCTATCCTATTTGCATGTAGATACATTCAAGGGATTGCATGAATTAGTTAGATTAGCCCTCAATAGCAACAATCTAGTATCATTAGAGCCAGGCATCTTTAAAGACCTTGAAAACTTGACAGATTTGTACCTGGGTGATAATATGTTAACTGAACTCCTGACAGAAATATTTCATGGTTTGAATCAATTATCTGGCCTGTCATTGAATGACAACAGTCTAGTATCACTTTTTAGAGCCAGGCATCTTCAATGATCTTGTAAACTTGACAGGGTTGTTCCTGCATGATAATATGTTAACTAAACTCCCGACAGAAATATTTCATGGTTTGAATCAATTATCTGGCCTGTCATTGAATGACAACAGTCTAGTATCATTAGAGCCAGGCATCTTCAATGATCTTGTAAACTTGACAGGGTTGTACCTGCATGATAATATGTTAACTAAACTCTCGACAGAAATATTTCATGGTTTGAATCAATTATCTGGCCTGTCATTGAATGACAACAGTCTAGTATCATTAGAGCCAGGCATCTTCAATTATCTTGTAAACTTGACAGGGTTGTACCTGCATGATAATATGTTAACTAAACTCCCGACAGAAATGTTTCATGGTTTGAATCAATTATCTGGCCTGTCATTGAATGACAACAGTCTAGTATCATTAGAGCCAGGCATCTTTAATGACCTTGTAAACTTGACAGATTTGTACCTGCATGATAATATGTTAACTAAACTCCCGACAGAAATATTTCATGGTTTAAATCAATTATCTTCTCTGACATTGTATGACAACCGTCTAGTATCATTAGAGCCAGGCGTCTTTAATGACCTTGTAAACTTGACAGAGTTGCTCCTGCAAGATAATATGTTAACTGAACTCCCCACAGAAATATTTCATGGTTTGAATCAATTATCTAGACTGACATTGTATGACAACATAATTGAGATATTAGAAGCAGATGTATATACAGACCTTGTTGCATTGGAAGTATTACAAATCGATCAAAACAAGCTATCCTATTTGCATGTAGATACATTCAAGGGATTGCATGCATTACTTACTTTAAGTCTCAGTAACAACAGTCTAGTATCATTAGAGCCAGGCATCTTTAATGACCTTGTAAACTTGACAGATTTGTACCTGTATGATAATATGTTAACTGAACTCCCAACAGAAATATTTCATGGTTTAAATCAATTATCTTCTCTGACATTGTATGACAACAGTCTAGTATCATTCGAGCCAGGCATCTTTAATGACATTGTAAAGTTGACAGAATTGAACCTGGATAATAACATGCTAACTAAACTCCCAAAAGATATATTTCATGGTTTAAATCAATTATATATCTTGACATTGCATGACAACAGAATGACGACACTGCAATCAGGTGATAATGAGATCAAAACATTAGAAGTAGGTCTGTTCGGAAATCTAATATCATTGAGATATTTGGCTTTATCATTTAACAGACTCTCAGTGTTAGTTGCAAACATTTTTCAAGATTTGCATAATTTGATCTATCTGGACTTAGAGTCTAACTTATTATCTACGATACATTACAACACATTCGATGGTTTACGACAGCTTTCACATCTTTTATTATCCAACAACTCTCTATCAAAAATTACAAAACATTCCTTTCATGGACTTGGAAATTATACCAGTTTGTATGTTAGTTCTCCAGCCGCTTGTTGTTTCATCAATAATGTAACAGGACCACAGTGTAAACCTGGAGAAGTCAAATCACCTCATTTGACTTGTAATGAACTGCTACCAAATAACCTGGTTAAAAGTTCTGTATGGATCATTGGTTTGTGTGCAATACTCTTGAATGCATTTGTTATAACTTGGTCGTGTACTAACATTATGAAAAGTGATACAGGATTAAAACAGTTGGTTTTCATAGCCAACCTGGCCATTGCCGATTTACTCATGGGCATATACATGATAATAATTGCATCTGCTGATCAAATACATAACAAATTCTTTCCATCCGAAGCGGAAAATTGGCAAACTAGTAATCTTTGTAAACTTGCTGGAACCCTTTCTATTCTATCAAGTGAGTCATCTTTGTTTTTCATCACAGCTATAAGTATTGAGAGATCTTTGACATTTAGACATGTATATATTGCTAATAGGGTGTTTGGTTCCAAATCACAGGTGGTTATTACATTGGTTATATGGATATTAGCAATAGTTCTAAGTATAATTAGTGTAATTGTAGAAAGTGGCAAATTATATGAATTTTCTGAAGTGTGTTTAGGACTTCCATTAGCAAGACATTTGATAACCAATATATCTACAGAATATTTCACTATAGCTTATGACCAGATTGACAGACCAGATGATATTCTGCATTTTCAAACTCTAACAGTTATTGGTAGCCGCCCTGGTCACTTTTATTCCATAGCACTATTCATTGGTATAAATTCATTATGTTGTATAGTTACAACTATATGTTACATAAAGATGTTCGTACTCTTAATTTGCTCATCTGCTCCACTATGGAGGACAAATATTCGTATGGCTTTGAAGATGGGGGCCATAGCATTTACTGATATCCTATGTTGGTGTCCAATCATTGTCCTTGGGATATTGGTGCAGACTGGTACAAGAGAAGTCTCCCCCGAAGCTTTTGCATGGATTATAGCGTTTGTTTTGCCTATAAATTCTGCACTGAATCCATTTTTGTATATGATCGGAAACAGTATATTTTGTTGTCGAGAATATCAGCAAACCGCATCTGGGCGTAGGTACGTATCTGGTAGGGAAATGAATGTGCCCCGATATGTTCCTTTTGACAATGATGTTGATGTGCCTGATAGAACAATGACTGTTGATGAAATTGACCCATGTGATAGGGAGATAAATCTGTCCCTATATGTTCCACTTGAAAATGATACTGATGAACCTTGTGGGGATTTGGATGTTCCCATGGATGTTCCGAAGGATGATGAAAATGAAATATTTGTAAGGGATACAAATATGCCTACAGATCTGCTGTCTGATTACTCTGATAATGAAACAGGATTATAGACAGACTTTCTTCATATATGTGTAATCACACCTTATCATTATAGATAGGGTGACAGCAATGTTTATCAACAAACGCAACGGTGGAAGGGACTGGACTGTCGATACATGCTTGAGAGGACAGCATATGACCACAGCACTGTTCACTATGCCTTATTGCCCTTTATTATGCTTTGGCACGAGTTTTAAAAAGCACAGGTCCTAAACAAAACAGGATGCACGCGCACACTGCCGGGCAAAGAACAATGTCAGCTGCAGACCAATTGCCAGGTGTGACGTCACCTAGCTGTCATCCCATCTATAGAACAAATGTCTATATAATACATGGCTAACCTTTACACACCCCTGAATACCACAGCACCTTACCTGTATGCCAGGCCTATACTAGCTGCAGCATCATGTGCTTCTTCAGTTTTAATTAACCTTCAGTCTTAACGGAAGGTAATTCGTTTTGATTGATCAAAGAATTTGCTTCCAATCTTTAATTCAAGCTCAAATTTGCCTTTGTATAAGGCTATATTAAAAAAAATCTCTTGTCTCAAAGCTTTTCAGTTTTTCAAAACCTAATGCGGAATGCGTTGGGTTTTTTTAAGTTTTGTTTTTTTAAATATAAAATATTGAAATCCTTGTAAAAGTGACCTTTTGTATTTAAAATGATGTGATCAATGAAAATCTGAAAAATCAAAGAAAGTTTGGGATTTTTTTTTGGAAAAAAAAAAGATTAAAAAAAAAAGATTTTTCTTTCTTTCTAACGCGCATCAATTAACTAACACGCGCGGGAGCTTTGAGACAAATGATTTTTTTTAATATAGCCTAAGAAACTGAAGGTTAGTTGAGTTTTATCTGCTAAATACTTTTGCACATGTTTGTCACTGTGTTTCGTAGTACAATGCTTAGCATGTTGGACATACCTATTTTCTTTGAGCTAGATAGGCCTTTATAATAACATTTCTATTTATGTAAATCCAGTGTATTTTTCAATAGAACTTGCAATATTTGTAATAGGTTGATAGAAACTAAAATTAACAACAAAAACCGTTTCTTCCATTTGCCAATACTTTATCTGTTGCAATGATGTTTTTAATTATTTTTTAACCCCCTGAGAACTACCAGCCGATTGGTCAGAAAGATAGATATATGATTTATTGCACCAATCAAAGACATTTTTACAATAGTTGTATCCCTGATAAAGATTGGAGTGAAATATTTTACAAGCTGCATTTTAATTGGTTATTCAAATGAGTATATCTTGTAATTGAGCAATCAGAACCACTGTAAAATAGACAGGTAGACCCCAGGGGGTTAAAGAAGGTGTCCAGCGACAGCAAGCACAACATTGTGCATTATATGTTAGAAAAAAATGTCATGCCCAAATTGTGTAGTTATATAAAACAAAACATCACGCATTATAAAAACAAATAAAACACTGCCATCTCTCAACATGCATTTTTTTTAATTTGTCACGGTCGAAAGTCCCGGTGTCAATGACGTGACGTCATGGTAATTGGTGCTCAAATTTGCGTAAATGCATTGTATATCACTTTTAAAAAATATTTTTCTAACATATAATGCACAGTTCATTGGTGTCATGAACAAACTTTGTTCCAACCCGTATATTACATACTCTTTACTGTACCCTTATCTTGTCTCATTTAAATTATGGTGTACTTATTTGGGGAAACACTTGTAAATTCTATCTGGACAAGCTTGTTAAACTTCAAAGAATGGGCAATAAGAACTGCTTATTGTAGTCACTATAGAAGGCACACTGGACCAATTTTTGCCAAATTTAATATGTTAACAGTCACAGATATGTATACTCTTGAATTGGGTACATTTATGTATAAATACACTGTAAATGAGTTACCGTCTTCATTTAAAGACTACTTCAAAAAACGTTATGACATCCACAACTATTCGACAAGACATAGTAACAACTTCAATCAAACCAAAAATAAGAGAATATTCTTGGATCACTCAGTTTGCACTTGTTAAGCCCCCATCTTTGGAACGCTCTCGAAAATTCATACAAAATTTGTTGACTTTTTTTAGAGCACTATTTCAATTTCACTTTATGGTTATTTTATATTTTTGGGCAATGTTCTTTGTCTTGTCCGGTATATATTGTTGGTGTCATATTTAGGTTTAAATTTGGCTGTATTGGTTTTGTGTTTTTTTGTCCTAGGGCTTCAGGGGATGGCACTTTACAGACCTTTTTGGCCTTCTAGCCGTCTCCTCCATAACCTTTTCGTTTTTCTATGGTTGTAAATTATCTGATTGTTTCTTACTGATTTTTGATGTAATTTGATGTAATTTGTGATTTTGATGTTATGGAAATAAATGATGAATGAATGAATGAATGTTGTACTTGCAAGATACCTCCTTTAACCATGGATTTGATATATTATTTGTCTGTTTTTGGTTTACTGTGTTAGTAAACCTTTTCGATCGGCTATATTTCATATGTTCGCATTTAATGTGAACTTAAAAAAACTTAACTTAGATTGGCCTGAAGATCGATCTTTGAACAATTGATCATCCTTTTGGTAGGCGCAATAACAATCGCCAAAAAGGGCCACTTCTCTGTTTGAATCCAATGACCGATTTATCTATCAAAATTCTCGCACGGTTTGAAATGTCTGAATTAGTTTTTCACTTAGCGATAATCTATAATTCAAAAGGTCAATCCTTGGGCCAGTATGAAAAGGCATATTTGCATGACAATAAAAAGCTATTAAATGACACCTTTTTGAGGAAAAAAGGTTTTAAAAAACGAGAATCTGTCTTGTCATATCACACTATAGGCAAAATAACTACTTTGTCTGGGCCTTTGTATATTGTCCTACCTTAAATACTGTATTTACTCCGTTAAACGCCCTGGGGGCGCTGTATTTTTCCAAAGAGGGCGTCTATAAAAGTTGGAGTCAAATTTTCAACGAATGAACAAATCGCTAGAAAATACCGACAACAATGAATACAGATACAGATCATGAATATGAATGTCAGATGCGCCTCAATGAAATGCCTTACATTCATAAATATAGTACACAGACGCAGGTATTTAAAACACAACAGTGTAATGTGGCACGAACCTTATTTGGCACAAGCGTACATCAAAGCGCAACAGGCTTATCATTAGTCTGCAGAGCACTGGCCCAGAACAAGTTTATTACTACAATTTCTACTTTTTCAGTGGCGATATAAGAGATAAAAACCGAATATTTCTCGCCAATTTGGAACTGATCAAACTTCGTAAGTAGACAACAACGGACAACAACTTCGCCAAATCTGCATCAACAAGAAATCCCACATGTCAAGGTGTATGTTCCGATCACTTTTTGGGGGCTATGATTTTTTTTCACATCAAGATATTTTGATATCAGAAGAATCCCCATATTTTTCTCATTATGTCTGTAAAATCTGAGGGGCCAGAAAGGTTCCATTTAAAAATGATAGGCTAAAATGTGGTGAATTACTGCCAAAGATGGTTACCCTTACCAGACACGATTACTTAAAGGCATATTATGTGATCTTTTCCAGGGGGCGCCCTCTATTCATGATATTTTTATATAGTAGATTTCTTGCAGATTTACATTTCTGCAGATCATAATTATCATAAATATATTCTGAGTTACAGAGCGATACGATTTCTAATACTACAAAATCATGTTTTTTAGAGTGAAAATACACTGTTCGCTAACGAACAATCTATTTTCAACCCTTAAAAACATGAAGTAATTGGGAATGGCATCGCTCTAACTCAGAACATATGCATGATTTTTGAACAGAAATGTAAATCTGCAAGAAAATCTACTTTCTAACGAAAATTATGAATAGAGGGCGCCCTCTGGAAAAGATCACATAATATGCCTTTAATAAGCGTTCTGCAACCGTTCCACAACCATTCCACAGCTACGAACGGTTATCTAGGCGGTCAATTTTTTCCTTAACGTTCGTATGGACAATATTTTGCATACCCTAAGTAAGTATTATCAGTATTTTCAATACCTTAAACAAGTAGATAAACTAGTATTTCTATACCCTAATTACGTACTGTTTAGTTTAAACATCTTTTCATGTATGCTACACTTTCAAATTCCTCCTTCCCGAAAGTATTTAGAAATAAGTGTTGAACTCTACTCGTAATTACACTATATCCAGCTTGTAAATCGCGGCTATTATGATCCTCAAGGAACAAATAAGGACCCTAAATATGTAAGACCACAGTATGAAAAGTATACCCTTTTCCTTAATTTTGCTTCTTTCGATACCCTATAACGTTACGTACGTATCGTGCCTCGGCTTGAAAAACCACCCTAATTACGTGATTTTTTGGACATGCCTGATACCCTCTTGTAATGACGACTGAGCATACCGGGAGGGTTCACCATATTTTGCAAGGGCCCTAGGTTTAGGTTATGGTTTAGGGTTAAATAGTTAAGGAAAGGAATACATGTTATTCTTGTTGGCGCATTTACGTCGAAGAGGGAATAAAGTGAACTCAAAACGAGGCTAAAGTGATTTATAGCCACGACGATGAGAGTGCTGTAGTTTTTAAATGGGGTGAACTTTGCACTAATCATAAAATACTTCAGAATTATTCATGAGCAATTTCAATATTTGACCAAGTACTCTACATTCATAAAATACACCATGATGAAATAACTTATTAGCATTTGTTTGAAATGAAATGTTTGCTGGTAACATTATGTAGGAAAATGTAAAAGTTCACAGTTCATTTACATTGCAGTGTGTGGGGGAGATTGTAATGTTTATCGGAACAATAATTGTTCTGAGCATGCTCAGTTGGATGTCTCCCTCTTTGACGTGAAATCACCAATTAAGAATAACGTGCATAGGGTTTACTAAGTAGAGTAGTAAACTAGTACAACGCGCCACTGTCTGTGCCCGGCTGTTTTGCACAGATTGTGTGAGGCTGTCCCCATGAAATGAACTCGGGGAGGGAGCACTTTCAGATAAACTTATTTTCATAGTTCCCAATTGGGCTATTCCGCTCCTACCAAATGGTATAAGCGTTCAACGGTTACAGAACGGTTATTTAAGCTTTCTTTTTAAGCGTTCATAGGCTTGAAGGTTAGCTCATTAGCTTGAAGGTTAGCACTTATCGAATGCTTATAAGCGGTCGAAGATTACCGAACGGTTATAAGCGGTCGACTAGCGTTCGACTAGCATTCGTTACCGGTCACCTAAGCGTTCTTTCTAAGTGATCCTTAGCTCATTCAAATAATTAGGCTCCTACAAGCGCTTATCGAACGCTTATAAGCAGTCGGCTAGCATTCGAAGCCGCAAATGCTTATATTTTAACCATAAGAATTTCCTTAACGTTCAACAAAAATAAGCGATCATTGAACAGTTATCGAAGATTAGTGGAATGCTAATGGAATGCTAATGATTTAGGTAAGGGTAGACAGTCTTGCGAATATTGTGATAACATTGAAGGCTTGCAATTATGGTTGTCTATGCTAGTCAATGTTTAGCTTATGATCCTCAGAGTACATGGGACTATTGTTACCATTATTTAAACATTTATTGCTTATATTTGTGACGTAGCAAATGTTTTCGAATGTGAGCGTCGGGATGAGGACTTGGAAGTGTGTTTTTCTTGTCAGTGCAATTGTATTACCAAATAATGTTGCCAGAACAAATTAGGATGGGTTGTTAAAATGTTGGGCTCAATATTAAGCACAAATCTATGATGTTCTATGTGAATGATGAGTGCGACTGTAAATGGCCATTTGTAAACTCCAAATATTCATAACGTTTCTTTGTCAAATTTGATCATTTCTTTTATTTCTCTGAAAACAGACTTTTCAGTTATAGTCGGATGGGCAGGCATTCCCCCCTATTTTTGTTTGTCTTTTTTTGTTTGTCTTTTTGTCTTATTTGAAAACAAGGCTTGTCCTGTTTCCTGTATGCATTTTTTTAAAAACTGAAATGTTTCCCTTTTGCCTTACATAGAAACCTATTACTATACAGACAGAGCCTGGTAATATTGTGATAACATTTAAAGCTCGCAATTATGGTTGTCTACGCTAGTCAATGTTTAGCTTGGGGTAGTGGACTATTGTCTTTTAAGATTCATGAAATAAAATTATTGTACCCAAGTAAGTCGAGACAGAACATCTTCCTTCAGCCCAACATAAAAACCTATTACGTACGTATAGACAGAGCCTGGTAATATTGTGATAACATTTAAGGCTTGCAATTATGGTTGTCTACGCTAGTCAATGTTTAGCTTATGGTCCTCAGGGTACGTGACTATTGTTACCATTATTTCAACATTTATTGCTTATATATGGGACGTAGCAAATGTGTTTTAATGTGTGAGCGTCGGGATGAGAACCTGGATGGGAGTGTGTTTTTCTTTTCGGTGCAATTGTATTACCAAATGATGTTGCCAGAACAATTAGGATGGATTGCTAAATTGTTGGGCTCGATAGCAACACAAACTTATGATTTTCTATGATGAGAGCGACTGTAACTGGCCATTTGTAAACTTCAAATGTTCATAAAATGTCTTCATGAAATTTGTACTTTCTTATATTTCTCTGAAAACAGACTTTTCAGGTATTGTAGGATGGTCAGGCATTTCCCCCTTATTTTTTGTCCTTTTTTGTCTTATTTGAAAACAAGGCTTGATCTGCTTCCTGTATGCAAAATCTTTTTGAAAGAACAAACTTGTCCCCCTTTTGCCTAACATTAAAACCTATTACGTATGTAAACAGAGCCTTCTGGTTGTCTATGCTAGTCGATGTTTAGCTTGGGGGTAGTGGACTATTGTCTTTAAAATTCATAAAAGAAAATAATTGTACTAAGTAAGTTGAGACAGAACATCTTCCTTTAGCCCAACATAAAAACCTATTGCGTATAGACAGAGTCTTGCGAATATCGTGATAACATTTAAGGCTTGCAATTATGGTTGTCTACACAAGTCAATGTTTAACTTAAGGTCCTCAGGGTACGTGACTATTGTTACCATTATTTCAACATTTATTGCTTATATTTGTGACGTAGCAAATGTTTTCGAATGTGAGCGTCGGGATGAGGACTTGGAAGTGTGTTTTTCTTTTCAGTGCAATTGTATTACCAAATAATGTTGCCAGATCAAATTAGGATAGGTTGATATAATGTTGGGCTCAATATTAAGAACAAACCTATGATTTTCTATTTGAATGATAGAGCGACTGTAAATGGCCATTTGTAAACTCCAAATGTTCATAAGATGTCTTGGTAAAATTTGCTAATTTCTTTTATTTCTGTGAAAACAGACTTTTCAGGTAGGGTCGAATGGTCAGGCATTTTCCCCTTGTTCTTTTGTCTTTTTTAATCTACTTTTTTCTTCTTTTTTGAAAGCAAGACTTGTCCATTCCTGTATGCAGAGCCTTGAAAAACTGTTGCCTAGCATTAACCTATTATGTATGTAGATAGTGTCTGCGAATATTGTGATAACATTTAAGGCTCACAGTTATGGTTGTCTACGCTAGTCAATGTTTAGCTTGGGGTAGTGGACTCCCGAGTGGACTATTGTCTTTTAAGATTGATAAAAGAAAATCATTGTACCAAGTAAGTTGAGACAGAACATCTTCCTTTGGCCCAACATAAAAGCCTATTACATATGCAAAATCTTTTTGAAAAAACATACTTTTTCCCCTTTTGCCTAACATTAAAACCTATTACGTATGTAGACCGAGCCTGGTAATATTGTGATAACATTTAAGGCTCGCAATTTTGGTTGTCTATGCTAGTCGATGTTTAGCTTGGGGTAGTGGACTATTGTCTTTCAAGATTTTTTTTTATTGTACCCAAGTAAGTTGAGATAGCATATCTTCCTTTAGCCAACATAAAAGCCTATTACGTATGTAGACAGAGTCTTGCGAATATTGTGATAACATTTAAGGCTGACAATTATGGTTGTCTACGCTAGTCAATGTTTAGCTTATGGTCCTCAGGGTACGTGACTATTGTTACCATTATTTAAACATTTATTGCTTATATATGTGACGTAGCAAATGTGTCTTAATGTGTGAGCGTCGGGATGAGAGCCTGGATAGGAGTGTTTTTTCTTTTCGGTGCAATTGTATTACCAAATGATGTTGCCAGAACAAATTGGGATGAGATGCGAAGTATTGTGATAAAAAGGAGTCCATTTTGTGTAAATCATGCTAAATGTTTTGTTTCTCATCATAAATATGGTGTCTTTTAAGTACATATATCAGGCAATGAAAACCCAACAAAAAAAACCATGTAATACAATAATGTGGAAAGACTTTCAATGAAATCAATAGTTTTCTTTTATTTATTATAACTGTTATTATTTTGGTGAAATTTCACTTTTTTCCCTTCAAATTTCCCCCAAATGTTTTAAATAAATGTCAGAAAACAATCTTTTCCATTTAAGCCTAAGCCAATATTTTTAATTTTTTTGACGGGGGAGATTAGCGACCCCGTCATTTGAAACGACGTTTCTAAGTCGTAACCTTTTCACAAACCCCTAAAATTCGCGGCATTTGCTAATATTAATAACTTGCATTAATCATCTTCTGAAGCGATTTTGTTGTAAAATGTAATTGATATTGTTATAATATGAAGGTAAGAGGACACAGTAAGTTATTTCAGCTATTTGGATGCCATTTAGTAATATACTAAGCTATTTGGATGCTATTTTGTATTATATTATATGATTTAGTAATATACTGAGTCACTGAGTCCACGGCCTCTTTGTTCCGTGTTGCCTTGGTCTCGCAATTAGCCCAATGATTATGGCGAACCCTAGGCTACATCCCCCAGTCATCAATATTACCGTACGGACGCTAAAGCTGTACAAATATCGGAGCCTGCAAGATAGCGACATAAGAGGGCGGCTGAGAGTTACAGTCTAGGTGAATTCTTCAATATGATTAGCCCAATGATATGGCAACAACCCCTCGACCTTTGCCATGCGACACGAAAACAAGACTAGAAGTGACGTCATGATTATTACTTCTCCGAGATGCGCAGAACTCCGCCATTTTGTACACATTTTAAACCGACAGAAAAATTCTGCGCAAGTACGTGTAAACCAATGGGATTTTTAACTCTGGACGAAAGTGAAAATGAACCGCCGATATTTCAAGATTTACCATACTTTGTTTTAGTTATTTGAAGATGACACTCAATCTTTAGGTTTGGCTTTGATGGTACGTGATCAGAGATCAAGTAGGGAATCTTTTGGCGTAGCACTTTTTGCTACATATTTGTGCATTAGTGTTCAAAAGTGTGTCGTATTTCGTGATGCTACATTGGTTAAATCGAACGCTGCGTGGTGGTATGCACTATGCAGGTTATTACGGGGCTTGGGCTCTACTGTGGGTTGGGTTTGGGAATTCACGGAGAGTGAGACTTACGGGATACGGGTACCCGTGACACGCACGTATAGAATGACCCGTGTCACGTAAGAGAAAAAGCACGGGATAACTCAAGCCTACTTTCAACAGTCTTCTATCTCCCCCGTCCAGTTTTTTTTAAATACCTTGTTTTTATTACAGAGCATTTATAAGGCGCTTTTCAAAAAAAAAGGATCAAAGCGCCGTACACAATGCTGATCAAAAATGTACATGTAAGCATCTGTGTAATTAAAAGCAATGAGTAATCCATCCAGATGTATAGGTATTGAAAAGTATAGCCAAAATATGAGCCCAAGTGAATCCTAATTTGGCTTAGAAATTGCTGGTTTTGACAACTCTAGTCTTACTCAGATGACATGATTTAATTTCAGTAAGTGAAATAACGGGCCAAAATCCATAGCGATGAGAAAGCAAGGGAGAGAGACGTGTGTGTTTTGCTAAATACGAGGGTCATTCAATAAGTTCTACCTCCTTCATAACGTCGCTAATATTAATGTCAACCGCATAACATTTGTCATGATTATAGCTCCGAATCATAGCTACAAATTGGTAGTAAATGATAATTGATATCTTTTTTACTTTTGATATGACGCGGTCAAAGCCAGAGAGAGATTTTGGACAACGGACACAGAAAATTACCTTAAAATATACACATGTTTTTCGGGTGTTTTTCGTATTGTATAGTTAGATATAAGAGCATGATTTAAATACTGAAAATGGAAATGAATGAATGATATCTGAACATTATTATAGTATTATCATGTATAGATAAGATTGTAAACAAGGAACTCTTGTAGGCTTGCAAATAGTGATACATCATCAACTCAAATGTATTGCTGCTATGCCTTTGGCATACCGGAATACTGCTAATCAGTCTAATTTTCGTTGTTACAACTTAAGCCACAATGATGCCTCGAATGTTAAATATGTACCATAATAGTCACTTTATGAGTTTTACTTATGTGCAACCTTCAGAATAGTCAATTGTAGTCAATGATTGAAAATTATTGCTTTGACATACTTTAAATCCCTGTGTTTAGTTCGGTATATTGAAGATCGCTTAGTTCTTATGAAATTCAAATATGACTTTTTACAGGGTTCTCTAGGGGAGGGGTAAACTGAATGGTTGTCCTGACCTGGATCTAGCTAATCAGAGGACATATTTTTTCCAGACCAATCAGTCAACTTTATTGTTTACAGTCTGTTAAAGAGATATCTGACATTTAGAACGGTTATAATTGAGCGATAGGTATGTTTTATCCTCTTACAATAGGCCAATCAAAAAGCACTTCGGCGATAGTTTGCTGTTTTTCATCCGTTTCCGTCACACTAAATCGAGGTTTGGTTCTCACTGCATGTCCGGAAAAGTACAACCAGTACTCAAATCAATATACATTGGATTTGTAGCTGAGGTTCCAAGCTACAATCGTGTGATATTTGATAAGACTGGCTCATATAATAACAAAGTTATGAGGTAGGAGGTAGAACTTATTGAATGACCCTCGTATATTGGAATGGGATAATACGTCATAAACAAATACTTGAGGCCCAACATTATTTTTTGATGGCAGTTGTCAAGATTCCTTGAACCAAGACTAGATGTGTTTGTACTTATTTGAATGCATTTGTTGTACTGATTCCATTTATGGGCATTATATGTCTTATTTCTGGAAAAGTTGGAATTTTTGTAACAAAATTATCACATGAGACGTGTATACTGTGTGTTTTGTTTAACATATTGGAATGGTACAACATATACATCATAAACAAATAATTGAGGCCCAACATAATTATTTGATGGAAGTTGTCAAGATCCCTTGGACCAAGACTACACATGTTTGTACTTATTTGAATGCATTTGTTGTACTGATTTCAAATATGGGCATTATATGTCATATCTCTGGAAAAGTTGGAATTTTGTTGACGAAATTATCACGTGAGACGTGTGTTCGGGGTGTTTTGTTAAATATATTGGAATGGGACAACATACATAATAAACAAATACTTGAGGCTCAACATTATTTTTTGATGGAAGTTGTTAAAGATCCCTTGAACCAAGACTAGACATGTTGATACTTATTTGAATGCATTTTTCTTACTGATTCCAAATACTGGTAGATGATTATTATAGACACATGGATTATTAGCTCAATCAGATACTGTTAAACACTTAAAAATTTGCAGGTACTTTATTACACGAATTACTTAAAGCCAACATTTTCATGAGGATTTAATTTCGCGATCCCAACATTTGACTCTGATTTTAAGCTTCTACTGTTGTTTATTTCGCGGGGATTTAATTCCGCAAATTTAAGGTCCTCAAGAAATTCGCAAAATTAAATACCTCACAAAATTAAGTGGTTTTACAGTACATTATGATGATTTTGGTTAAACATTTGAATGCTTCCGTTTATTCGGTTATTCAAATAGGAATATCATGTTATTAACCAATCCAAAATAATCTTTAAAAAGTAGGTAGCTCTCATGGGGTTAAGTGCTATAATACACAATACCCCCATGTGGAAAAACAACAGCGAAACATGAACCATTATAACATGAGATTTGTTTCTGAAGGAGATACACTCAGGCGTATTGCCAAGCTTATTTCTATAGTTCCCCTATAAATCTAGGACAGAATGTCACATCTTATATAGGTCACCCATTCTTCACCCCACCCTGGGGGAAATTGGGTCTTAAGAAGCAAAAAATAGATCGTTCAATGGTCCTCCGTACCTGGTACATACAATACAACAGAGAGGATTTTTTTCAATGATTGTCTAAGGATTTGCAACTGAAATTACATGAATAAGGTGGAAGTTGCCTTTTACTCCATTTTTTTACTTTAAGGCATATTAGGCCAAACAAAAAAAACCAAGTTTGTTTCCAGTAGTGCACGCGCACTTCACTGAGATGCTTGATTCTTGCGCATTTAATCTTTTTTTATAGAAAAAATGGGAACAAATATCGTTAGGGCGCCATTTTTTGTCGAAATGATGTCCAACATGTTTCAAGATGGCGATTGGCCACATACGGCAAACACGAAAGTGAAAGTCTGCGGAAGCTATCACATTTTAGCGAGCATAAGAGTTAAAAAATGCACAGATTTGACTAAATAAAACCATTTCAAGTGAATCTCCACTATGAATTTGAGCAAAAAAATAAAAACCACATTTCGCATTTGACTTTTCAGGCTTGCTACTGGAAACAGACTTGTTTTTTTTGTTGGCCTTATGCGATTTACTATTTGGAACGCCCTCTATCTTTGAGTTTTTCTAATTGTCAAATTACATTTATAAACATGAAACTAACATACGAGGGGCAGTCAGTAAATAATGAAAGTGATCATGGTCTGGGGATGCATGAGTGAGCCCAAAATGGCTAAAATCATGAAATGTACCAGATAAAAGCTTACTGTGCCTTCAAATTCTAATCAGAAATAATGAAAAATGCTTAAATCAATGTGTAAACATATTGTGATAGTCAAAATGAAGATATACAGGAATGTATCAATCAAAGATGGCTGCCACAACCTCTCTTATTACTGTTATCTTTAGAGCTACTAGATATGTATTGTGTAAGTAATCGTCATATAATTTCAATGGTTTGAGGACATTTCATGAACAGCTCCTTTTGAAATCCCCACTATTATTGCTTTACATCCCACAACAATTTATTAAATTATAATCCCTCCATTGTTCTTTATCCTTTGTTGTTTTCTAAGGTATATTATTGCGGATTTTGCGATGGTCCCTTCTTGTTCGTATTAAGGCATTCAGATCTAGAAAAGAGTGTCAAACAGAGATAAGTGTGTATTCTAACTATGTGCCAAGTGTTATCTGTTTTTATGCTTGCATTGCCGAGATATACGCAAATGTATCAAACAACCCATATTCAACATATTACATATCCAGCCAAATAATTGACAGATTTCAGTCAGTGTCTGAAACCTATTGTGTTTATGTTAATGACGTTACATAACCAAAGGTATCTAACAATCCAATAGTGTATTGTTTGAAAGACAAAGGTTCATACTTTGTATTGATCACATTATCCCCTCAATAGAATCACTCATGCACCCCATACCATGATCACTTTCATTATTTATTGACTGCCCCTCGTATATTTTAAGTTACAGAGCAACACGTTTCCTAATTAGTAATTACTTCAAAATCTTGGTTAAGGAACAGGTTGACATAAACTGTTGGGGTTAATTCTGACAACTTCTTTTCTGATGGGTTATTTTGGTGTTAATAAATATAATTCCATGGTTTGAGACCCTGCTAAAGCTGTTTGCAGTATTTCTGGCTACGATTGCAACTGTACACAAGTGAACAAACACATAGTACACTGTAAAAACAAACGTTTGACTATTGATAAACACTACAACATGTTTATTTGTTGTTGTTTACATGTAAAGGTATATGAGGTTGTTTACGATAAACGGGTTGCATAAACGCTACAACGCGTTGATACGTTTATTAACTGTTATCAAAATAGTGTTTATACCAGCAATAATGTGTTTATAATTGCTGCAACAACAACAAATAAACGTGTTGTAGTGTTTATCAATAGTCAAACGTTTGTTTTTACAGTGTATGGAATGATTTACGATAGACATGTTGAAAAGCAGATTTCCATTATGATTTAGTAACGTTCTGTGATGTTTCTTTACCGAAGATACCATCAAGATACAGTCATGAGAGATTTGTGAGTCTTTGAATGTCTTTCCTGATAATCAAACTTCATTATAAGAGAGAAAAAAGTATGTTTAAAAATTTGAAAAATATCTTATAATATTGCTTTAATGTTTGAAATGTTCAAAAGTATAAAAATACAAGTAAACATCTCTTGTTAAGATATCAATTTTTGAGAGAGATAAACCTACCTTTTTCTATTTCGGAAATATAATAACTTTTGTGAAATATGAAATATAAACTATCAATAAATTGGTTTGGGTTTTCAAATTGGGAGTGTGTGCAATGGAGGCTTGAGTGTCAATCTAGCGGGGCAGGACGCATGTCCCCTAACCCCCTAACCGGGGTTTTAACCGGGATCACAAATTTGAAAGAGAAAACACCAACTAAATTGCCGGGGACCAGCCGGGAATCGCTCCGGGGACCACTAAGCCACGACCCTCAGCTACTCATTCGCACAGTATCAGTACTAATACAGACTCAGTTGATTATTCATCGAAAACCGGCCGCATCTACGCCTTGAAGTAATATTTTATAGTATGCAGGGGGTTAGGGTTAACATATTAGTATTTTTAGCTCCTTTTTGACATTTCAGGCCAAAAGTCCCCCCTCCCATGTTGGGTTGATGCTTGTGGGTATAGCATAACCAGAAACATATTTTGCTGCCTGATGCAGATAACTGTTAGCCCCTTTTTGAAATTCATGGCCAAAAGTGTTTCCCCCTTCCCCCATAATTTAAGTTGGATTGACGCTCGTGGTTGGTAACCATAAAAACACACTTTTTTGTGTTTATGTAGATTACATTTATCAGGGGGGGGGGGGGGAAGGGGCATGTCCTCTAACATATTAGTAAAATGACCTGTTTATACAACTCCCCCCCTCTACCCCCCAAAGTTTTAAGATGGATGAATTGAGCTCGTGGGTGGAGGATAACCAGAAACAACCTTTTGTGCCTTATGTAGAGAATGGTAAACCATGTTTGTCTGTTGTTTTAACTAGAGGCTTCACTAGTGTTGCATGGATGATGGGAGTATCAAGTTTTATTTTCAAGAGGAGGCCGACCGTTTATGACTCCAAGTGAAATGGCTCCATAAACAGACAAAAGGGAGAAATGAGGAAAATTATGTGATGTTATAATAGGAACATGTCAATAGGCTTTTCTCATTTTTCAAGTAAATTTTCAGATGACGATGGTCACGCGATTTCATCTTTCCAATATGACAACGGGAGTGCGCCATTTTGAAATATTTTTAACAGTCATTGCCCGGTTAACGATGAAAATAATTTTAAAAATAGCATTTACAATGGAGTTTGTTAGCCAACTCCACAACGGTTTTGGATTGGAAAAAAAATCTTCTAATTATGATGAATTTTTCAAAATGATAAGATTAACATTCGCGATTACGAATTCAAAATGCTGGGTTTTTTTCAAGTAAATTTCCAACTTTTTCAAAACTTAAAAAAAATGTCATAAATTAAAATTTTAAAATCTTTTTCAAATTTGACAATTTGGGCCGGTCTGACACATAGAACTTTTTTCCTTGGCCTAATAAACAGCGTATTCATTAGTGAATTACGTTTGCATCTCTGTATATCAAAAAGGAAATAAGTAGGTCAATACATTGAAAAATTGAAAAGAAAAAGAAAGATAGAAATTAATAACATTCCACTGTTTGAACCATTTATTTAAACATATTGAAACTTTCTTTTTCTCCTATTCTTAATTTCTTGATGCAGCATTGATAATGTAGCTATAGAAGCACAGGTATCAATCGTAATGTATTTAACTTGGTATGGAGTGTCCTAGTTTTCAATGGGCTATTCCATATGAAATCTATACACCCCCTGCGGAAGACATGACTTTAATCTTCCCCACAGGGAGTGTAGATTTCAAATGGAGTCACCCATGCAGGTAACCCCATTTTAAATTCACACTCCCTGTAGGGAAGAATAAGGTCATGTTTTCATAGGGGGTGTATGGATTTCAAATGGAATAGCCCAATGTTCCACACTCACTGAGGTGGTGTCAGAGTATTTTAATCACAATACAGACATACGACGTACAGACATAAAATTGGCTGTTTTATCTAGAATTTGGGGAGATTTATTTTTGAACGGGTAATGTTGAGGGTGCAGATGAGTAGGAGGGTCCATGAGCTTCTGACAGGGATAAGTGAGCACTTTCCATCCTGAAGGATTTGCAATGGGATGCATTCCATGAAATTTTAAGATAATATTAATGACTTTTCCTCAACTCCCCCCACCCCCCCCCCCCCCCCCCCCCACCCACACACACCGGTTTTTGTAGTGTCTTTTCTTCTTTCACCCACTTTTTATCAATTCTCCACTGACGGGTTCAATTGTTTCGCACACTATCTATTCTATTGTATGAATTGAATTGAAAAAAGTAACTAAATGTAGGCAGGAAAATCAATTGTAATGTATTTGACTAGGCCCAGGGGTTCAGTGTGCCCTAGTTTTCCAAATTATACACTCTAAGAAAACCGCATTACATTCTGATGTGTTTTTTAAAAGCTAGCGCAATTAAACTTAAAAGTTTAATTGCGCTAGCTTGCTTTGCATGAAATCTTCTAAAACATCCAGGAAAAATACTACCTAAAAAACAGGGTCAAATTATACACACTAAAAGCAGAGTCACAAAGTGATCAAAAGGTGACCCTGTTTTTAGTGCATAGTTGATGTCGTCCTAAGTCAAAACGACCCAATCTTTTTAAGAGTGTAGCTTTGCATGAAGTCTTTTGAAACATCTGGAAAAAGACTACTACATAACATCATGAACATAGTCTTGGTTTGTTCCGTTACCATACCAAATCCAATTATTTAGTCTTTGGTTCCATTGATTCCACATTCATTAATACTTTAGAGGTAAATGTATCCATTTTAATACATAATGTGAGCCCCTGGATGGCCTAGTTTTCCATGCTGTGCATACATTGTGTATAAACCATAGTACACTCTTAAATATTCTAAGTCAAATTGTTCCACTTATATTTGAATAATATCTGTTGGTGTGCAATCTGCTGAAAAGAGTGTAAGATTGTTTTCTTTAAAGAAAGCAACCAATATGTTTGCTTTGTACTAAAAGTAACAACACTATTACCTTTTACTTCGCTATCTTCTGAAGATAGCAACCTTCGGACAATGGTACAATGTTTGCTTGGTACTGAAAGTAACATCAATGTTACATTTGTCTTTGCATCTACTGAAGATAGCAACCTTAGTACAATGTTTGCTTTGTACTTAAAGTAACAGCAATGTTACATTTTTCTTTGCTATCTACTGAAGATAGCAACTTTAGTACAATGTTTGCTTTGTACTAAAAGTAACATCAATGTTACATTTTTCTTTGCTATCTACTGAAGATAGCAATCTTAGTACAATGTTTGCTTTGTACTAAAAGTAACAGCAATGTTACATTTTTCTTTGCTATCTACTGAAGATAGCAACCTTAGTACAATGTTTGCTTTGTACTAAAAGTAACATCAATGTTACATTTTTCTTTCCTATCTACTGAAGATAGCAACCTTAGTACAATGTTTGCTTTGTACTTAAAGTAACATCAATGTTGCATTTTTCTTTGCTATCTACTGAAGATAGCAACCTTAGTACAATGTTTGCTTTGTACTGAAAGTTACATCAATGTTACATTTTTCTTTGCTATCTACTGAAGATAGCAACCTTAGTACAATGTTTGCTTTGTACTGAAAGTTACATCAATGTTACATTTTTCTTTGCTATCTACTGAAGATAGCAACCTTAGTACAATGTTTGCTTGGTACTGAAAGTAACAACAATGTTACATTTTTCTTTGCATCTACTGAAGATAGCAACCTTAGTCCAATGTTTGCTTTGTACTAAAAGTGACAACAATGTTACATTTTTCTTTGCTATCTACTGAAGATAGCAACCTTAGTCCTATGTTTGCTTTGTACTAAAAGTGACAACAATGTTACATTTTTCTTTGCTATCTACTGAAGATAGCAACCTTAGTCCAATGTTTGCTTTGTACTAAAAGTTACAACAATGTTACATTTTTCTTTGCTATCTACTGAAGATAGCAATCTTAGTACAATGTTTGCTTTGTACTAAAAGTAACATCAATGTTACATTTTTCTTTGCTATCTACTGAAGATAGCAACCTTAGTACAATGTTTGCTTTGTACTTAAAGTATCATCAATGTTACATTTTTCTTTGCATCTACTGAAGATAGCAACCTTAGTACAATGTTTGCTTTGTATTTAAAGTATCATCAATGTTACATTTTTCTTTGCTATCTACTGAAGATAGCAGCCTTAGTACAATGTTTGCTTTGTACTAAAAGTAACATCAATGTTACATTTTTCTTTGCTATCTTCTGAAGATAGCAACCTTAGTACAATGTTTGCTTGGTACTGAAAGTAACAACAATGTTACATTTTTCTTTGCATCTACTGAAGATAGCAACCTTAGTCCAATGTTTGCTTTGTACTAAAAGTGACAACAATGTTACATTTTTCTTTGCTATCTACTGAAGATAGCAACCTTAGTACAATGTTTGCTTTGTACTTAAAGTAACATCAATGTTACATTTTTCTTTGCTATCTACTGAAGATAGCAACCTTAGTACAATGTTTGCTTTGTACTTAAAGTAACATCAATGTTGCATTTTTCTTTGCTATCTACTGAAGATAGCAACCTTAGTACAATGTTTGCTTTGTACTAAAAGTAACATC
This sequence comes from Ophiura sarsii, assembly GCA_035610835.1. Lineage (NCBI taxonomy): Eukaryota > Metazoa > Echinodermata > Ophiuroidea > Amphilepidida > Ophiuridae > Ophiura > Ophiura sarsii. The sequence continues at coordinate 24,558,469 of CM069459.1, read as the reverse complement.
AATGTTACATTTTTCTTTGCTATCTACTGAAGATAGCAACCTTAGTACAATGTTTGCTTTGTACTTTAAGTAACATCAATGTTACATTTTTCTTTGCTATCTACTAAAGATAGCAACCTTAGTACAATGTTTGCTTTGTACTTAAAGTAACATCAATGTTACATTTTTCTTTGCTATCTACTAAAGATAGCAACCTTAGTACAATGTTTGCTTTGTACTTAAAGTAACATCAATGTTACATTTTTCTTTGCTATCTAATGAAGATAGCAACCTTAGTACAATGTTTGCTTTGTACTCAAAGTAACATCAATGTTGCATTTTTATTTGCTATCTACTGAAGATAGCAACCTTAGTACAATGTTTGCTTTGTACTTAAAGTAACAACAATGTTACATTTTTCTTTGCTATCTACTGAAGATAGCAACCTTAGTACAATGTTTGCTTTGTACTTAAAGTAACAACAATGTTACATTTTTCTTTGCTATCTAATGAAGATAGCAACCTTAGTACAATGTTTGCTTTGTACTTAAAGTAACAACAATGTTACATTTTTCTTTGCTATCTACTGAAGATAGCAACCTTAGTACAATGTTTGCTTTGTACTAAAAGTAACATCAATGTTGCATTTTTCTTTGCTATCTACTGAAGATAGCAACCTTAGTACAATGTTTGCTTTGTACTTAAAGTAACATCAATGTTACATTTTCCTTTGCTATCTACTGAAGATAGCAACGTTAGTACAATGTTTGCTTTGTACTTAAAGTAACATCAATGTTACATTTTTCTTTGCTATCTACTAAAGATAGCAACCTTAGTACAATGTTTGCTTTGTACTAAAAGTAACATCAATGTTGCATTTTTCTTTGCTATTTACTGAAGATAGCAACCTTAGTACAATGTTTGCTTTGTACTTAAAGTAACATCAATGTTACATTTTTCTTTGCTATCTACTGAAGATAGCAACCTTAATACAATGTTTGCTTTGTACTAAAAGTAACATCAATGTTACATTTTTCTTTGCTATCTACTGAAGATAGCAACGTTAGTACAATGTTTGCTTTGTACTTAAAGTAACAACAATGTTACATTTTTCTATGCTATCTTCTGAAGATAGCAACGTTAGTACAATATTTGCTTTGTACTTAAAGTAACAACAATGTTACATTTTTCTTTGCTATCTACTGAAGATAGCAACCTTAGTACAATGTTTGCTTTGTACTAAAAGTAACATCAATGTTACATTTTTCTTTGCTATCTACTAAAGATAGCAACCTTAGTACAATGTTTGCTTTGTACTTAAAGTAACAACAATGTTACATTTTTCTTTGCTATCTACTAAAGATAGCAACCTTAGTACAATGTTTGCTTTGTACTTAAAGTAACATCAATGTTACATTTTTCTTTGCTATCTAATGAAGATAGCAACCTTAGTACAATGTTTGCTTTGTACTAAAAGTAACATCAATGTTACATTTTTCTTTGCTATCTACTGAAGATAGCAACCTTAGTACAATGTTTGCTTTGTACTTAAAGTTACATCAATGTTGCATTTTTCTTTGCTATCTACTGAAGATAGCAACCTTAGTACAATGTTTGCTTTGTACTTAAAGTAACATCAATGTTACATTTTTCTTTGCTATTTACTGAAGATAGCAACCTTAGTACAATGTTTGCTTTGTACTTAAAGTAACATCAATGTTACATTTTTTTTTGCTATCTACTGAAGATAGCAACCTTAATACAATGTTTGCTTTGTACTAAAAGTAACATCAATGTTACATTTGTCTTTGCTATCTTCTGAAGATAGCAACCGTAGTACAATGTTTGCTTTGTACTTAAAGTAACATCAATGTTACATTTTTCTTTGCTATCTACTGAATAGCAACCTTAGTACAATGTTTGCTTTGTACTAAAAGTAACAACAATGTTACATTTTTCTTTGCTATCTACTGAAGTAGCAACCTTAGTACAATGTTTGCTTTGTACTTAAAGTAACATCAATGTTACATTTTTCTTTGCTATCTACTGAAGATAGCAACCTTAGTACAATGTTTGCTTTGTACTTAAAGTAACATCAATGTTACATTTTTCTTTGCTATCTACTGAAGATAGCAACCTTAGTACAATGTTTGCTTTGTACTAAAAGTAACATCAATGTTACATTTTTCTTTGCTATCTTCTGAAGATAGCAACCTTAGTACAATGTTTGCTTTGTACTTAAAGTAACATCAATGTTACATTTTTCTTTGCTATCTAATGAAGATAGCAACCTTAGTACAATGTTTGCTTTGTACTAAAAGTAACATCAATGTTGCATTTTTATTTGCTATCTACTGAAGATAGCAACCTTAGTACAATGTTTGCTTTGTACTTAAAGTAACAACAATGTTACATTTTTCTTTGCTATCTACTGAAGATAGCAACCTTAGTACAATGTTTGCTTTGTACTTAAAGTAACAACAATGTTACATTTTTCTTTGCTATCTAATGAAGATAGCAACCTTAGTACAATGTTTGCTTTGTACTTAAAGTAACAACAATGTTGCATTTTTCTTTGCTATCTACTGAAGATAGCAACCTTAGTACAATGTTTGCTTTGTACTAAAAGTAACATCAATGTTGCATTTTTCTTTGCTATCTACTGAAGATAGCAACCTTAGTACAATGTTTGCTTTGTACTTAAAGTAACATCAATGTTACATTTTCCTTTGCTATCTACTAAAGATAGCAACCTTAGTACAATGTTTGCTTTGTACTAAAAGTAACATCAATGTTACATTTTTCTTTGCTATCTACTGAAGATAGCAACCTTAGTACAATGTTTGCTTTGTACTTAAAGTTACATCAATGTTGCATTTTTCTTTGCTATCTACTGAAGATAGCAACCTTAGTACAATGTTTGCTTTGTACTTAAAGTTACATCAATGTTGCATTTTTCTTTGCTATCTACTAAAGATAGCAACCTTAGTACAATGTTTGCTTTGTACTTAAAGTAACATCAATGTTACATTTTTCTTTGCTATCTACTGAAGATAGCAACCTTAGTACAATGTTTGCTTTGTACTTAAAGTAACATCAATGTTACATTTTTCTTTGCTATCTACTGAAGATAGCAACCTTAATACAATGTTTGCTTTGTACTAAAAGTAACATCAATGTTACATTTTTCTTTGCTATCTTCTGAAGATAGCAACCTTAGTACAATGTTTGCTTTGTACTTAAAGTAACATCAATGTTACATTTTTCTTTGCTATCTACTGAAGATAGCAACGTTAGTACAATGTTTGCTTTGTACTTAAAGTAACATCAATGTTACATTTTTCTTTGCTATCTACTGAAGATAGCAACGTTAGTACAATGTTTGCTTTGTACTTAAAGTATCATCAATGTTACATTTTTCTTTGCATCTACTGAAGATAGCAACATTAGTACAATGTTTGCTTTGTACTTAAAGTAACATCAATGTTACATTTTTCTTTGCTATCTAATGAAGATAGCAACATTAGTACAATGTTTGCTTTGTACTAAAAGTAACATCAATGTTACATTTTTCTTTGCTATCTACTGAAGATAGCAACCTTAGTACAATGTTTGCTTTGTACTTAAAGTAACATCAATGTTACATTTTTCTTTGCTATCTACTGAATAGCAACCTTAGTACAATGTTTGCTTTGTACTAAAAGTAACAACAATGTTACATTTTTCTTTGCTATCTACTGAAGTAGCAACCTTAGTACAGTGTTTGCTTTGTACTTAAAGTAACATCAATGTTACATTTTCCTTTGCTATCTACTGAAGATAGCAACCTTAGTACAATGTTTGCTTTGTACTTAAAGCAACATCAATGTTACATTTTTCTTTGCTATCTACTGAATAGCAACCTTAGTACAATGTTTGCTTTGTACTAAAAGTAACATCAATGTTACATTTTTCTTTGCTATCTACTGAAGAAAGCAACGTTAGTACAATGTTTGCTTTGTACTAAAAGTAACAACAATGTTGCATTTTTCTTTGCTATCTACTGAAGATGTTTTTATCTAATATAGTATCAGTCAAAGAATATTTAAGGTCTTCCCACAATGCAACGCCAGCCAACTAAAGTTTTTTTTCATTTGTCAACATTGTGGCGGTGTCTTTAAAATCGTCTTTGAGTATCAGTGGTACATTTCTGTATGTTATCTGCTCTACACTGTAAAAACAAACGTTTTACTATTTATAAACACTGCAACACGTTTATTGGTTGGTTGTTTACGTGTAAAGGTACACGCTTAGAAAAAATGGTTCTAAAGTTGTCCTGCCAGGAGAACCCTTAAAGGTTCTTTAAAGAACCAAAAATAGTTCCCCAAACATGATACAGAACCATTTTTGGTTGATACAGAACCATTTTTGGTTCTATGAAGAACCTTTTGGGGTTCTTCAATTTTCAAGAACCTTTTTTGAAGGTTCTATGACGGTTCTATAAAGAACCTCTCTCTTGAACCTTCAAAAAAGTGTATAGGAGGTCGTTTACGATAAACGGGTTGATCTTTAACAACCTCCTATACCTTTACACGTAAACAACAACAAATAAACGTGTTGTAGTGTTTATAAATAGTCAAACGTTTGTTTTTACAGTGTAGATAGCAACATTTGGTCTTTCTTTCTGGCTAATGAAGATGGATACATGCAGTCGCAATTAGTCCATTGATGGTCCGCTGATGTAGAATGTAGTAGGTCCGAATCTGGTCAATATTATTGATGAAATCTGCTATACCAGTATCAGAAAAAGTAGGTTTATTCTTCACATATATTCCCTGTATATGCCTATGGGATTTGTTGCACTCATAGGTACCCAATCTAATGCTAATGATGTAGGCTATGATATTCTGTTAACCCCCTGAGACCTACCTGCTGATTGGTTGAAATTCAGGATGTGTCAAATATTGTGCCAATTAGAGACATTGTTAGATAATTACAAAAAGATTGGCATAAATATTTATAAGCAAAATTGCAATTGGTTATCAAGATGATTATATCATGAATAGACCAATGGAAATTCTTGTATGAGAGACGGGTGGGTAGTGTCCAGGGGGTTAAAGGCATATTATGTGATCTTTTTCATGGAACGCTCTCTATCTTTGATTTTTTCCTCTTAATGCAATTTGTTTGATCAAATTACATTTATAAACATAAAACTAAAGGAGCAATACGTTTCCTAAATACTTCAAGAACATTTTGAAAATGAGTTGGTCAGATAATCCGATAGTTTATTTATTTTCTGATTGTTTTTCTTGTTCGTAATAAAATTATATTGTTTGACACTGTGTTAAGAGTGTTTCTGGTTACAGGATAGTCTTTCTCAATAAGTCAAACTTCATTATAAGACGGAAACAAATCAGTGTAAACATTTGAAAAAGATCACAATTTATTGCTGTAACTTTTAGTTCAGTTATCAAGATTTTGCTATAGAGTTTTACTAAACTTTGAATAAGGCCAAATTTTTTTTGTAATGTTGTCCTCAACCGCCCGGCTCGTCAGATTTAGGGCCGCTCCAATTTTTTTTTTTCCAGGTTTTTTCCAGGTGTTTTTTTTCTTCAGATTTTTTTTTTCTTCAGATTTTTTTTTTAAACAGTTTAAATGGCATTGAATATTAAATTAAGTGTTTATAACATATATGTGCGACTCTTAGAGTGATTGCAACTTCTTGTTGGCTGAACTTTGAGCTTCCGCTGGTATAAGAAAATTGGTTAAAAATCCGCTCGCCCGCCCCTCCTCTCTGAAAGCTGTGGAGGACAACATTACTTTTTTTTGGTCTAATGACAGTACTTCTACCCCCCCCCCCCCTGATGACTCATCTTCTTGCACCAGGTGCCCTACATTTATATACAGCTTTTAAGGAGGCTAGAACCAAAGTTTAAAAAATCAGAACCTGCAATAAAAAAAATTGTTATATAACCATGGCTGCCCTAAGTAAAATTGTCAGTGCTACTGCCTAGTATGAGAAACTTGCTAGAACGTGATGAGGCAGTAAGCTACACTTTTAAAATAACAGAATCAAATATGAACACAAGTTGTTATTTTCTGATAAAAATAGTGGAAAATGTATGCCTCTATTGAAAAGACTCATTATCATCTTTTTTAAACCAGAAAACCCCATAGAGACATGCTTTTTCAAGCGCTATACAAGGGTTGTGCGGTAAGTTCTACCTCCTCTCTCAAAACCTCGGTGTAATTAGTCATTTAAGATTCCCCATGATGTAGCTCTAATTCTCAGTTCACATTGGCAATATTATATGCTTTTGATACCCATCTTGCTTTTGTGCTGGTATATGTTGTAGCTATCTATCATTCAGAGCTACAACCATGGGACAAGTTCAAATGGCTAACTTATGCAATAGCAAAGTTATAGAGGAGGAGGTAGAACTTATTGAACGACCCTCGTAATTAATCAGAGCAGCTACTACTACAAATACAAGCATGTGATTCTCAGGTCAAACTTGAAAAACGCTCTCTCAATTATAACGACACAATATACGTTGACCCAATTGTTTATGCATTTAGATTTCTAAATGGATTAAATGTAGGTTCATTGCATCACTTTAGAGCTGTGTTGAATATTGAAATGAATCCTTACGAGGCCAAGTAACACAAATTGTGTGTAACTCATCCCAGCTCACACTAAATGTTTCATGCTGCACCAATTGTGTTGTTCTTTACTATTTTCAAAAATGTTCAAAGAAAATCTGGACAAAATGCTAATATCTGATCACTAAGGTATGGCTTGGCAGCCTTTTATATACATGGCGGCCATTTTGAAAAATAACGTAAAAAACCAAAAATAACAAATAATAAGACCTTTCTTCACATATTTTCTGAAAAGTCTAGACAAGAAACATGTTATTTTGTTTACTTGGCCTATTGTATCTATTGACCCCATTGACAACTGATGGACGAGATAAACATTTACTTTGTCAATAATTTGTTAGGTTACAATTTTTTACGCCAGATTTACCTTACTATTATACAGGGTGAGTCAAAATATTCAGGTCAGGTAAATCATGAAATAGTTTCATTACAAAATTCTAATCATGAAACCTATAATTACTCTTGACAAACAGGTTTTAACAATCTGTTATGTCAGTGGATTGTGTTTGATCCAGTGCCAGTGTTTAGTGGTTGTTTCTTGATGATGGCTACGATGTCGCCCTCTGGATCAGTGTGTCGTCAAGTTGACTGAGTTGGTACGCCCCCTCGTTGCCATTCATACGGTATTACTGTTGGTTGGTGCTTCCACTCCTCCATATTCCAGATAGATTCACATGTTCATCTGGTGTTTTTAGTGTCAATTCTGGCAATAATTTTGGCATCATCCAATTCTATAATGTGATTTTCTTTCACTTTCAGCTTTCAGCTTTTTTCAATTTATAAATTTATCATCATGGCGACAAAAAGCACACTGTTCTACAGACAATGGATCTCTCAGGTAGGGTTGGTCTGTCAGGGTTTTCTGGTTGATTTTTAAAATCTTCATGAACATTTTTGTGAATTATCAACAATTTTCAACATTTTCAACAACAACAAAAAATCAGTTTTATACATATTTTTTAAATTTTGTTTTAAATATATTTTTTCTCAGTTGCCTAGCAGTTGAATGAAAACTAAAAGAATAAAAAGCTTTGAACAGGACTTCAAATAATATCAAAACTTGCACATGGTTATAGCTTGGATTGGTCATTGGGAGCTTTTAAAATGCAAGTAAGACTGTACATTTACATTCAAAGTCACGGTGGGCAAATAAAGTAAGCATTAGAGAACCTAGATTTTAAGTGGTTAAATAAAAGCATTCCCAGGTCATCTGTGCAGTTTCTTATACAAATCAGACTATTTAATGTATTTAACATGCCCCCTCTGTGAAAGAGACATGATTAGCTTTAGGTATGACTGTGAATATGATTTAGGGTACGTGCCTCGAAATGTAACGGCCAAAATGGGGATACCACTGTGTGGTAGATAGAAACAAGATTAGGTGTGAGGTTCTCTCTTAAATCAAAAGATTGAAAAGTCAATCTTAAAGATTGTGCTGAGAGAAGGATCTTAAAAGATTGAAAATATTCAATTCTAGTAATAGAATGAAATTTCAATATATCGGACTGAAATTTCACTCTATTAGATTGAACATCATCTTTTAAGATCCTTTTCTCAACACAATCTTAAAGATTGACTTTTCAATCTTTTGATTTAAGAGAGTTTTACTGTGACTTTGATGAGGGGTGTGTGAAGTGTAAATATATTGGGGGACACTACAAATGCAGTGGATTTAACATACAAAGTATACCCCTCTGGGAAAGTCAGGACATGATTAAGTGGGGGCTCTGACGGTGGCTTTGATAAGGGGTGTAAGTAGTATAAATGTAATGGCATGATGAGGGACACTCGACAGACTTGAGATAAGTGAGTGCTGCATTTGTTTGCTGTACATTTGCACAAACTTGTCTTTGAATTTTCGCAGAAGTCCTTGAATTGCTTATGGATGAGTAAGAAAGAACAGGTATTTTTTTGGCAAAAAGCGGCTCAAAAATGGCGTGTGTTTATTCAAAATTGATAGTGCTGAAAAGATCATTTGTGTAGCTTAAATTCAAACAAGGATTTTAGGAATTCCATCAAAGTGATAGAATGCTACAACGAAGTGAGTATTAGCGCTTTCCATGCGGCAGGCGGCTGCAGACGACATTCCAAATGTTCACAAAATGTTTCAAAAAATGTCAAAATTATGGAATTTCATTACCATATTTGGAATCACCATGAGAAATGCATTGAAATAAGTACAGACATGCATAGTATTGGTTCAGTAATCCTTGAGGTGGACCTTGAAATTTGTGAAAGATTTCTTACAATCTGTTTGAATATTATGGTAAAACCAATAGCCGCGTGGAAAGTGTTAATTCTACTTTTAAAGGCTAACCCACAAGATGGATATTACCAAATCATTCTATATTTTCTACACATTTTCAGTATATGGCATTCCGAAACAAAAAGTGTAACATTATTGCTATCTTCAGTAGATAGCAAACAAAAAGTGTAACAATATTGCTATTTTCAGTAGCTTACAAACAAAAAGTGTAACAATATTGCTATTTTCAGTAGCTTACAAACAAAAAATGTAACATTATTGCTTTCTTCAGTAGATAGCAAACAAAAAGCGTAATATTATTTCTATCTTCAGTAGATAAAAACAAAAAGTCTAACAAACAAAAAGTGTAACAATATTGCTATCATCAGTAGATAGCAAACGAAAGGTGTACCAACGTTGCTATCTTCAGTAGATAGTAAATAGAAATCTCTTCAGCAATCAGGCAAATCCTTTGGTATTTATTGATCATTACATGTGGCATTTGGAGCACCCTGTATATTGAGGATGCCTGATTAATACAATTTGTAATTGAAAGGTAATTACTTGAATTGACTTGATTAAAATACAATATATTACGCTTATGGCATACATCTACCTTGCTTGGTCATTCAATGACCGTGCCTAATATTAGTGATGCGCAATTAGATTTTTATTGCTTCAAGCTGGACGTTAGTCAGGCAAGTGGACTGGACAGAAGTTGGTTTTTTATTTTGTGAATTTCATGAATCGGTTTGAGCGTGTAGGATAATGGTGATTAGTAATTAACCTGTTTATTGCTTTGAGCATTAAAACAAAATCCAGGGGTATCGGGGGGGGGGGGAGTTAAATATCATGTGTGACCAAAGATTTTCTTGACACACCCCCTAAACGCATATTTCTCGTTTCCCCCCGCCCCCCCCACCCCAATTTGACCATCTAAAGGAGTGAAATATTGACAGGTTTAAAAAAAAATATGCACCCCTGTCTTGAAAATGGTTGAATTTAGACCCCTTAACGCTAACACACCCCATCTAAAAAACAACCCTATTACACGTTTTTATGGTCACACATACTGCTGTGTTTGTAAAACATGTACTCGCGCAGCACGCGTACGTACGTACGATTGATCACTCTGAATTCTCCCTTCTACCTTTACAATTTATTATTTGTAATGCAACCTATCGTTTGCTGTGCTCACGGTTCATCCCGTTAACCCTGTAGGCACAAGGGACTGACCCGACGTGCAGAGCACCAAAAAATTGAAGAAAAAAAATAGAAAAAAATAAAACCTGACCCTCATTTTTTGTGATTTAAGGGTCGGTCGCTGAGGGCAACACAACTTTTGTTTTGCCTTACCCTGGGGAGCAGAATACTCCATTTTTGTCTGTATTTATTTATCCCATGTTACCATGCCTTACACTATAGATTTAATCCTACAAACCACACCAAGTTGATCTTTTAATGTACTATACATTTTAAATGAAAAACTTTAAAAATATATGAAATACAAATGTATGAAATACAAATGAGATAATAAAGAATTCAGTTGCACAATGCGAAAATGTTCGAAACCAGCAACAAGTTGGATGACCCACTTTTTCCCCAGGAAAATTTCGATTTTAAACGGTCTATTCAAAATCCCCCAAACCAATCGCCTATATCCTTACAGGCACAGTTGGCATTTTGCCCAGCAAAATCAATTTAGACAAAATTGTCAAACTTGTATGAGGGGTTTGCAGGTGTTTTCTCCCTTCCCTGTTGTCACAACTCAAGGCCGTCAATTTGTCAATTCTCTTACAAATATTATTTTTTCATCGCCATTCATCTCATCCATCAATGCAAAGGTCATGCAATGTTACTATCTATAGGAGCATTTCGACAAGGGACACTAACCTCTAGGTTAGCATCAAATTCGCTTGGTTAACGGCCGTGTGAATCGGTCATGGTTAACTAACCCGAGTGTAAAGCTGAAATGTTAACCCTAAAAGATCTTACGGATAACTAACCCCGAAGCACTAACTGAGAGCTAACCGAGAGTGTGTGCGCTGTGTGAATCCATTCGCAATGTTATCCCCGAGTGAGATTTATGACCTGTGATCCAGGTCTTACCGCAAAATGAAGAGTCGCATTACCTTGAGGTAACCTCGAAGCTACCGCAGTAGTATCGCGTATACTCGAGGTTAAGTTTGTCGTCTGGACAGGCACTCTGGGTTAACATAAAAAAGAATAAAGCTTGAGTATAACTGAACAAGCCTTATATGGATGGAATCTGTCCGCTAGTCCGACGGACCGCTAGTCCGACGGTCCGCTAGTCCGACGGTCCGCTAGTCCGAACAGTGATTTTCCTATACCTTGAGGTCCGCTAGTCCGAAAATAAAATAAGGTCCTCTAGTCCGAAAATAAGGCCCGCTAGTCCGAATTAAAAAATATATCCGCTAGTCCGAAATTGAAATAAGGTCCGCTAGTCCGAATTTTAAAAGGGCCGCTACTCCGAAAATAATATCAGTTCCGCTAGTCCGAATTGAGAATTATATCCGCTAGTCCGAAATTAAAATAAGGTCCGCTAGTCCGAATTGAGAATTATATCCGCTAGTCCGAAATTAAAATAAGGTCCGCTAGTCCGAATTGAGAATTATATCCGCTAGTCCGAAATTGAAATAAGGTCCGCTAGTCCGAATTTTTTTTTCTCTTTCCCTCTTTCTCTTCTCCTCTCTCTCTCTTTTCTCTTCTTTTTCTTCTCTTTCTTTTTTTCTTCTCTTTTTCTCCTCTTTCCCCCCTTTTCCCCTTTCCCCCCTTTTTTCTCATATTCCCCCCTCTTTTCCCCCTTTTCACCTTCTTTCCCTCTTTTTTCTCCTCTTTTTCATCTTCCTCCCTCTTCACCTTCTTCCACCCCTTCTTCACCTTCTTCACCTTCTTTCCCCCCTCCCCCTACTTTTTTTTTCTTCTTTTCTTCTATTTCTCTTAATTTTAACCCCCTACCCCCTTTTTCCTCTACTATCAAGAATTGTATTAAAAATTATTAACAATCATTCATGTAGGCTACATCATTCACACAATTTCATACGTTACATATGACTTTGTATCGTACAAACACATATTGTAGCATTGTTATAACGATATTGACCCATCATCAAACAACGCTGGTCACTCAAGGCTGATTTGATTACAATAGAATAGTAGGCCTATACAAGAAAAAACTTTTAAAAAACATATTACATAACACTTTTCATTATTAAATAATTATAATTGTTACTGATGTTAAAGACAATTTTAAAAGCTTGAATCCAAATATATACAATCTAATGTTTGTTATTACATCAACCGAAACAGACGATTCCAGTTAGCCGATTTGTATCATATTGTTGAAGTGCTTGTTGCTTATTGCTGCTTAATTTTCGGCATTAACATCAAAATAATTATTATTTAAAAGGTTGAATCTAATCTGATATTTTTCATTACGTCAACCGAAATAGACGATTCCAGTTGTTATTATATTTTGATTTGCAATGGGTGGTATAGCATTATACGTTGCCAATCCTTTATTGTGAATGAGACTCATCGCTTTGCTATTTCATTTGACTGTTTGAAATTTAAAAAAATATAATATTCAATAATATTTGAACGTATACCGTATAATATTTGTTAAAAAATTGTGAATGAAAGAAATTAACCATTACTTTTCAACAAATCATATATGAACATTATGCCTTTAACATACCAATGATTATATCGTTCAGATTGATAACCAACCATTATTTGCCATGGAATTATAATCCATATTTGCGCGATTTGAATTAGTTCAATTTTCATCAATTTAATATCGCATAAGATCAATTTGTCACTTTTGGGAACGTATTAAAAAAATACAATTTAAGTTCAAAAAGTCACAACATTCACAAGTTTCGCGTGCATTTTTTTCTTCAAGTTTCTACATCAAAAACAATTTGATACCCCCCCCCCCCCACCCTCATATTTCTTTGCTTCAGCCGCCACTGGTTCAAACGTTTAACCGCCCTCAAAGGCGCTTGGGTTATCATGCTATCTCGGGTAAAGGTATTCAGTGCAGACGATGCCGGACATAGGCCCGGCCACGATTGCGTGTCTCGGGTGGTGGTTTGGGGGTGTAGGGAGTGTTCGACAGAACGACAGATGGGTGTCCCCCTCCAATTCGACGCGTTTTTCTTCAAATTCATGCATTAAAAGAATGCATTTCCCTGCCTATTTTGTAACACTTATATTGCTGGTCAATATTCGCGCGGAGCGCGCACAATTGTTGAGTTCTAACTAAAATGGTCATGGAAAATTCTCCGGATAGTAGGAGCCCCAGGCGTCAAATTTAGTAGTTGACCCGTGACTCCTAAATTTAAATTTTTACTACCGATACATATCTTATCTACAAGAATAAAGAGTCCTGCTCTAAAGATTCTCTTGCGAAATTATGCTATGGCGATAATCATATTCCCCATGTATTCACATAGCAGAAATGAAGTAATAGAATCGCTCTTAAGGGTTTGAGTAGTATATTGACCATAACACTGAAAGGAAATCTAAAAACTACATAAAATCATGTTGATGAATTTAAAGAAAGAACTACTTGACACATATATTAGCTTTTTCCATTTTGATGTCATTAATATCGATCCAAAATGTGATGGAACAATTGAAAAAGTTAGAAAAGCATTTTTGACCCTTTTCTGACTTTTTCCAATGTTCTATTTAGCTATGTTTACTTTTTACCTGTAACATTGACCGTATAACTATAAACAGTGGCGTGCGCAGGATATTGTGAGTGGAGGGGCCACCTGGCCATAAATGAAATTCCCCCGACTATTTGAGAAAAGAACTGCGCGCGTAGCGTGCGAACATTTTCGAATTTACACCTTTTTGTGCACGATTGAGCTACATTTTGGCTCTAAACAAGCTTGTACCAAAGAATATTGCATTTTGGGAAGACATATGCGCGCGTAGCGCGCGAAGATTTTTCATCTGTGTTTTTGACTATCATAATTCCATGATGCCACTGATCTAGCCTCCTTCTCAATTCCCCCGACTGGCCTAAGTTTCCCCGCGGCCCCCGCCCCCCCCCCCCCCCCCCCTTTGCGCACGCCACTGACTATAAACAACTATCTCAGCTTGTGAAGCAGTTCTTCCCCATAGGTATGATGTATAGGCCTATACATACTTTAACATTTATTTCAACTTTTTATGGCGATAATACTACCCCTACCCCTAACACGAGTTGTTTTATGTCATTTTGTCCATACATAATACAGGTATTGACAATAGCATGAATTCGCAAGAGAATCATAAGAGCAGGACAATTAAATTCTTGTAGACAAGATATGAATCCATCATAAAAGAATTCCTTTTGGAGTATGTTCGGAGGTCAGGGGTCAAACCATTTTAAAGCCGAATTTAGAGCTCTGGGGTCAACTTATAAAGCTTAAATAATGATATATTAAAATTATTGCTTTTTGCGCGGAGTGCGCAAAAAATTGAATTTATAACACTAATGGTCCAGTATGATAATAACGTCCCCCACCTAATATTTATAATTTTTGGTGTGGTTTTTGCATTAAAACTTTGGTCCGGTATGATGTTTTTAACGTCCCCCACATATTGGTTTGATGGCCAATATAATGTTAAAACCTGCAGAAAATATTCGCTTGGAGCACGCAAAATTTGAGTTTTTGAACTAAAATGGTCATGGAAAACTGTCCTGAAGCCACCTTGTCAAGCTTGAATAATGAAACATTGAAACTAATACGCGAAGTACGCAAACATTGACATTTCTAACACTTAAATTGGTCCAGTAGGCCTATGCCTTCCTAACGTCCCCAACATAATATTTAGAATATTTGGCATGGTTTGAGGGCCATTATAATGTTAAAACCTGTAGAAAATATGCGCGCGGAACCTTTTTCAGTTTTTAACTAAAATTGTCATGAGAAAGTGTCCTGCAATTGCCATCTTGTTAAGCTTGAATAAGGAAACATGCAAACTAATGCGCGCGGTGTACTCACAAATTGACATTTCTACACTTCATTAAATGGTCCAGTATGACGTTTTTAACGTCCCCACATAATATTTAGAATATTTGGTGTGTTTTGAGACCCATTATAATGTTGAAACCTGTTACAAAATGAGCGCGAATCGAGCAAAAAAAACCCCAGTTTTTGAACTAAAATGGTCCGGAAAAAACATTCCTGCCCTCTTGTTAAGCTTGAATAATGAAACATGAAACTAAATACGTGCAAAGCACGCACAAATTGGCATTTTAACACTAAAAAGGTCAAATATAACGTTTTTAACGTCCCTCACATTAAAATTCTGGGGACGTGGTCCCGTACCCCACTTTTGCGCCGCATATGTCCCTACCCTTCCTCCCCCTTCCTCCTTATTCTTCTATTCCTCCTTCTCCTCTTCCTACTTTTTTCTCCTGGATACGCCACTGCATGCGCGATGCTATGCCCCGACACGCTCTTGTGTCTGGAGTTCGAGGGTTCCCCCCTCCCCCCCAGTGGCGTGCGCAAGGGGGGGGGGGGGGGGGGGAGGGGGAAGGGGCACGAGGCACGCCCCCCCCCCCCCACACCCCAAGTTTGGTCTATCAGTCGGAGATGCCAGTCGGGGGAAACTACTGCTAGTCGGTGGCTGGGCCGTCGGTAGAGTGGTTTTTGTGTTGGGGGTGGGTGTAATCCAAATAGACAAATAGTCGACAAATTTGAACATGTAGTTGACAAATTTATGCATCAGGTTGTTAAAAAGGATATGTTATATAGAAATATGATGATTTTTTTTAACCTACCACCCCAAGCCGCCCCCCCCCCCCCCCCCCCCCTCCACTTACGTGAAATTCACGAGGTTACTGCCAAAAGAATTGGGGCTACCTTTCACTATTTTGTATTGTACATCGGGGGAATTGAGACGAATCCGAGTCGGGGAATTTCATTTCTTTCATTTGTGCCCCCCCCCCCCCCCAGTCACAATATCCTGCGCACGCCACTGCCCCCCCCCCCCCCACCCCCTCGACACTGATTGTTGATGTTTAAATTTACGTTTTAAAAGAACTATTGTTTTCCCTGCATATTTCCGAACAATTAAATAAATTGCTGGTTTATTCTTAGTTCAACGTTGTCATTTCCCACCAGTAACTCTTGTGTTGGTGGTGTTTTAGTTATGTGACAATATAAAGTGACTATCCATGCCTGCGCGAAGCGTTGGCCCGAATACGCTTGCGTGTCCCAGGGGAGGGGGGAGGGGCTGTCCCCAACCCCTCGACACTGATTTCTTTTTAAATTCACGTTATAAAAGAATGCATTTCTTTGCATATTTGTGAACACTTTTATTGCTGGTTAATTCTTAGTTCAACGTAGTTATTTCTCACAAGTACGTTTTGTGTTGGGGTTGTTTTAGTTGTGTGACTATCCACCAGACATCCACAATAAGTCTCAATATTGGCGAGCTTCGCGCGCGTGCATAATGCAAGTTTCAACATCAAACACAATTTTTTACCGACCGCCCACAACCCATACACCCCCCTTTAATTATTTGCTTCAGTCGCCACCAGACGACGGTGGCCACGCGAAACCTTTATTTTAAATTCGTATTGGAATAACACGTTATCGCGAATGTTAATGTTTATGTTAATCATTTTGAAAAATTCATCATAATTAGAAGATTTTTTTTTCCAAAACCGTTGTAAAATGCTATTTTTAAAATTATTTTCATCGTTTTAATAACTGGGCGATGACTTTTAAAAATATTTCAAAATGGTGCACTCACGTTGCCACAATTATTTGGTTGCCCAAGTGAATGGGACGAACGCTTAACAACGGGTTTTTTTTTTAATGATACTGACACTGCGGGGACCCGGGTGGTTAGCCACCCACAACGGTTTTGGATTGGAAACATTTTCTTCTAACCTATGATGAATTTTTCAAAATGATTAGATCAACATTCGTGATTACGTGTTATTCCAATAAGAATTCAAAATTTAGGTTTTCGCGTGTCCATCGTCGTCTGGCCACTGATGCAAACCTTCAACCGCCCTCAGGCGCTTGGGTTATTAATTATGGATAAAGGTTTATTCAGTCCATACCATGCCGGACATATGCTAAGTTCACGAATATTCAAGATTAAATTATGCGTAGGCCTACGGGGTGATATGATCAAGCCAATGGGACTAACGGTTAAGGAAGGATTAATGAAATAATTAAGTTCCACCGGGTGAAGAAAGTTCGGGTGGGGTGGGGGGGGCAACGGATATATATCATTCATCAAAATTTACAAAATGTTCACCGTCGTCCGATTCATCGTAAAACCGCTGGTGTGTGATAACCAAATCCAGTCTCATTATCATTTTTGATGCGAAGTTCCTAACTTCCTGTGGCGGCACCGGGGGGGGGGGGGGGGGGGGGCAAAATGGGGGGCAAGAATTGTTTTTAGGGGGGCATGAAAAAAATGATGCTCGCGAAGCTAAAAATGGTCAAATATGGTCTAATACTAACTAATTTAGTATGAAAATGCGCTCTTGCGCGCAAAAACTTAAGCTGTTTTATGCATAAATTGTCAACATTTGGTATAATTTAACCTAATTTAGTAAGAAAATGTGTAAGCACAGCGGGGGAAAAATTGCCTTTTAGTTTTATGCTAGAATTGTCTATTTTGTTCTAATTTAAACTAAATTGACAGCCAGTCACAGCCTGTATCAACTGACACGACTCAAATATTGGGTGTGAGGGTGGGTGGTGGTGGGGTTTTTACCCCCTCCCCCACTAAACCTCCTAACCCCTCTGGCTACATCATTGTTCCCCTCTTTACTAGAACATTGAAACGAATAACTAGTGCATGCAAAATAACTTCACAGTTTCATCGACTATCCAAAACAAGAACAAGCTGTAATTTATTGATAGTTCCGTTCCAATTCTTTAACAAAATCGTTTAAATTTCATCAAAGGAATAGCTTAAATTTCATTTGCACCCGACTTGATTTGTGTTGATTTCGGTTTAAATTTAAAATTATTCTACTATCCCCCATTACCCATTTTATTTGCCATCTATGAATGACATTTCGATCTTTATTAAACTGAAGATATTAAATACATTTCTTTGCCATCTACTGAAGATAGCAATCTTAAAGCCACACGTTTTATTGAGCGAGCTTATTTTAGAGGCGTTGTCCATTAATAATTATTAGCCTAGGACATGTACGGTTTGACCTAGACAAAATTGCAACATAAATGGTTTTTGTTGTAATTGTTTCAAAATGCCCTTCCAAACATTATATCAAAAATCGATAAAATCTGAAGTTGGGGTAAAAATGCTAATTTGCATAACAATATATGGGTACATTTAGCCATATTAGTCGGGTATATATAGGGGTTACCGTGCACCCCCACCACCCAGGACACCCCCAAACCATCTTTCAAGACTCTTTTCAAGGTCCAACACATAGTCAGGATGTTACCGAAAAAAAATTCGTGTTATTCAAGATGGCGTCCAAAATGGCCGCCAAAACTGTTCAAATTTTATAAAATGACATAGCAATCAAAATGCGCGGTGAAAGTATAGTTGTAATAGTGGGATGTATGTATTAGACAACTAGAGACTCATATCCAGTAGTTTTGCTTTGTTAACATACCAAAATCCAAGATGGCCGCCAAATATTGTAAAATTACATAAAATGACATATATCAACCAACATAAATGATCAGAGTATAGTTTTAACAATGGAATGTATGTTAGACCACTAGAAACTAATATCCAATATGTTGGCTTTGTTAACATACTTGAAATCCAAAATGGCCGCCAACATGGCCCCAAAATGGCTCTAAATATTGTGAAAATCCATAAAATGGGATGATATCAACCAAAATGTATGTATTAGACCACTAGTAATTCATATCCAGATTTGTTGCTTTGTAATCACATACTTTAAGTCCAAAATGGCTGCCATAATGGCCGTTGTCAATGTAAAAATAGTCTATAAGAGCCTATACTATTGCATCGCATTCCCCAAATACAATTTAGTATTATGTTCTTAATTGCTAAGCCATGATTATGGCTAAAATGGGCAATAAAACAAGGCATCGGGTGATGGGGTGCATCAGCTGTGTTGATCCCTGTTTTAATTCCATCGTGATTGTGGTTTTACTCATTTTTTAGTTGAAACGGTTGATAAACTTGTAACTCACTTTCCAGGACTAACTTTAAAATCGCAGTGCCATTCCGTTTTCTTTTTTATATTTTCATCAACTATGCCTATGCCATTTAACACCTAAAAATAATAATAATTTTATTCATTATGTACTATTTTGTATTAAACTGAAATAGTTGACTTGTGCCCGCTAAAACCCACAAATAACCCCGCAAAGAATATAAATCACCTTTTATACACCGTTTAGTGTTTTGTTGATGCTTAGCCTATCTAAAAATGGGCAAACTGAATCAAACTTGTGTAAGATATTTTGAAAGAAATCATCCATGGAAGCATACTTCCTAAAACAGCACAAATGTGACTGTTATGTCGTGCTTATTGGGATAAGATAAACGGCATAAGTGAAAGTCAAATGAATTACAATAATACGAGCTGATATAAACTTTAATCCTATAGTAATATGAAACACGTGCACCTTTTTATGGTACATCCTATATTTTATAATAATAAAACAGGCCTAGTCTACATCCAAGTATCAATTCTGATTACTATAGATATTCGTAGACGGAGTTGCCAATTGAATACGGTGCGGCGTTTTGTAAGAATAGGATTACTCCCAAAATGTTGATCTTTCTATCTGTTAGGACTGAATTATCATGTCACCGTCTGCATCTTTATTTTCAATTTTTGAAGGGCTGGGCGAGGGTTCTGATCGGTTAAAAGGGCGTTTTATATTCGGAGCGGGTATAATGGTCCGGGCGATGAGGACTTTAGTCTAAGCCATCGAATCTTCATACCTCTATTACCACCCCACCCTTCTTCCTAGGACACTTTCGAATTGATTAATTTCATGAAGATAAACCACTTTTGAAAAAGTTAAAATATCTCCTTTTTTAGACCACCCGTAATCCGAAACGAACGTCAATATCAAGTTCAACCCCCGACCGTTTTTCAAATGTCGCATTATTTACGAGTTTGTGATTATATAAACTGCCTAAGACTGAGTGGATTTTTCTGGCATTTGTTAATTTTTAACGCATTGAACATAAACATTGCACTCGGAGCCTCCGCGGCTGGGAACTAGCTTTAAGAACACATGTTTGTTCAAAATCATATACATATTTTACCATTGTTTTCAGTGTTCAGTTTTAAGTATAAATGCCAAATCTTTTTCTCGGCAGAGTAATACTACTTCAGATAATGAAACAAATCTGTACTGGTACAAGTTCAGTACTCCCGTTGCAGAGATCAACTTATTTTCTAGCAAGGTCACATCATGGATAGCCTATATTGGAGTTGGTACTCTAAGTATAGCGTTAAATTGAGGCCACCCGGACCGTCAAGTAGCCTTGGTTTCATTTGCTAACAAATTTCACCCTCACTATACATGCTATACAAAACACACAACCCTGTCAACCAATCATAACAGCTGATTATAACTATTTCCAATTATTCATACACAGCCTTTTGACAATTTTGCAGGTATATACCATATCAAGCAATGACCAATTTACTCACATGTGGGGGTCAACGGGTCATGTGAGATTTGAGTTTCTAATTGTATCGTGGTGCCAGTTTTATCATACTTCAATCTTTGCCTGGTTGTCAACTATTGGGTGATATAGGGTGTATACCAAATGCAATATATCATTTACATCAGTGAAGTTAGTTTTCTAGAAGTTCATAAATTCATGAAATGTATATGTATTGATTCATATTAAGAATTAACTTAATACATTGAATAATAAACATATTAATTTATCAAGCATTACGTTTATTAGTAAATACAATTGTTAATTAACTTAAACAAATAAATACATTTCTTTAATTAAATATTAATTCATAAATTAATAAATTCATTCAAGGATAATCAATTATTGATTATTGATTATTGATACTTAATTAATCATTAATAAATCATAATTAATTATCCATTACTTAATTAGTTGTTTTTGCCCCTGGTTGACTTTGATGTAGGTATTAGTCTATTCTTAACTAGATACAACATATTCCTATTTGGGACCTTTAACTCAAATGTTCAGGGGAGTTTGTTTATGTAAACAATCATGTACAGTATAACTATGGCCATAGATCTTTTCTTCTCAAGGATCTATGTTATGACTGAAAGTGCATGTTTTGTTATGACACAATTTTCTTTATGATACTCTTCATTTATTTCTGCTTGCATTCAAACTTAACCCCCTCTAACCGAGGATTGTGTTTTGACACTCTTCTTGTTGTAGATATGGTCATTTTAACATGTTTAAGCAGCGTATCGCCGTGCACGTAGATCTGCAAACTCTGGCACGCGTGAAAACATCCACATTCATCATCTTCATTATATTTTATATACGTCATTCATATATTCTTGTTCACTGATTGGTTAAAAGTGGGTCACATGATCAAAAATAAACACGCTATTTACTATTGACGGTTCCCAAAAGTACTATTTAGACCTTTTATACGGCTCCCAAAAGTACTATTTACGGCTCCCAAGAAGACTATTTACGGCGCACCGTGCGCCGGTAGTTTCACGCGGCGTCCGGTACTCCGCGTGACGCGAAAGGGCGCACGATTTGTATCCCCGGGCGCAGCGTGATGATCGTTCGATGCAATGCCATTGAATTGAACTTTTAAAACTTTTTAACTGATGAAGATTTAGAGATTCTCATTCTTAAACGATCATACTTTAGACATTTATCAAAGAAATAAGTACATTTTATTGTCCACATTTGATAACTTTTACCCCTGCTAGGATCGAATAACCCACAAACATTCCATCCAATCACATGCGATGAGTAAACCATGCGTAAGCGTCGCGGCGCCGGCATAAACGCAGGAAAAGCGCTAAAGACGCACTGCAGAAGTGCGCGTTATGGAGCAAACCACGCATTGTGAAGGTCGGGCGCACTGTAAGAACGTAGGCCCCACCTCCCCGTGTTAAGTTGTCTCATCTAGATGTCGCCGATTTCTCTGAGAACCAATGAGATTGCTTAAACTTTCTTAGCTGTTTAAGAATGGAACTTACCGGATGATTTTTGAATTTGAACTTTATGGAACTAGAAATATATGAATTATAGAGAATAAAGGTATTGTGCGGCGTCGTTGTTCTACGCAAAAAATAATACTATCGAACGCATTTATGTCAGACAATATAACACGGGTACGGTCTAAAAACAATACCTTTATTCTCATTCTTAAACAATCATACTTTAGACATTTATCAAAGAAATAAGTACATTTTATTGTCCACATTTGACAACTTTTACCCCTACTAGGATCGAATAGCCCACAAACATTCCATCCAATCACATGCGATGAGTAAACCATGCGTAAGCGTCGCAGCGCCGGCATAAACGCAGGAAAAGCGCTAAAGACGCACTGCAGAAGTGCGCGTTATGGAGCAAACCACGCATTGTGAATGTCGGGCGCGCTGTTAAAACGTAAGCCCCACCTCCCCGTGTTCTATTGTCTCATCTAGATGTCGCCGATTTCTTTGAGAACCAATGAGATTGCTTAAACTTTCTTAGCTGTTTAAGAATGAAGTATAAGTGACAAACCGCCCCCCCCCCCCCCCCCCCCCTTGACAAGAGACCCCAGATACGCCTCTGTCGTCGATGTTTGTCATTCTATGGCTTAATTAGCACTGCATTCTGCGTCATTATATATGTTTTTCTGTCATTCTTGAGTTTTCCACGTCATTCTATGGCTTTATTTTGTCATTCTCCGTTATAGTATTGCATTATTTGCCATCAGTTTGTGTCATTCTTTGAGGGATCAATCCATACCGCGTCAGTGTTTGATTTATTGACCAATAACATAGAAAACATAGATAGCGGATGAAAATTTCAATATTGGACTAGTGGATACGTTTTTTAATTCGGACTAGCGGACCTAATTTCACTTTCGGACTAGCGGATATAATTTTAAATTCGGACTAGCGGACCTAATTTCACTTTCGGACTAGCGGATATAATTTTAAATTCGGACTAGCGGACCTAATTTCACTTTCGGACTAGCGGATATAAATTTTAATTCGGACTAGCGGACCTTATTTTAATTTCGGACTAGCGGACCCTATATTATTTTCGGACTAGCGGTTCTTCGGACTAGCGACCCTTATTTTATTTTCGGATTAGCGGGTACAATTTTTTTTCGGAGTAGCGGACCTTTTTTTTTATTCGGACTAGCGGTCCGTCGGACTAGCGGACCTTCGGACTAGCGGACCTTCGGACTAGCGGATCAGTTCCATATGGATTACAGTTGGGGGTGTTGCTAGCCAGGGTAGGGGGTGCATGGATTTGGTTTGGACAAGGGGATGTGATGCTCAGGCGTTCAAACCCTTACCCACTTTTGAGTCATTTCACAATTTACTGGTGTCCCTGTTTAGGATTTTCATCCAAAAGAGACTCATGTTTCAGGATTTGTTTAGTGATAAATACAAACCAAAACCTAAGGCATTTGAATAGCACATTCTGCAACGAAAATATTGTTTTCACTCTTAAAATAACGGGATCAAATTGATGGGATAAAATGGCATCAAATATGCACACAACTTAAGAAAATGGGGTCAAAACTTGACCCTGAAACATTTATTCTGATTGGTTAAAGGTGTAACCACATTCTCTTAGTTCTCCACTAGCGAACCACATATGGTAAAACAATCAAGGCTGTTAGGCCAAGGAAAGTCAAGGTTGAATTTGTTCAAAGTAACAGGGCTGTCACTCAGGCTAATTCCCCTAATCTTAGAAACGGCTATTGTGTCATCTAGCTTATTATTACATGAATTTATGGCTCAACCTCCCTGGCTGATATTTCCAGCAGAGAATAATAATAACCAATTAAAACACATCAGCTTCTTAAATATTTCCCACTAAACTGTACCAGTAAAAATTTATTTTAACACTGGCTCTAATTGGTACAATAATAATGATGTATCCATCTTTGTGACCAATCAGGTTGTCGTTCTCATTGTGGGGTTAAGCATAAACCATGTATCAAAGGTATCTATCTACTGAAGATATAGCTCTCACATTGAATGTATTCTATTATAGAGGGAGCCTTTTCCTACCAAATCTAATGACAAATGTTGTTACCATGGACAAACTGTAATAGCCCCCTCTATCAAAGATGTGTGTTTAGTGTTTGATAAAGGTTGTTGCTGTACAGTACTCGTCTATAAATCAGAGATTTATTTTTCTTGCACTAATGCAACATATGTGACGCGATCAAGAGGAATGAGTCGGATGTCGACCCTGGTCGAAAATGAGTTTTAAATACAGTTTTAAAGAAGACACCTAGAGCTTTCAGAAACTGAAAACCCCATGTCGATACGACGTTTTGATCCAAAGTTATGTCAAATTGTATACATGAATTTCCATCAACTTATGTAAGCCGCCATTTTGAATTGGCCATATCTCAATTTGGGATTCCCCGACATCCGACTCATTCCTCTTGATTGCGTCACATATGTTTATCATGTTTTTATGGCCCTAAAATGAAGATTGAGGCTCAGTGTGCTTGGATTCGGGGCATGCAGTCTAGTTGCAATGCTATTTAAATTGGGGCAAAAAGAAATGTTGGTGTGAGTGCCATCTTCCAGCATATCCAAAAGGGCAGAGACAGGGGGTGCTCATCCTGACCCACTTTTAGGGGGTGTTTTTACCTTTAAAAAATGGCTGATTTTACTTGTTTTTATTGCGATTTGGGACCCATGTTTGTATATTTTGGCAATTTGGGACCCATGTTAAGGTTTTCTTTGTGATTTGGAACCCATGTTTGTGATTTTTCGCGATTTGGGACCCATCTTTGTGTTTCTTCGCGATTTGGGACCCATGTTTGTCTTTCTTTACGATTTGGGACCCATTTTTAGGTTTTCTTTGTGATGTAGAACCCATGTTTAAGGTTTTCCAGCACAATACCCTCATGTTTAGGGAATTTTTGCCAAAAAACCAACCAATTTTGATGCCACATACCTGTATATTGGATAGCAAATCAGGACAGGACAAAATGTATTATGGGAAAGCAAAATAAATATCTTCTTTCTGTTATCAAGTGGAAGGTTATATACATATGCCATACCAGTAGACAGGCCGGTTCCAATACAGACAAATTTATATCCGGCAAGACAGTTAACGCTCATCTATCTATACCGCAGCGTCACCAAACCCGTGATTTGTGAGCTTCAACTTATAGCCCCCATCTCTCACAAGCTTGCTAACACAAGCCACGTCACATATATCGTTTATGGCGCTTGTTTGCTCTTTGATGCCCCCATTAAAATTATCCAAAGTGTTAGACACAGATAAATTTATCTTTGACTGCGGCTACATGTCAGACATGATGCAGTTGTTTTGTTTTTTATTTGCCAGGCATCAGTCTAATTAGGCCAGCCAGATCTGCGGCATTGTTGATTGAGGATGTGGGTGGATGGGTTTGACGATGAGACCTGATAAGATGGAGAGAGATGAAGTTGTCACGGAACTTTTATTTACCAACTTTTTTCTTATATTGATCATTGATATAACTAGTATAAGTCAAAGGAGAGAAACTTTTCTACAGCCCCTGACACAATTTTTTATTTGAATTTGTTCATTTTTTCATTAAAAAAGATTATCTAACAATTTTGAATTGAAAAAAAGATGGAAATGTCAATGGTGGTTTTTTAATGAAATGTTTATGATTTATTTTTGATATGCTACGAACATTTTGATAATTTTAATAAATGTTTAGAAAATATACCAAAATTACAAGAAATCAGTGTAATTGGCCAGCTAAATCTGAGACATTGTTAATTGATTGAGGATGTGGGTGGATGTGTTTGACGATGAGACGTGTTGAGATGAAGAGAGATGAAGTTGTCACTGAACTTTTGGCATAATTCTGTTATACCCTTCACACCAACATCGGTTAGTATGCGTCGTTCTTAAAAATCACGCACTATGAATACCCCTGTGAAGGGTATAACAGAATTACTCCGAACTTTTATTTACCAACTCTTTTCTTATATTGATCATTGATATAACTAGGAAACTTTTCTACAGCCCTGACCCATTTTGTATTTGAATTTGTTCAATTTTTCATTAAAAAAATCTTGTAACAATTTTGAATTAAAAAAGAGAATTTGAAATGTTTAATGTGAAAAAAATGAAATGTTATGACATTTTTTAATTTTTAAATAAAGGTATTTTTTGTTTGCTAAAAAATGTGATGGGGTTTTGTTTTTCTAAAAACCTTTTAACTTCTTTTTAACTTTTTGTGTATGGATCAACAAAATTGAAATGTTGTGAACATTTAGAAATGGTTTTTTGGGGGGAGGGGGGGGGGGGGAGGGAGCGGTCAAGAAAGAAAAAAAGAAACCCAGTAGACCAACCAAAACCCTACCTGAGAGGTCTGAAAATACATAAAACAGTTTTTCTTGCCTATGACTGATAACACAGGATTGTATAGACGGAGGAAGAGCTCAACACAGCCAAGCTATAACAAAGCCATGGATTGGAGAAGCAGTTATATATATGGGTTTTTTAACATTTATTTATTCTATTCTACAGGGTCATGCAATAAATTTTACCACCTCCCTCATACAATCTTTAATATGAATGTTAGCCCAGTGACAGTTAAAATACTTTCACTGGTTAGCCTCATGATATTTTGTCAGGATAATACTAGCTCTGAATCGTGGCTACACATTGTAAATGATAAAATCAACTCTTGGAAAGACTTGCAATCCCTCCATTTAGTCTAGTAGTTGATGATCTCTCAGTTCTTATGAAAAGCAAAATTACTTTTGCAGTGTTCCCTATAGGGGAGGTTTAAGCATTTTTATTGTCACGATCTGATTCTGGTTTATCAGACGGCATATTTTTCGATTCAAATCAGTCACTTTCATTGTTTATAGTATGTTAAAGAGATATCTGAAATTTAGAATGGTTTTATATGACTGAATCTGATAGGTGCATTTTATCAAAATCATAGGCACTTTGGAGATATTTTGCTGTTTTTCATCTGTTTCCGTTACTCTAAATGGACATACAGTTTTCACTCTATCTCCAGAAAAGTACAACCATTACTCGGACCAATTTACTATGAATTTGTAGCTGAGATTCAAAGCTACAATTATGGAATATTTCATAAGACTGGCTCATATGATAGCAAAGTTATGAGGTAGAACTTATTGAATGACCGTCATATAACACAGGATTTGTGGGTGGGCGAAGGAGTTCAAGACAGCTATGTCAGGCAATAGAGCTGGAAATCCATCAGATTTCGAAGAATCTAGCCCACTCACTATAAAAATAAAATCTAAATTTAAAATCATGACATATACACTTCTTCATTCTATCACCACATGTATCCATTAGAGTGTCAGAAATTTCATATGGAAATTTAAACTAATTTACGCAAAGCATGAACAAAATGTTTTGATATAATTGACTTTTTTGATTGCAATTTTCAAATTTTGATAAGAGTCTGGTTTGAATTAGGCCTATATGAAATAAGATTTTTTTTGAAAGAGTTTGCTTTTGATTTTTTTTCCTCAAAATTTTGAAAAAATTGGATGGAAGTTTGAAAATGAATTCTTCAATCATCCCACTGTTATGCACTTATCAATTGCAAGCCCGGCCCGGACCCGGGCATGGCGGGGACCATGCGGTAACCGTACATGAGTGTACAAAAAATGATGCCCGGCTATGCGGGGGAGTGTACACGGACGTACAAACTGTGCCCCGCTAGCCGGGGCGTGTAGCGGAGACGTACGCTAAGGTACACAAATGTACACCCCGGGCGCTTGCTATAAATAAGCTAGAGATGCGATGCGCTTGACGAAATAAGCATAATAACACATAGGGAACGCATAGAAATGCATTCCGTTATGGTTGCAGAAAGAAATAAGCGACCTTGGGACTGTAGCCGGGTGAATACTTTGTCCTGGGAAAAAGTGGGTGGCCGGGACTGTACACTTTGTCCCGGCGAAGGGGGGCCGGGACTGTAGCAGGGACGTACACAAAATGGTGCCCGGCCATGCGGGGACCGTACACGATTGTACCCGGGATGTCACATGGGCAATTTGTACATCCCGGCCCTAATCCCCGCTATCCCCGGGTCCCCTGGGGCTGGGGATGCAATTGATAAGTGCATTATGTCATGGGTTATCACTGATTCTCAATGCCTCTTGTCTTCTATACTGAAGTACAAGGAAATTACATGCAAATCCTATGCCTGTTGTTTACCTCTAGAATACAGACCAAGAATTAACCAAACCACCTGAGAGCCAGGCGAAAAGACAAGCGACACAGAATTTGCAGAATTTGAACGGGAACTATCAGGTAAAGCAATATTTAGGCCAAATGAAATGTTAATAAACCTGTTCTGTGGGCCCAATTGACTTATTTTCCCTCTTCACATTTGCACATTTTGTGAAGTATTCAAAACAAATCATAACTTTTGAAAATTATTATTTAAGGGGGGGGGGGGGGACTCAAGGAATTTTTTTAATTTTTTTAAATTTTTGTGAGTGCTGTAAGTATTGAACTATTAATCAAATGCATATAAAAGTGTACATTTTTGGAAAGGAAATAGATTTTGACCACAACTGTTCAAAAAGTGCCAACAAAATGGAAAAAATGAAAACTTTTTTTTGTTGGCACTTTTTAGTTACAACCTAAGTTAGTGTCTTTACATCATCATCTAGAGATTTTGCCATTTTTTACTCAAAATTATTTTTGTTAGCTTTGTCAAAAGAAATTGGGTCAAAAAAGTGATTGTTTTTGTGCTGGAAGATCAACATTTTAGGTCAAAATGTATGCTAAATTTGGATTCTCTGATCCATTTCCTTTTCCAAAAATGTATACATTTGTGTACATTTGAGTCATAGTTCAATAATTACAGCACTCACAGAATTCCCCCCAAAAAATCCTGAAGTCCCCCCTAATTTCCCCCATGTTCATGATTGAAAAATGAAAATCCAGACCAATCAACAGACCGGACCCTTCGTGAGCGGTCCGAAAATGTGTAGAACAAGTTTTTATTTTTCGTTGCCTTAGGCTATATTAAAAAAAAAATTGTCTCAAAGCTCCCGCGCGCGTTAGAAAAACAAACAAAAATCTTTTTAATTTTTTTTAAAAAAATTTTAAAAAAAATTCAACAAAAAACAAACAAACCCAAAGTGTCACCTATTTTTCAGATTTTCATGGATCACATTATTTTAAATACAAAAGGTCACTTTTACAAAGATTTCAATATTTTATATTTATAAAATTAAAAATAAAAAAAGTTTAAAAAAAACGCATTCCGCATTAGGTTTTGAAAAACTGAAGAGCTTTGAAACAAAAGATTTTTTTAATATAGCCTTATCAACAAACTCTCTGTTTCAAGAAGTAAGTGGGGCATCTGGCACCTAGTGCCCCAATACTGTCTACCTAGAACATTGTAGGCTTGTTGTAGCCTGGAAATGTCTGAAGCAATTTGTAAAAAAAGAGCAATTTTAAAGCGCAGAGGACAAAGAATAAATAAATAAATGAATTAACAGATAAATAAATAAATAACAGAAGCTGCGTTGGAATTTAAGAATATAAATAATAAGAAGTTAAAAGTGAAAAGATTATTAAGAAATGTACACATTTTTGGCTATCAGCCTTCATTGGGTACGATTGAATAATGTGTATACATTCTGAAGCAAACATGTGAGAAGCCAAACGCCAAACAGACGACGCGCGTAGACAAAAGGGCAAGCAAAAAACTTGTGCGTAACGTTGCACGCTCGCGCTGCAATTGAGGGCAGACAGCTACACATGAAAAGTTTTGAAGCAGACATCAATATCGTTTGGGTGCAGACTGCCGAGAGAGTGGATAAGTTGTTGTTCTCTCTCCTTTCTCTTTTTATCTTCACCATGGCACTTGTATAATAGTCCAGCGATTCTAATAGCCTGTTTTAAGTGTAACACTTTCCACGCGGCATGCATCTGCAGACGACAATCCCAAAATTTCACAAAATGTTTCAAAAATGTCTAAATTATTGAATTTCAACCCCATATTTGGAATCATCATGAGAAATACATCATTAATAAGTACAAACATGCCTAGTATTGGTTCAGTAGTTCTTGAAATAGACTTTGAAAATTGGTAAAGGTTTCTGAAAAATTTCTGTTTGTGGTCAAACTAATACGTCGCATGGAAAGTGTTAAGGAATAATTTTGTAAGTGTTGTCAACTGGCAAGCCAGGAAGTTGTAGGTGGATTGATCTGAGCGTTCCGTGAAGAGGTCTGCCATGCGTCGTTTGGTTTCACCAATAATAACATGTTACACTGTGTGTCGTGTATATGAGCGTGTTACTACTGGGGAACTTCACGGTAATAACCGTTAAGTTGCCCAGTAGAAACAGCCAGATAATGTTAATTAACGGTAAGTTTTGTAACCACAAAAACTTTCCCAGTAGAAACAGCCACCCGTTTAATCTGACCCGGACATATACATGTACACGCTGGATTCTATGCATTGTGAGGCAGTCTTTTTCAGGTGGGGCGGTATTGTTTGGTATAACAAAAGGTCAAATGTCGTGGCCCATCAATCTTTTGTTTTAGGATCGCGAAACTTAGCTGTAACTTTTCGCGAGTAGAAACAGGGGGGGGGGGATTAAAAAGTTGGCGTTAAAACTTACCGTTAACTTTGCAGTGCCCAAGTAGAAACACGCTCTATGATGACATAGACCAGGTTCTTGGTGGTGCAGCACATGAATTGATGGGAAACTGTTTGCTATCCACTGGTTCCCTTGATGCTTTGCCATTGAAGTTACATAGCCTATTGTTGTTTATCTGGTTGTAGGGGGCTTGTCTTGTTGTTTGGTCTTGGCAAATAATAACTAATAACAATTAATTATGATAAAAAGATGAAACAGCCTCACCACATGCATCCATTGGAGTGTCCGAATATTGGAATGGCTCTTGCTTGATGCGACGAAAAAAACACCACCCTGTTCTACGGGAAAACGAACCTCTCAGGTAGGGTCGGGGGGTTCGACATTTTGGGATTTTGTTAACAAACATTTCAGGAATTTTGAGGGAATTTCAATGTTATTTTTTTTAATCAAACTTTCCCCCATAAATTTCCTAAACATTTTTCAAACAAATTTGATAAAAAAACAAAAAATGTAGAAAAAAATGGGTAGGTCGGGTCCATAGAACAGGGTTTGTTATGTTCTATGGTTTTAAACTTTTATATTGGAAATATTTACACACATTTTTCTTTTTTTCTTGTTTTAGCAGTATCCTACATTATATCCACAAATATTTGAAAAACATCAAAATCTATAATATCACGCGTCCCGGCGTTCTAGTGCACATTGGTGTTCCCAAACTGTTACAGAAAAGGTGTTACGATAGGTGTAAAAAAGGTGTTCTTTTGTTTAACACAGTGTTTAGAATAGAACACGTTCAATTTTCAGTTGACTAAATCCAGTAATAATATTAGATATTTTGTCTGGAAATTTTGCTGCTGGAACCAATAAAAATTCCATTGAAATGGAAAGTTGGCGGTCAAAAGGATTAAAAATTAAAATATTAAAAATTACTTATAAAATAAAGAAATTAAAACAAATAAACATGAGAAAACATTAATAAATAAATAAATGAATAATTATGTAGATAATTAATAATATAAAAAGTAAATAAGTAAATATAGAAATATACAAATGAATACATTTTACATTCAATTTAAGTTTTAAATATGTCATATATATTCAATTAATTTGATTAGAATTATATTCAATTTAATATGGCCAATATTCGTTAGTAAAACTATGGTTGAAGTAGAATTTATTTGTTTATTATAGAAAAAATTCCATTGAAATGGAATGGGGGCGATCCAAGAGAAAGAATCATGTTTTGTAACCATTTTCTGAAGCATCTGTTCATTCTGTTGCATACCAAAATACCAGGGATATGGTGTATGTATCTTTCAAACAAAAAACCCACCCCAAATCAAAACACAACAGTTTAAAAATAGTACAGGAAACCAATAAAGTTGATGTTTGTGCATGGAGGGGGGAGGTATCATCTGAAGAACAATCTAGGTATATATGACTTCCGCAACTCATTAAGGGACGCACCATTTGATTTACAGGGGGGGGGGTAGGAAGTTGGGTTGGGTGTTTTTTTGTTTTTTTTGGCCGCTTCAAGGGGTGAATCTTTTTTTTTGCGAATTTTATAAATGTATCCATTCATATTGAGTTGGGTGGGGGTAGAATTTTTTTTTTTTTTTTTACTCATCAGGGGGTGAATTTTTTTTTTTGGGCCTGCATAGAGGGTGAATTTTTTTTCTTCCGAAAACTTCCTACCCCCCCCCCTCTGAAAATCTAATGGTGCGTCCCTAAAGCCCCAACTAAAAAATTCCCATGGAAATGGAGTGATCACCAGAACCAATTCTAAAGCAAGCACTATTTTTTCGCGGCATTTAATGTTCGTGATGCAGAAGAACCCACATTTTTCATCATGAAATGTTTACAAATGTACACCTTTCTAATAATGTCTAATAAGAATACTAAAAGCTTGTGAGCATGACTATTTCACCAATCCTAGCCAGTCGCGAAATTTTTCATACACATAGATATTTCATGCAAACCTTGACCATGTTTTATGACACAGTTGCACAGTTGACACTCTGAGCTTTTCAGTAGTATCTGAGACCACAATTGTAATGTGTATAACATCTGGACAGTTTTGGGAGATTTCTCTTTAGTCAAACAAGATAAGCTATTATGTCTCTCTGTTGGGAGTCTAATAACATCTCTCTGATTATATCATCAAGGCTAAACAAATATAGCTTTGACTCTATCACAGACTGCAGGACTGTTAAAATAAACTGCATAGGTACATGTAATTTACAAAGACTGCAAAATAATTTAGACAATTTTCCATATACTAAAAACAAAATGGCAGCCTCCATGTATATGTAGAAAGACCTAAATGTCCAAGAATATGCAATCTGATGCTATAAGGTTGGCGGTTGCCCCGCCAACCAAAAAGTAAGTCCGTAAAATGGCAGCAAAATTTCCAGACAAAATTTGTCATTCCGTAAAATAAACAGAACATTAACATGAGTTTTTGAGATCTTTACATGGTTGTTGGTGGAATAACAACAGTGTTTACTTAGATGTACTATATTATGTGCAGGTGTTTTGTAATCACGCTAATTAGCATAATTAGTATTTGCATTAACGGAAAAATCTGTATAATTACGCAGAAAATACGGCATATTTCACTTTACGGAATCCGTAAATTTACGGATACTTTTAACAGTGTATTCCTATGGTTGGACTATATCGAGTTCAAAATTTTTCATTTTCTTGTAAATTGCAAAGGCTGTCTGCTCCCGTAGGCATTCAGCCATTGATCTAGAGCCAGTGGTTTTGTACTTTCTTTTTCTATCAGCAAACAACTATATTTCTGTTTTATATAATGTCTAAAATCAGTGAATCAATGCAAACTGGCCCTGCATTAATGCGTCCCAATATTGATGACTTTGGACTTTGGACGTTTTTTCATCGGCACGGCTTCAGACTTCCGAATTTCTTAACTATCCTGTTCTTTCAAAAGGTTTTCTTATTACGTGACAATTTTGGGATGCAAAAGCAGGCTCTAGAATTCTTGCTTTATTGATATGATTTGGAGGGGATCGTTTTTCTTGGAATAAGCTTTTCAACTTGGAATTGTCATCCTTTTTGATAACTATTAGAGAATCAAAAAATATACTCCCAGTTATCATTCCCCCAGCCGTATTGTGTCCCAGGTGGGGGGGGGGGGGGGGGGGGGGCGTACTCAGATCATTTGTTGGTAGTGATGTGCTGCCAGCAAAATGAAAATTGACCTAAACATTTACCAATTTTCGGGGGTGAAGGGGGGGGGGGGGGGGAGAATGGACCCAGATATTTACCAAGATCCCATAATTTTCCTCTGAGTTTGCTAACATTTCTGTGAAAAATAGCATGTTCAAGGATTTTAGACCCATACATTTACCAAAAAATGAAAAAAGGTCATTCGTTTGCCAGAGGGTAAAAATGGGACCCTATTTGGCGGCACATCCCCGTGACCTCATATCCACTAAGTACCCCCGCCCCCGTTTTTTGTGTGTCTATGGCCAGGTAAATATTATTAGCTTACAAAGTATCTTGCTTTACAAAATGAAATAAGAAAAAAAGGAGAAGAAATAGAAAAGTGCCACAAGAAAAGAATGCTGAAAAAGTATTTCTATATCTTTTTTTGGAATGGGGAGTAGGTATATTTATTATTAGCAAACTAGTCCTCATAGTTCCAATACTTCCAAAAATTATTTCTAAAAAAGTTCTATTTCCATCATTTGCGCCATATGTTTTTTCGATTCTCTTTGGATGCCTATCAGAGCATCTTCATAGGGCGGAATTGAGCCTTATTATAAGCTGTCATTACCATCATGTCAAATAATTACAGACCAGCCTTTCATAAATGCATGTTACTAATAGGCGATGACAGGTATGTTCTTTGTATGTCCTATCAATGACAGCAGATCATTAATACAAGTCATACTTGTCACTCATAGCCTTCCAATGATGAATGCCTAATGTAGAAAACATGTTGCAGATGATTTTTCAAACAATTTTTTGCATTCAAAATGTTCATATTTTTAGGGGTTTCAAAATTATGAAAGTTGTATAATTTACCACTGTATACAGATCTGGACATTATACAGGATGGGGGTAGGGGATGGAGGTTTGAAATCCTAAACCTACGTCTGAGGGGTTTTCTACTTCAAAAAGGGGCTGATTTTATCCGGGTGGGGGGGGGGGGGGGGGGGTTCTCACATTGATATGGTATAGGTATATGTGCCTACCTTTTGGGGTGCCTTTTCGCCAAAATTGGTATAGCGATGGGGTAGTTTTCATCACACACCAAAACACCCAATTGGCATAAATTGGGTGTATTTTGAGGCATTTTTGGTAAAAAGCGCCCCAATTTGTGCAAAATTGGGTGCTTTTCTAACAAAATTGGTATATTGATGGGTGGGAAATTGGCCAAAAAATAGGTATAGAGAAAGTCACATTTTCGAAGTCCAAGAGGCACATCCACGTACGATTTTGGCGAAAGAACCCCCCCCCCCCCCCCCCCCAGGATTTTATTCCTCCCAGGATTTTTGTGATTTGGAACCGATATTATATTTAAGGGTTTTTCTACTGTAGTAAATTTTTTAATGTTTTCTCCTCTTGTTGTGTGTGAAAAGGGGAAATTTTTAACAAATATGGTAGCAATATCTACAGATTTATGCCAAAAATGCTGACTATTAGAGTGGCTCAAAGCACTCGTATTAAATGCCTTTTCTGTGATGTTTTGGAGGCCCACAATTTTGATAAAAACTGGGATATTTATGGCATTTTTACAATTGCATTACATGTATGAACTTATGATTGTAAGGATTCAGACAAATCGGCACTCTCTGTACAACAAAACATTGATTCAAATATTCTGATCTAGGCTAAGACAAGAATTTCACACTAATAGCTGGGGAGCATGGGTCCATTTTTAGGGTTTTCCTGTCCCGGTGGGCTGCACTGGGAGTTATGTTCCTTGAAGTCGGTAGAATTACAACCTTAGGGGGACATTCTTGCCAACGTGGGTGTTTAATTGACCTTTGACCTTAATTTAGGGTAAAAGGTCACATGTGTTTCAATGTGTTTCAAAACCATGTGTGCTCCCCAGCTATAAACAGTCGCGATCAAAAATATGCTGCTCATAAGCAATAAGGCTGATTTTATGATATTGTAAGTGTCAACAGCAAAAATGACCATTAAACTCCCCGGGCATGGATTTTTGAATAAAACTATGAGGGGAGAGAAACGGTTTAAATTTGAGGTGACAATCGGTCTCCGCATGCGGCAGGGATCGAACCTGGGCTGCGTGTGTGCAAGTCTGATGCTCTACCGAGTGAGCTATATGGGTTAGGTTCAAAAAATGTACATTTTTTCACAAGTTGAACGCCTTGAACGTGTGGTACGAGATTGACCAGGTGATCAAGCGGTACAAGAGTGTAGCGCTGTCGGGTTTTGTTAGGGTTATTGTTCATCTTGAATTCTGAAGCAAATTATTTTGTTTTTAAATTCGTCAACACTATACTGTGTATCCCTTTAAGTGTGTGTGCTTTTAACGACCCCTAAGCAATTTCTATTTCAATTCATGTCATGAAAATTTAATCCTGAAAAAATGTTGGCTTGTCATATACCATGGAATATGATGCGTTCTCCAGATATGAATTAGTGTGTGTTGCTAGAATATGAATAAGAAGCCTATTTGGGCTTCTTATGGAGATCAATGGAGATGCAATTCCCGATGCTGCTTTGCTAAAAATGAAGCTACTCTGTTAATTTTTGTCTGTTTCAATAACATTATTCTTTAAAAAAATAGACAACTGCTCAAAATGTCCAATTTGCTGTAAAATGGGCTTTTTGTTGAATTGAGCTGAGTTTTTCGTGTGGCTAAAAATGGTAATTTATAAAGAAATGGGATTGACTGTAAATAAGCTTCTTTGCCCAAAGTGTGAGTTTTAGACAACTGCGTTAGCAGGCGCGTAGCCAGGGGGGGGGGGGCTATGGGGGCGCCCGCCCCCCGTAAAAAAATCGTTAAAAAAAAAAAAAAAGGAGAGAGGAGAAGAAGGGGAAGAGGAGGAGGGAAGGGGGAGGTGCGATTACCCGAAATACTCGAAATCGAGAAAACCCGACAGTCATGACTAGCACCGCTTGGCATAAACCTCTCCATGAAACGGCTTGGCTACTACATGTAGTATCATATTACATACAGTATGTACAGTACGCGTTAAGTTCATCAATATGACCAAGGTCGTCCGAATCCCTGACCATCGAAGCACAGAGTATACATTCAGTAAGCATGGTAAGGGGACAGCATAATTTATACATGTAGAAGCAAAGATAGAGCTACACATATAATTGAAACGTCCATTGCCGAATCCGACCTCGTCGCACAGGGTAAGCTATGTTGTTGTACAATTGTTGATTGAATTTAATTACGTTAAAGTTACAAAAAACATATCGATCTCGGTGATTTAATGGCCTCTAAACAAACAATTTGCGGCAAATGTGTAAGCTTCTTTACTGCCGATATTATGTAAAATGTTGCACCAAATGGCTTCATTTCGACCATGATTTTTCAAAAATCGCTA
This sequence comes from Ophiura sarsii, assembly GCA_035610835.1. Taxonomy (NCBI): domain Eukaryota; kingdom Metazoa; phylum Echinodermata; class Ophiuroidea; order Amphilepidida; family Ophiuridae; genus Ophiura; species Ophiura sarsii. The sequence goes on along the minus strand of CM069459.1, from coordinate 24,521,249 downwards.
ACCTCTCAGGGGGGCACATCCCCCCTCAGACTCCCCCCTGTCCGCGTTGCCGCGGAGGGCGGTGCTGTGCACCGCTTTGATAGTCATTATTAGAGGTCAATGCGCCCCCCGTAAAATTACGTTCTGGCTACGCGCCTGGTTAGGATGGGAATACTCTGCCAAAACTGCGCTTCTTTCCCAGAACAAATTAGGCAATTCTTAAAAGAATTTGTGCTATTATCCGAAGTTATTTGAGCTACTTATTAAAAGCTTTAGCTTCTTTGATAACACATTCTTGGCAACACTGATAGTATACTACCCCGTACCCCTTTTTGTGCTAGCTATCACGATAGCTAGCTCTTATAGCCTGAATTCAAAATCAATATTCCAAGTACGCTTTGACTTCGAGTCACTTGGTTCAGGAAACCGTGACCAAATCGGTATAATTATCGAACGGGTCCAGCCAAATGACACTCTCATACGGGTATATTGGTTGATCGAGAAGTGTGACGCTTGGATGCTATTGTGTATTGCATCAGGGTCACTTACAAGCGCCGCCGAATCAATCTATGTCCATGGCTTTGATTGGACGAGAGATGTGTTCAGTTGTTTAGCGCCCGGGGTTGACTATCTGTGGTTGTCCGCAGTTGTTTGCCTAGCCTGTGGAAAGTATATTTACTCCGATAGGTAAACAAAGCTATAAATATCCACTAGCTTGTGGCAATGTTAGTATTTCTAAAGAAATGGAGGGGGAAAGCAAACATTAAGGACTGAGAATTTTAGGCAAATATAGAATAGATTAACGCTGTCCATGCGCGCGGTTATGCACACGCAAAATACAATTCACAAAATGTTTCACAAACGTATTTAATTTATTGGCTTTCATCATCATATATTTCGAATCACCATGAGAAATTAATTAACATAAGTACAAACACGTCTAGTATTAGGTCAGTTTAATATTCTTGAGATAAGACTTTGAAAGTTTAGAAAAGGTTTTTGCAAAATCTTTTTTATATGGTAAAACCAGGGAGGTGTAATAGGTAATATCACTCTGGTAAAACTAGCCGCATAGAAAGTGTAATGAAAGGCTAGAAAATGGTTGACTTAATACATGATTAAGAATTATTATTAATTAGTTGTCCACACTGTATTAAAATACAAGTCTCACTCATAAATTTAAGGTTAGGATTGCTATCGAGCTTGAAGCAAACAAACTGATGAGTAAATCATCAAATTTCAAAATATATAATGCAGTTCTCATAAAATTAACTTATGATTACTAGGTAATAAATACACTCTCAAAATAATGGGGGGGGGGGGGGGGGGGCTCAAGGAAGTAACTTTAGGAATTTTGTGAGTGCTGTAATTATTGAACTATGACTCAAATGTCTATAAAAGTACATTAGGAACACACCATTAGATACTCAGGGGTGGGGGGGGGGGGGGTGGGGGGGCGTTGCATGGAAGTTTAAAAAAACACTTTGCCCACTATCCAGGAAAAAACAACAACTTTGCCCACCAACCAGGAAAAGAAAAAAAGATGACTAACCCAATTCAATGTAAAGAAAACCAGTAAAACCTAAAAACAACAACTGTGCCGCCTTTGCTAAAAAGAAATTAAAAAAAAAAAAAAATCCGCCTACTTCGATGGCCAAAAAAAAATCCAATCGACCCCAACTTCCATGCCCCCCCCCCCTGAAAATCAAATGGTGCGTCCCTTATGTCTGTTATTCAACGAAAGCCGTTTAAAAACTATTGTACTTTTTTAATTCACTATTGAGCAAATATACCTCTGACAATCTGTGTTGATTTTTACAACACTTATACCAATAAAGCCTATGGAGAGGGTGGTTCTAAAATGTTTACTCTCGTGTTTGCCAAAGATGGAGATATCGTTTATAACTGCACAAACAAATCATACTGGGTAGTTAATTTCCATTCTTTGGGTAGGCTTAATTAAATAAATACAAAATTGGCGTTCGTTTTATGAGTTTTGAAGTCAATTGATTTCATGGACTGTTTGCGACATGTGGGCGTAGCCAGGAGGCTTGTCATCCCGGGGGCACGAGAGTGGCGTGGGGTCCAGGGCCCACCATACCTAAGGGCCCTGGTAGGTCCTGGGACAAAGCCTCTGCTGCAGATGATTATAATTGGTATTGATTCCCCACGACGAGAAACGCCCTGAAATTGGA